>OY759274.1:28144082-28354082 GCA_963662155.1 Lamellibrachia columna | reverse complement strand
GCTGACAATAGAAAGGTGTCACAAACCTATACCAATTGTCAACCTTCCTGCCTGAGATGCCGTGCAGCCTCCATGCTCCGTCATCTTGCCGACATTGCAGTGACCAGCTAGAGTTTCCCTGCAGCAAGTAAGTGCTATCAACATGTGTCCATGCCAATCAAAAAACATTTGTTCTTCCCCACCCTCTAACATATGATGCCGCATCTTCGAAGTACAATATCGTCGTAAATTGATTTCATAATCATCATATTTATGAAACATTGAAAACAAATAAATGGCCAACCACAAGGACTCGTTCCTGAAAGACGTATTTATTCTTGGTACACACCGGACAAGTATTTATTCTTGGTACACACCGGGCAAGTATTTATTCTTGGTACACACCGGGCAAGTATTTATTCTTGGTACACACCGGACAAGTATTTATTCTTGGTACACACCGGACAAGTATTTATTTTTGGTACACACCGGACAAGTATTTATTCTTGGTACACACCGGACAAGTATTGTTGTCACTGTTTTCACATCGGACTGACATCGTCACGTTGGTGAAGAGCTTGTCGAACGAACTATTGTTGGTCAGTAAGCGTATCTGCTGCAGTCCAGTTTCTTGTTCCATTTCTACAATGAACATGAACATGTGATGTTCCATAGACGACATCAAACAACTATATTTGAAAAAAAAACATGAATTATTAGGACACCATATTTATGCATTTCTCAAAGAACTCTAATCAAGTATTGAGTATCATACAACCCATATATACAGCTATATGTGATACATTTGTAATAGTGGGGCAGTTTTGTGCCGTGCCGTGCAATTCCAGGACGAAACAATTGATGATGCATCATTTCGACACATTTAACAGCTTGACCAGCTGTTTTAGTGTTACTTCCAGTAGTATACACATTATGCAATGCTTGAAATCAATTTAAATAATACCCCGAACATGGTGAATCTGCAGTGGAGTGCAATGCAGCTGAATTTAAGAGGAAACTACCAGAGAAGTTCGGTGCAGTTCTGTATCGACTTGCGTATACAAGCTTAGGTTATGCCCTTTCTGCGCAGATGGATGACCAAATGTTATTTTAGACTAGGCTAGGGATACGCAGCAACAAATCAACCCCACAAACAATGAATGTTTCTTTGCTGCACCTATTATAACGTGTAGTGAATTAAATGCTCAGGCTTCGAAACGGCAACAACGTTATTCGAACCTCTCGATTAAGAGTCCAACATGCTGTGCTACAAACCCCTATATCAAATCAACACTGAAGTAAGTAAACATAATCCATTACTGGCATTTGTATGCCGAGACTCAGATACACGACAGTCTGACTCCTGACGTACTTACCATGGTCGTGTTTCCAACCTGTCGTCACACACATGGAACCATTTGCTGTTCCAGTCTCCGGCAGACACACTGGAGACACCTGGCGGCGAAACTCAAGATTGCCCTTCAGTTTGATGAGGGCAATGTCGTTGTCATGTTCTCGTCCTAGCGTGTAATCTGGATGGATGAATATCCCATCGATCATCCTCGTCGACTCTGTTCCCTCGTTCAGTGTCAGGTCATGTTCCCCGACGATGACGCGCAAATGTGACGCCTTGTGACGTTCTCTGTAACACAACCTGCACATTGGTGACCAGCACTTCTGGCCTTTACATTCACTCAAGCTATCTCTACTTACATACACATTATACAGTTTTCCGCCGACACTGATTGTTTACTTGACATACTCAGTGACTTTTATGAATGACACTAGCAGTTGGCAATATTTTAACAAGATTGAACAATATTGCCATCCAAAGCAAACAAACCCAAATGCCAAATGGCCAAGGAAGCCATTTGGATTGTTAAAACTTCTTTTAGGCGACTTTCACAACTAAGGTCTCTCAATTCCGGAATAAATTTAGCTGTTCTTGTCTGTGTTCGCTATTGGGTATATACATCCTTCTTATGGTATGGTCTCCAAGCTTTTATACAATATTCTAAATTAACAGTATATATACTTACTGAGAGTTATACTGAGAATATAAACACCCCAACTATGGTTAAATTTTAAACTCGTGTTTACAACTTGAACAACAATATCACAGTCCTTAGTAATATGCTTTTCTGAAAAATAACCCTACTGAGACTTGGCAATGATAAATATAGCAACATATTTAATATAACATATATTATTAAATCAATCAATAAGGGGGTTGGTCTTCTGACCTGTACGTTTTAACGCCTACATTGCGCCAATGGTGAAACTCCTACAACAGCGCCACATACAACACCACCTGTATGCTGACGACACGCAGCTGTACGTTGACTTCCCGCCAACTGATCATACAGATGCTGTCATACGAATGGAGGGATGCATCTGATACGTAAAGACTTGGCTAGCGGACAATGGGCTCATCCTCAATGAAATTTATGTATTTATGTCAGCAACCGTAAACGGCAGTAGTCCCGGATTTGATGGTGTTTAAATAGAGTTATTATTATTATTATAACTATTGATTTATACACATGTACAATGAGCTTTTTTTTCTTTATATGTTAACTTTCTCCTAATCAAACCATGAATTTGATTACCCTTTGAAGCTACACAACCACACTGCTCTGAAACTTCCATATCATCATTTATTGTTACTCCAAAGTTTTTTTGCTATGGTAGTACCTAGAACAGAATCTCCCATTTTAGATTTTACATTCAAGTTTCCATGTAATTAACTTACATTGAAATACTTGAGATTTATACAGATAAGCAATCGTTAGAATTCAACTTGGTACAATAGTCATCAAAAATAACTGTAGGCGGAGGAGCAAGACAATATCCAATCTCACCAAAACGTTTCACTACAATACTACATCAGGGCTAAATGAAGACAGAACTAGAAACGAAAGGAATATATATTAAAGATGATGTTCTGTAAAATCTTCCTTTTGCAGATGACATCACATTGTTCATAGAAACAATTTCAAAACTGGAAACAATGTTGATTGATCCCACAACAGTTTGTCTCAAAATATTCCATCAAGGAAAACACAATTCACAACAAACTTCGAAAAGAAACAGGATATCAATTTAGGAGATGAACTACTGAAGAGTTTGGATGCGAAATAATGATGAACAACATTTATAAAGAAAAAAAATTAACATGGATAAAATATGGTTACAACTCTCTTAGACAAACTTCCCAAATGCCTCAAAAGGAAATAAATTAATTAATGCATCCTACCAATTGTGGCATACTGAAGTAGCTGACTAGTTCAGATCAATATAAGGAACAGAAAACGTCTTCAATCGAACAACACAAGTAAGTGGCATAATAAAATATGTCATGAAAAGCAGGAACGAAAGAAAAGAGATGGGCCAAAACAACTGAATGGCAACGTAACAAAGACAGACGGAAGAGACGTTTAAATTGATAACTAACTGCTTGAAAAAAAATTTCGAATGCTTAATATATGTCTACTTTGTCAGAACATCGTTATAATACCGATATAGCCAATTTAAAAAGTGTTATTACTAAAAAAGAATCATATTTAAACACGGTTAGAAACAACATTATGATTCAAATACATTCAGCGGGAATCAACACAAACAGAACATGCAAACAATAATGCTGATGGTTTAGTGTGCATGGTGATGCTAAAAGGTGATCACGTTTGATCATGTTAAGACCTTCTAAGGCTACTCCAGATTCAAGAATGTTTAATATAGTTAAAAATGACGCGAAAACAAAGTCAAACTTACACGCAATGTGCAGCTGTTACAATCCAGCGGTGATTCAAAACACTTCCGCTACAGTTGTGACCATAGCCCAATACGATTAGGCTAATCTGCCACGGCCACGAATGTTTCTTCGCATCCGAGCTACGCAAATGTTTCGGTAACTCTGGTAGAAGTGCAGGTCGCCCACATACATCAGGAACTGCATGAGAAGAAATGCCAATGTTACCGCAAACGAATAGTGTACATTACACACACATGCATGCACGCGTTCGTACGTTCGTTCGTACGTACGTACGTTCATAGTGTATACACATATATATGTAATCACGCAAGTACTGTACAAAAGTATATATATATATATATATATATATATATATATATATATATATATATATATATATATATATATATATATATATATATATATATATATATATATATATATATATATATATATATTTACATATATGCAATATTGTTATGTCATCTATATGCATAACAGTATGTGCTAAAGTGTGTGTGTGTGTGCGTGCGTGCGTGTGTGCGTGCGTGCGTGCGTGTGCGTGTATATAGTCACACACTGCATCACATGCAGGCAAACAGTAGTAAACATGAACCAATTCAACGCTACGTACCAGGCGTCACGGTGCGTGCTGTATACGTGATCACAAAGCCATTCTTTGTGACTGAACTGTCAGTCCTGAAGACGACCGACAGACCATTGCCTGAGGACATCACATCGCCAGGCAAGTTGTTTCCACACAAAGTGTAAGTCGCATATCCTGCATCACTGTCCGTGATGACAAGACTGTCGTTGGCACAGTTGGTGGTTTCTTGCACGTCAAACCGCTCGAAGTGAAGGTGAACTCGCTGCAACAATGTGTAAACATAACTAGTCGGCACATAAAAACTAGATTTCCTTCACATACATTGTATTTGTTCTAGATGGACGCCAGGTCGATAACAGAAAATATAAGGACATTAAAATGTCTTAATTAATTAAAACATATGCGGAATCCAAAATGATGCCGTGGATATATCAACGGCACTCTCCTAGATAAATATTATTGATATGCTGTTAATTATTATTATTATAAAAATATATAGCGTTCTTGTTGATAGGTTCCTTGTGCATGTATCAATAATTAATGTAATAATGTACCGCAGTGAAATATATGAACACATAGTACCTTTCCGTCGTCAACGTTTATCTGCCACTGACAGTGCAGGTTATTTTTATACTGGGGCCTCGTGATCCAAATCTGTCCTTTCTGTCCGCCTAAATGTGCCAGGTTGCCATCACAATATTCTGAAAATACGTGGTCCCAAAAATGTATGAAATACGATGTTGTTCATAAGTGTTTCTGGTAGCTAATCTTTTTATGCACAAACTTGTTTGTTTTGTATGTAGAGCAACGTCAGAATTATGTTGTACGTTGGTACTACTGTTTAAAGTTAAACTTTGTACACATTTTATGATGCAGGTGTCTGAAATAATTCCGAATATGTAGAAATGTAACTATCATAATTACTGTTTTATTAATGCTCCAATATCATTCCTGAAACAATTACTTAAAACGCCGTTCATGTCAATGACATATTATATGTATGTGTGTGTGTGTGTGTGTGTGTGTGTGTGTGTGTGTGTGTGTGTGTGTGTGTGTGTGTGTGTGTGTGTGTGTGTGTGTGTGTGTGTGTGTGTGTGTGTGTGTGTGTGTGTGTGTGTGTGTGTGTGTGTGTGTGTGTGTGTGTGTGTGTGTGTGTGTGTGTGTGTGTGTGTGTGTGTGTGTGTATGTGTGTGTGCCTGCGTGTGTGTGTGTGTGTGTGTTCGTGCGTGCGTGCGTGCGTGCGTGCGTGCGTGCGTATGTGTGACCAACTTCAATATGTTGCGATGTTAACTTTCTGGACCAACTGTCAAATTGCTCTCTATGTCATGAAGAATCTTCCAAATGTCAAATATACACGTCAGAGTGGATTTCAACACTGACCCAACTCCATTGGGAGTGTGCATGTCGATAGACGAAGTGACAATCACTCAACGCTAGGTAGCCGCCAAGTTGCATCGAAATAACCGGCGATGGATGAAGCTGAAATTATCACTTAAAGGAGGACAAATGAGGCGGAGTGGGGACAAAATAAGAGGCGAGGATTGCAGGCAGAGTGGAGGCGTACACCGATGCACGTTTCAAGGCCGTAGCCTAAAGTAAAACAGATGACAACTGCATGTAATGTACACATGACCAGGACTAATAACCAGAGAGGATGTAGGGAGGTGACATCTTGCCTTAATCACTTTATCCAGACAAAGGTGCCTCCAAATGTTAATCATAACCACACGATGATTCGATTTGTGTTCTCTCTTGTCAACCTAAATCTTTGTTCACATAATATGCTTTCATTTACCCATACATCTACCCATTCATTCGTGCCATGCAATCGCGAGTTTGGAGTGATTGAGAAGATGAAAAGTAAAGCAGATACTGTGGAAATGGCGTGAAAGTATTGTTACAAAGTCAACTTCGACTCCATTTTAAAAAAGTCGGAAAGTAGAAAGAAAGAAAAGTTCAAGTGACTGAATACCAGCGATTTCGCTTTAAGAGAGCTGACAAGCTACATGTGTATTCTTCAAGATCGATGTTTGGCTTTATGGAATAAACGTTCCCTGTCTTGAAGCCACATGTCAGAAAGCTAAACTCGACTATGTGTAATCTCTCCCAGTATTTAAGGCCAATATATCAACAGCACCCATGAAGAACTTTGATGAGCTAACGAAGAGGAGGAGGAATATGATGATTAGTCATCTTTTTACCCGTCATTGCCCATCTTTGTTGGGACATATGATTCATATTCCGAGCCAACACAAATCCGATTTCTACAATGTTTTCACAATACAAGTATCTTTCTTCAATACTGAACCAACTACGTGCCCTTTAACATTCCATGAACTCTGACTACAACACTTACCTAACACAAACGCAGTCGCACGCACGCATGCGCACGCACGCACGCGTGCGCGCGCACGCACACACACACACACACACACACACACACACACACACACACACACCCACATGACAGTTGAAAAGAGTTGAAATTTAAATGTTAGACCCCTTATCATTTATTGGATTTTGGAAAAGACATCCTTGTTAATGCAAAATGTACAGCAAATGAATGAAAAGACATCCTTGTTAATGCAAAATGTACAGCAAATGAATGAAACGTTAGCACCGCATACCTATATCATCCATTTCTGAATATCCAATATCAAAGCCATTGCCAGTCACTGATCTGTCAGAATCAAAGGTTACGAACAAGGAACTGCTGCCGGAAATGACATCACCCGGCACCATGCTTCCGCAGAATATACCCAATAGAGGCGATGAACTGTTAGTTCCATCGTAAACTTTGACCATGTCGTGGTTACACGTAGTATTGTACCGGACGTCGAAGCTGAGCTGGACGTCGAAGATGACAAACTCCAGACGAATGATCTGTATAGTTGATATCGGAAAAAAACTTAATTAATTATTAATTCAAATTGATATATTTATTTGAATGCAAATACATTTTTAAAATGCAAAAGTGATGCACGCAACATGCACACTAAAATACAACAACAGGCTATATGAGAATTCACAGACTGCACATGTGTAGGTACACATTATCAAGAACGTCTCGGCATAAAGTTTGAGCGAAATACTACTTTCAATTGGTTATATGTGTAGGTAGTTTAAATAAACATAATTACTATGCCACTTTAATTCTAACTGGAGTTGCTATGTATATTGAAGTACACATTATCAAAAACGTTACGTTTTAAAGAAAGTACAGCTTTGAATTGGTTACCTTGGTGGTATCAACTTGAATGCTCCAACTGCAGCTCAAATAGTTGTCGTAATGTGTCTGATTAATGCCAAATGTTCCTTCTGGACCAACCAATGTGGCTGGTTTGTCGCCGCATCCTGCAAAACAAACAAAATGTTGCACCATATTGGACCTAAGGTGATTCCAGTTGTATTACTATGCCAATGTAAATAATCTAAGACATTCACAAAAATAACATAAAGTGTGAAAAGTAAGATTGATGGATGATCATCACGAGATGCTAGCAGCCATATTAAAAAAAACTATGACTCATTAAAAAGGCGTAGTCCGCTAAACATCATTGGTACCTTACAAACCCAACACATCGCACTGCAACCGTAGTAGTGTCACCATTGTACTACAAGCATAGTACTGTAACCATAGTAGTGCAACCATAATGAATAATTATAAACCAAATAGTTTCTGACATGGCTATGGCCCCCTAACTTCGCCACTGGGTATATCTTACCTTCAGCAGGAACAAATGCCGAGTATTGGATCCTAAAACCCGCATATCTCCCTGAGTTATCAGACACGAACTGTATGAACACAGTATTCCCGCTGGTTATGATGTCGGCAGGTAGGACAGCGCCACAGAGTGAGCGTATTACTGGTGCTGTTGAATCACTTCCATCATATATCTTGACGTTGTCGCAGGAACAACATGATTCGAGTCTAAATCTGAGGAAGTGCAGTCGCACCTGCTACAAGACAATGATATATTTTGTTGAGGGAATCCATAAGCGGGGTAATAGTATTAGTAAATAAGTATACTAGACCAGAAACATGCAGCATTAATGCCATGTTTTAGCACAAACTATTTTTAACATGAATTCATTATGTATAACTTGTTCGCATAAATGATTAAACTGGCACACATGTTGTGAAGTATATAAAGGGACACATTCACAGTTGAACAAATACCCAAGCAAGACAACGGGGGAGGTATAATAAGCCAACATGGCTATATCATATATCTGTAAATATATTAACTATAATTAAATATATTTTAGCATGTTGGACACTCGTTAGCAATCTTCTTCTTCTTCTTCTTCCAATACAGCCCGTGACCCTATATTAGCCGTATGAAATGTGGCTAGAATATCTTCGAGCTGGGTGTTCTGATGCGGGGCAGCGGGTGGTGTAGCGCTGGTTCAGATCTTTGTAATGTCGACATTATAGTCGTGTGCATATGAAGACATACTATTTACATTACGCTGACATTGAGGGAAGGCACTTTCTAAGACATTCTATCCCCATGACACGTGTCTTTACTTTACTAATATATGTGTCGACTGGTCCCTTATGTGCATGGCCCTGGCTCTTCAACTTTTGCTTTTACAGCTGCAAAAGTCTGAAACGCCTTACCTCTTACTATGCAGAGTATCCAATATCCAGGCAAGTTTAGGTGAGCCGTAAGATATTTGTATTTGCTAAGTATGAGGCTTAGTATGCCAACCCATTCATCTATAGTTAATTTTGTACTGCTTGTCCAGGTGACCGCTTTGGTCTAACATAAGATTTTTAGTTTATTTTAATGTATTAGCCTATGTTTAGGTTTTAGTTTGTTTTAACAGATGATTTTGTGATGCTTTTCTTTTGCGTTTATAATTTTTATATTTTATGATGAAAACATGCTATTGTTATTCCTGTTTTATATGCGATCTAACTTTTAATTTAATGTGCTTGTATGTACTGATCTAGGAGGACAACAATGGAAATAAGTATTGTTACTTTTCTGTACTATCCGAGTGCGTTTTATACTGTAATTGAACTTTGTAAGTGAGTGGAAAACAATGTGTGCCGCACATATCAACTAAGCAAGTATGTAACACATATAATAATATTCCGAGAATTCCTCCGGCGGAGACATCATACCTGACCTTGTTCGACCTCAACCCTCCATTGACACCTCTCGTTGTTGTCATAGATATTACCCACAGTTCCAAATTCGCCCTGTGTTCCCATCAACACAGCCGTGTCACCGCTACACGCTCCTACAGCAAACAATATTACGTTTAGTAAGGTAATGCTTAAAGAACACATTTGCGATATATATATATATATATATATATATATATATATATATATATATATATATATATATATATATATATATATATATATATATATATATATATATATATATATATATATATATATATATATATATATATATATATATATATATATATATATATATATATATATATATATATATATATATATATATATATATATATATATATATATATATATATATATATATATATATATATATATATATATATATTGCTCGTTTCATGAGTTGTGTCTTAGCTTAGCAAAGCAAAGCATAACACGATGGTAGTGGTTCTGGTTTGAATTTCCAAAATCACATTTTATCACCACCCCTAATACTGTGTCAATGTGCAACAGCAGAACAACCATCCTGTGTCACGAATACAAATGCATGTATTACATATTACCTTTATGTTTATGAGTGGTGTACTGATTACAAGCCATTTAACAATACTCATTCAACCAAAATAGTGATGTTTATATGCATAATTATTTAAGTTAAATTATACGCATAAGCAACATGGGCTGACCTACTGAACATTACGTTAATAATTGTTAATAATTATAACCATCGTCATCATGAAAAGTAATTACTTAATAGGTCTTCAATGAAGGCACGTTATTAGAACGTCAAGATTGTTGATAAAGACGTAACCACTATACCATGAATTGTCTGCTGAATCCAGTCCATCAAATTGGTCACTCGTGCGAAGACACCAGGGTGGTTTCTGTGGGCGTAGATGTGGGCGTAGGTGTAAATGTTACGACACCAGAATGTCACAAAAATCACAACGAAACACAACACAAAACAAACACAAACCACTAACTACACAACCATGCACTTGCTGCGAGCCGACTAAAGTCGTGGACAAGCTTCATATGCACCACGAAACAGTTAAGCTCATCGGCCAGCGGCACCAGAAAGGTAATGTGAGAAATACAACTACAAGAACACCAGCTTTCATCAGAATGGGATTATTACCAGCTGAATCCCAACGAGCAGGGTTTCACCAACCGTGGCTCTGCTGGGATCACTCAATCGCCTGTGCACCGGAGTCGGCCGAGCAAAGACAACCACGAGGAAGTGGCGCTACATTGATGAGACGCAGTCAGCGAAATTTGACGGAGAATATCAAACAATATGCCACCTCCCCTGGCCGACTACTGGACGATCGGTGCATACTGGAAGATCAAGCCATCCATATTCTGCTTTAGACCTCAGTATGGAGTCAGCTACAGCATTAGTGCCGCAGGACCTAAAATCAGTGGATTAGAGATAGAGACCACCAGTCTTTGAGGCCACGACAGGTTACCTTTACCACCTGTATGGGATATTTTACTTCCCATGGAATTGACATCAGGTAGAAGAGACAAAGGCAAAGTGGGGTGGACGAAATTGCCCAAGGTTCGACACGGTGGTAGGTGGAATCGAACCACCGTTCTCTCAATCGACATAGATCTAGCCACCGTCACGGATCTCGATTAAAGTTATTTCATTTTGAAAACGGCACAACCCGTTGCAATTTCCCATTAAATCAGTAATCGAATCATGTTAGTGTGAGTTTGAATTAACCTCCGATCTCATGTGACCATGTTGGTGGGTATCACATGACAGCAGTTCAAAGAGAATGCCTGGAACGTTATAACCCCCGTATGGGTTGATCGCCTGGTGTCTCTCCCGTATATCAATGGCCCCATTGATATTTCTGAGCCAGACGTTGTGTGACAACCATCGACCCGGTCATATGACGCCATACAGCAGTACAGACTGACGGTGATACATATGTCTTGTTTCATGAAGGCTATGTTATTTATCTAAAATGTTATTTAGAAAACGTCTCATGCATCATAACATCATACTTATGCATCTAATGTACCAAATCAGATTGCGTCATACCTGTTATTTGAAACATCACAACCACTGTGACCCCAACTCGTGATGCCGTACAACCTCCATGCTCCATCATCAAGTCGGCACACAAGTGGCCCACCCGAGTCACCCTGCAACAACAGTAACGGGTTCCTCAAATTTGCTTACACAACATAAACTATTTATTACATTGACTGATTACTGAACGAAACATTGACGAACGGGTTAATAGATGAAGAATTGTTAAAAACGTTTTGCATACTATGAACAGTGGAATTTCCTAAATATGAAACCGATGGCGTATTTTGGGGGGATGGGTGACTCAGCTTGCCGTAGCCGCCCCCCACCTCCCCCTTTGTGAGATGTAAAATACGCCACTGGAGGAAATATATATTTGTCGATAGTAATATGCGTTTGTCATCAACAGTATGAAAAAACAGTTACAACCTCACCATAGCGAATCGGAATAGTGACTCCCTTCAAGTCAGTTATCTTCCCTTTCCACGGTTTCTGTTTTCAAATATGCGTCATCAGTATTCGTTATAGTTCCCGAAATTAAATCACAATAATATATCATTATTATATATAAAATAAACTACAAAGAGTAAAATGCAATTTTCATTCAATGAAACAATGCATTTGATACGTACAGAACATACATCTTTTCTGTCATCTTCATATCCGGCACATATCATAGCATTAGAGATGCGGCCGCCCCACCATTCAGGACTGTTGCATGTGGCTGTGGAAATGATCGGCATCTGAACTTGGCGTAACACTGTACGATCTCCCGTTCCTGGAAGTAGCAGCAACATGTCTCCCAATAAAATACATGGTTGTAAATACTTTCTGCCATAACATAACATAACATAACAAACTAATTTACAATTGGACAATGTTGGGTATTTCCAGCTGTCAAATAATAAACATATCATACAATATTTCAACAAACAAAATACGATTTACCAAATTATACATTAAACATCAGCATGTGCTTGGTAATACTTAATACTCAAACATTGAGGTTCACGATGATAGGGAGAGAGTGTATTATGATATTAAATACTAACATCATAAACAAGCAACTACAATCTAGGACAAATTATCCAGAACATAATACGTTAAATGTGAATCAATTGTATTTATCAAAGCAGTATTTAAGTTTAGTCAGTCAAATAAGCCAAATTCGTTTTCACACCGAACTCATTATTCGCCAAGATGCTACCTTTCCACATGGCCAACCACAAACGATATCTAGTGTAACTTGCACACATTTAGGATATATCTATATAGTTCGTCCTTCGGGTGCGAAGAAGACCAACATCTTTCCAAATTAGTTATATTGCGATGGGTCCAAAGATGACTGACAATGCCGATCCTAACCAGGAATTGTCTGTCACAATGGGGACAGGACACTGCTGCAGAATTGTCGGGTGAAAACGTGTTTCTTTCTCTAGACTTTCGCAGTTCACGTCTCTATATGGCCTCTTAGATTCTCTTCTGCTCAGAAATGGCAGCGCCACGGGTGACCCAGCTACGCCATCTGGGGCGATCCTGGGTGAAGCTCTCCCAGCTCTCAGGGTCAACGTTGAAGCTCTTGATGGAGGCCTTCAGGGTGTCCTTGAAGCGTTTCTTTTGGCCGCCTTGGGACGCGTTCCTGACAGAAGTTCACCAGAGTTGCTTCTTTGGTAGGTGTTCCCTGGCATGCGGTTCACATGACCAGCCCATCTCAGAGTTTAGTAAGGACTGTATGGATGCTTGTTATGCTTGCCCTAGCAAGGGCTGGGGGGATGATAATGTGACTTGCGCGTGAATAAGATTACAGTGAGGGACAGTTGCGCAACGTCAACCTCACTCTCTCGTCCAGGTTCCTCTGATTCCAGTGGCAAGACAAAGTCAAGACGGCTGGAGAAGGAGCTAGATGCAATGGATAAACACGGCATGCTTCGTGCCCACCCAATGCCCTATGTGTTCCACAACACATCGCTGATCCGTCTTCCTGGCTGTTGAGTCATATTGGTGATTTCTTCCGCCCAGTCAGCCGGGACAGTCTTCACATGCTAAGATGAGCAAGCCCCTAATTCACCGGGGGTTTGAGACCCGTCGGCTACCCTCACAAGGTTTGGCATGCCAGTCGAAGCAGATTCCCTGGTGTGGCCGCTGTCGCATGCAAACAGCTTCTAGGAGCCACAAGTGAGAGCTGAGTGCCAGGTGGGGACCAAAGCGGCGGACGAAACTACTCCAGAAGGAGCACGACATCAGAGTTACTGCCGCTCCCTGACACCCGATAAACATTTAGAGAATTTGGGTTATGACCAGCTACTGTTATACCAACCTCGGGTGCGTCCCCAGCCGGTCGCAACACACATTGTTCCCGGCGATATCTCTGTCTCGGGCAGGCACACTGGCGCCACTTCGCGGCGGTACTCGAGGCTACCTTTAAGTCTGATGAGGGCAATGTCGTTGGTATACTGTTTGCCTACGTTGTGGTTGGGATGTTTAAAGATGCGGTCGATGGCCCAAACTGACTCCGTCCCCTCAGGCTTTGTCCGGTTGTGTTCGCCAACGACAATGCGCATCTGGGACCCATCACGGGCTCTATAATTGCGTAGCCGACAACATTAACAGCAAAGTAGTCAAACAAGAAAGCGCACTTTTCAAAAGTTACTATATACTGTAATGTTTGTCACAGTGTCATAAAGTGATGTCATATCATCATCTGTCCAACACACATGTCGTCCTACATCTACTTGCATCAAGGGAAATATGTGATTACTTTGCAACAGTGATTTTACTAACTTAATCCCTCCTTGAGTTGTTCGACTGGTCACAGTCAGTAGTGTCTGATAACATACAAGGACATATCCTTGTGAATGCTACTGTTCTTTTTTGTTAACAATCTTGTCAAAATAAAAATTTATCTGTCACCATAATATACAATTCAATACAGACGCATGCAAGCACGAAAATACACGCAGACCCCCAACACACACGCTCACCGCACACATGCACACACGAACAAACGCGCACACACACAATCACCTTATACATGCATTATCAGCGAACTACATTGACAACAATGTCCAATGAAAGTTGGTCCATGTGTAACTTACACGCAGTGCGCAGCCGTGACGATCCAGCGGTCGTAGAGAATACTTCCACCACAAATGTGTCCATAACCCTGCAATATGATGCTAATCTGCCATGGCCAGGAATGCTCTATTGCCTCCGAACCACCAACAATGCGAGGGAATTGATGTTGTATCGTAGGCACCCCGCACTCGTTAGAAACTGCAAACCGACATAGACAATGTTCTTATGGTGGTAGTAACTATATTTTGTTTGCATTATACAGAACTGAACAAATAATATCATCATCATCAGATACCGCGCATACTCCACGCGTAGGCAATCACGATACTCCATTACTGAAGATCACAGTTTTGTTATTCTCTTTCCTAACCAGACTGCTATCAATCCAGATTTTAATCCTTTGCCAACCTCTGAGTCTTTCCCCCTCAATATGTTCCGTTGTCAGGAGATGTTCTAGGTTTCTCTTTCTTAACACGTGACCTATGAATTATGTTTTTGTTTCTTCTGATTTTGCTCATGATCTTCCTTTTATGGTTTGTTGTTCTTATATATACTATTCTCAAATAGTGTATTTACCAAATTTATGTTTGGTCTGATTATCGTATGGGTGGTTGGCCGGTCTGAGTTTTCGATTTTAGGTAAAAAACAGGAAATTTGAGCCGTATAAGGCATACTGACTATGTTACATGTTTCCAATCAGTTTAATTGGGAAGGGACCTGAAAATAGGAAGTGTCTTGCTTTATAAACACCTAAGACTCCTTGTATGCAGCAATACATTATATCGACGATTTTAAAATATATACGATCACTGTCGTGTAATACACAATTTAAACAAAAATCCGAGTGTTAATTTTGTTTTTCCGTCGTTCGACATTGGTGAATAATTCACTCAAACCAACTTTTCTAACAATTTGTTTGCATATTGTTTAAATAACTGGTAGTTGTTTCGAATATCTATCCCATGCACAAAAGTGTCTTAAGATTTTTGTGAAAATTGCATATTATATTACGTATGGCCAAAACCACACAGACCAGTTGTAAACAAATATGTTGAACAGCATCTTGGACATTTTGTAAATCCAGCCCCATTCTCCTACACACATTTGCCTATTCAAGTGGGTTTGCAAATACAAAGTCACTTGTTTCCAGGACTACATACCAGGAATTACTTTTCTTGATGTGTACGTGATCACAAAGCCGCTCCTCTGAGAGTATTGGTAGTAGTAGGTCTTGAAGACAAGAGACAACCTGTTGCCAGATGATGTCACATCGCCGGGAATGACACTACCACAAAGTTTGTGACGTCTGACTCCCGAAACGCCATCATATATGTCAAGGCTGTCACGGGAACAGTTGCTGGATGATTCCAAGTCGAATCGCTCAAAGTGGAGGTGCACCCGCTGCAAGGATAGCCATGGTATTAACATGAGACGGTAGTTATGCATGACGTAAAACGTGCAAATGTCCGATTTATATATATATATGTATATATATATATATATATATATATATATATATATATATATATATATATATATATATATATATATATATATATGTATATATATATGTATATATATATATATATATATATATATATATATATATATATATATATATATATATATATATATATATATATATATATATATATGTATATATATATATATATATATATATATATATATATATATATATATATATATATATATATATATATATATATATATATCGAACATTTGCCTGTTTTATATATGGCACACGGAATACCATTTGATGTAATACTTAACAACTGAAAAGGAAACACTTACTTTTCCAGCGTCAACAGTGATGAGCCACTGGCAGTGCAAGTTAGCTCTGTACTGCGATCTACTGATCCAGAACTCTCCCGATGACCCATTGAGCTCCGCAGTGGTGTCATTGCAAGATGCAGGATCTGAAAGCGTGCACTTCAACAATGACATGTACAAACTGCATATAGTCGATACTATATATTTTGATGCAATCCAATAATGACAACTAATATCATAAATGCAATAATAATAGTACTCTACTTTTTTGTCAGTTAGACTGCCTACTCCCAATATGGCATTACTATTATAATATACCTGTTATTCTGACCAGGTCGGGTTATGCAATTATATTTAGTTATCAACATGTTATCAACCTTGTGAGTCATAGCGCATAGTAAACATTTATCAACTAATACTTCCTATATCTAGTGTGTGGTCCAAACATAGAACAATTACTTTGAAGAGTTAGTTAATTAAATTACAATGATCTCATTATATTATTTAATTCAATTCAATTAATCTAGCCTAACACATTCTTCAATAAATCTAAATTAACAATTAATTTAAATTGATAGTTCAATAACAGTATACTAAAGCGTACTTACACCGTTCAGACAGTGCTAAATATAACATGTACATTGTTACAGTTACATTGTTACATTAGTACAGTTCAACAGTCATAGACATAACATGTACATTGTTACAGTTACATTAGTACAGTTCAACAGTCATAGACATAACATGTGACATTACTTTTTATATTGCATTTGAGGAATATTATAATATTATAATATGCTGTAAAGTATGAATAGAATTGTTGACTTACACAAATAATGTGTGATTTGTAACTTTGGTTGAAATATTCTTTCACAGGATATTTGCATAATAAGACATAGGTTGATGGTGCATTTGCTTACATTTTTTTAATTGTAGATGATTATTTTGAACATTAATGAAAACATTGTCTTGTGGGTTGATTGCGTGTTGTACTACAGTCACTCACCAAATAAACAAAACCGTAATTTATGCATACAAATTAAGCAGTGCTTAGCCAGTTTATACGCTAACATTAACTGTCGTCTGTCTATCTCTCCCTCCTTCCCTCCATCCCTCCCTCCCCACATGTCATTCTTCATTCTCGTGTGTGTACATTGTTTAAAAAGATGTTAGGTATCTAAAGTGTATGGTTATGTGGCATATGCAACGTTTGCCAATGTTTGTTTCATAACAATATGTTAACCTGTTATGGCCAACGTTTTACTTTAGTGTCTGTGAGCGTGCGTGTGTGCGTGCGTACGTGCGTGCGTACGTGCGTGCGTGTGAACTATGCGATATTGAACTTCGTCATACAGACCGAACTAGTTATTTACGTCGTAACGTGGCAATCTCTTACGATGATGTGCGTGCGCACAGATAGTCAGACAACACGGTTTACGGCCTTGTCCGATCATTTGTCGTACTCCGCCACCGTCTCGTACAATTCACGGGCGATTCACATCGCAAAGGGACTATTTAGTATAGTATTCACAACAGCTAATTACCGCTTTCCAGAGTTGTGTATTTTATCCTGAAGCCATTCTTCTGAACAGACGAATCCGATGTAAAAGACACATACAAGGAGTTGTTTGCCGATATAACATCAGCCGGGAGCGAGTTTCCGCAGAAAGTGCCTATGTGTGGTGACGAACTGTCTGATCCGTCATACACCTTGACTCTGTCTTTTAAACAGCTTCTGTGATACTGAACGTTGAAACTCAGGAAGTCCAGCTTAATGATCTGTTCAATAAACAGAGAAACATGGTTTTATTTAAATTGATTGCATTAAGATCATACGCTTCTGATTTAACTTCATATTTGGGTATATTGTTAGAACAGTGAAAAGTACGTTCGCATTACCATATATACTATGATAACTATAAATATAAATATAATTATTTATATTTATATCGCATGCTCATTCTAAGTTTCATACCTTGGTTGGTTCTACCTGGATCTTCCAATCACACCTCATATTGTTGACATACTGAGCTGCATCAATGCCAAACTTTCCGTCAGATCCTCCCAGCACAGCCGGTCTGCCGCTGCATCCTTTAGCATGAAACACAGCTATTAGGTGCAACATTACAGTTGATTATTTGATGGTATTATTTTCTAATAGAAAAAGTATGTTATATTTATGTAACATAAACAATTAACTGTGTAGTGTTCATAAAGCAATACAATAAACAATACAAATTGTTCATAGTGCCCAATGTTTTCTCCAGGAAATTATCGTATTGTATTACATATTAATGATCCCACGAAACAATTACAATGATATATCGAAAGATAAAGTAAACGAAGCAATATTTTTATTTTTATTTATCAATTTTAAAAAACAATTACCTATCTCGTCAATCAAAAACTAAGTTTTGATTACAATTAATTAGGAATTTGCATAATTTTATTTGTCAACATGTGAGTTAACTAGGTCATTTAATATTACCTCTAACAGCGGTTTTATATTGGATCGTGAAGCCATCATTAGTGATCGTGCCATCAGACTGAAAGGACACAAACACAACGTTCCCGCTGGCTGTGATATCCCTAGATCGACGACTGCCACAGAGCGAACGTATCAATGGCGCAGTGTCGTCACTTCCGTCGTAGATGTTCACTTTGTCGTATTCGCAGTTACTGGATCCCTCGAGTCTGAATCTGATGAAGTGCAGCCGCACTTGCTGTAAAAGAAAATACAAGTCTGAACACATAAATGAGACTATGGCTGATAGATGAGTTTAAAGTACGGAACATACCAACTATCACGAGTTTGTTTTACTCGTTTCAAGGCAAATGTAATTGTGAACCCATGTGTTACGTATTCTCACGCGGGCACACATGTTTTAATGTTTGCCTAGTTTTCTCTTGTCAAAAGCATGTACCTCGAATAATACCTGTTTGGCAATGGAATAATATAGAGCTACTATGTAGATATCACAAGTTAATTTGCCAGGTGAAGCAATCACACATTCACGTTACATTAAAGCGAAACAAAAGTCATGGTTTGGGGGTTATGCACCTAATAGAGACAATGAAAACTAACCATGTGCAACTAAAATCAAGAATATCACGCCAGCGGTTTACTCAGAATGTGATCTAAGAGTGGGAGATGTTAACCAGCGCGACCGATACGCCCATGCGTAGTTCTTTGAAAAGCGGGTAACGTAGACTACGTGTATCGTATTAACTGAGGCGGGCATACACAGAACCAACGCAAAGTATCAAACAAACGTGTTTTTTTTTGTCAAAAAGAGGACTAGTGAACAAATGCCAAAATATGTTACACAAGTTGAGTTTGGACGCCAACAGCATGGCCCTATTACATTGGTAAGTATAGGATTAGGTGTTTACAAATATGTTTTCATTTGGCGAACGAATTTAGCTTCGACACTTTGACACTCGTTACGCATGGTTAGCTAACAGTACGGCGCAGCCCATGAAATTAAGATGTGTGTTCAACAAGGTTTTTATAGTAAATCACTGGCATGATATTCTTAATTGTATAGTTGCTAATGTTTATGTTTTAGTAACTCTTATAGGTGCATAGACCCACAAACCATGACTTTTGTTTCCTTTTAGAGTTCGTTCGTGTTCTGTGTTTTCGTTGAAAGTATTGCAACAAAATTATCATATACTAGTGACACTTTGTGTTTGGTGGTAAGGTTATATTTAGACCTTACAAAAATGTGAGACCCAAAAATGTATACCCCAACTGCTAGACAGCGGGGCAATAACCCGAACTAACGAACTAAAAGCATGTATGCATGTACTGGGGAAACAATATGGTTATACCTGGCCTTCTTCGATTTCGATCTTCCACTGACACTTCTCGTTGTTGCTGTACTGGTAGCCTTCCGTGCCAAACTCTCCAGACGACCCGGTCAACACGGCAGACTGGTTACATGATCCTATATGAACAAATATTAAGGCCAATGTTTTTAAGCTTGTCAGTTTTTCCTGTCGATTTATTTATTTGATTTGGTTAGTTTTGTAATCGGAATGGGCGTTGGTTTTGTGGTGGCTCTTAGTCTTTTATTGAACAAAATATCGAATACGTGTCTATGAGCTATATTCCAGATTTCTGGTTTTGATTCAGCATTGCAAGAAGCCAATATGGTAGTTTTACTGACCAGTGCACGGTCTGGAGACCGACATGCTGTTAATCAACCAGCCGAACCGATGTTCGTTTTCAGTTAATCTTCATGTTCCAGTTTGATTTAGTTTGTTCGCGCGCATTAGCACATTAGCAAGGTTGAAGTGACTTTTTCAAAAAGGACATATTCAAAACGGTGCATACTCTCTCCAAACTCCAATGTTATATGATTATGTCCCTCAAAGGAATTATTCGGGATCAGTGGTATACCTTGCAAAGGAGGATGCCGGGGGGAACTTAGTCTCCCATCAGCTTACCATGCTAATATAGCGGCGCAACAAACAAACATGGACACCATCTCACAAGCTAAAGGGGGCTAATGCCCAATGCCCCTCTAAATATGCCACGATTAGGGATTGAAATTTTTCAACTCTAGTGCGGCAAAAGGAAGGGATACCAATAGGTTGACAACAACTCACCCTATTTCTATAATACGATTCAAATCGGGTGTAACAAAAGGAGACAAGCTGCTTGGAATAACAAGAGCATTTGACATTTATATAAATAAAATGTATCCACACTCTGCTCCAGTGTACAGCTCAACAAAACAATTTCAAGTTTATTTTCTTGAAAATGTTCATCAAGTTGTCAGATAATATATGAATCACGATTTACTACTAACCGCAACTATTGATTTACGTCGAGTAATTAAATCAATTGTTGCGGTTAGAAGAATCCCGTGATTCACAAATGTCTTTACAAATGCGTCAAATTCAATTATGTTACACGATATAGGATCGTATCATTAAATACAAACATGACACAGAATAAAACTGTACCTTTGGTAGAGGTTGTACCATTCATTGTCTTCTCCATCCAGCTCACGAATTTGTTCACTCGCGTGTAGATAACCAATGATGGTCTGTTAGTGTCACGAACACAAGAATTATTAGTTTTACTTTCATATAATTTCTTATTGATACGTTGCTTAAATACAAAGGAAATGTTAAGAGTTAATTAACACCAACATCTACCAAACGTAAACATGTCTATAAAAGACTAATAGTTAATAAAATCAACATCAAAACAATTCTCTTAGAAATTGCATTGTTTCTTTAATCACATATATGTACGTTATTATTTGTATCAATGCCATATAATTTCAAATTATGCCTAATTAGACTACTGACAATAAAAAGGTGCCACAAACCTGTACCCGTGGTTATTGTTCCTTGTTGAGATGCCGTGCAGCCTCCAAGTTCCGTCATCTTGCCGGCATTGCAGTGACCAGCTGGAGTTACCCTGCAGCAAGAATGTCCTATCAACGTTTTATTTATTCGTGGCGTCTCATTCGACTTTCCCCCTTACTTTCGACTCCCACTAAACAATGTTCTCCCCACCATCTAACTATGATGCTGCATCATCCAAGTGCAACATTATGAAACGTGTTGATTTAATAATCAACATTGTACGTTGATACACCATTTAAGACAAATAAACGGTTAGTCACAACAACACTTTCCTCAAAAACATATTTGTCTTTGTTACACACCGGACACGTTTTGTTGTCATCCTGCTCGCATCGAACCGACATCGACGCGTTGGTGAAGTGTTTGTCGAACGAAGTATCGTTGGTCGGTAAACGAACCTGCCGCAGCACTGTGTCGTGTTCGATTCCTACAATAAACACGAACATTTGATGTTCCCCACCCGCCATCATGCAACTGTGTTTTAAATATATTATCAAAAATGCCCATCCTCCGGACGAGATTACTTGGTAGTTCGTAAGTAGCACTGTCTAAAAATCGGGAGTTAAGAAGACGAAATTAAGGAGATGTGGGCAAAAACGACCTCTTAACTACATAAAACTTGTTTTAATATGCCCACATAATATCATCTCACGCAGCCACTTTTTATGCTTCGTGAATGAAACTTGAAATGTATATACTGTATATTATAAGGGGTTATGCCAACTAGATGTTAAACTGAAATTCAGTATTTGTTATCGTCCACGTGCGTTAAGCTCCAATAAGGTAACGGCAAGTTGTTACAACTGTGACAACGCTGGTTTGTAACCAGTACTGTAAATGCCAGCAGCATCAATATGTTTGAAAACAAAATTGGCAAATATCTCAAAAGGGCCGGTTACACATAGATGACAATTTGTTGGACTCTTGATAAGCCAATAGCTTCTTTGTCCACTTGCCATCATGGTGCTTGCCTTGGATGGCAATCTTGTTAAATATTTATGGCACAGCCCTACTTGAGCAATTCATCAATATTGCACTATTCATGGAAGTTGAGCGATGTACGCCTAGCATTATACGTGATTCTGGAAGTTGCGTGAGCGTCTCTGCGAAAACGCTAAAATCACATAATACATTAATAGTGTTCCTGTTGAGTATATGTTGTACCATTATCATATTTTGAATATTGGAACAGTTTTGATTTGCGATGTGGAATTATGAATTCATCCCACATATATGATACACCAAAATTACATGTGTTGTGACATTCTTCGCACAAAAAACACATGTATTTGAAACAATTATGTTGAAGTCGATGTATATAAACAATTCAAATGTTATGACGTATCTGTCATAATGTAGTAGTTCTTTGTTAAACATGTCACCGCTAGCAGTTTTTATTAAGTGGGATTTGCCACCCTTGTTGAAGATATGTACCAATGCATTTTATTTGTTAAGTAATTGTTTAGTGGATCAACTACTGGGTATACAGTCCACAGGACTACGCAAATCGTTTTACACTTCACATGTTGACAGATCTCGTAATTCCACCATGAACTCGACCGATTTCTCTGGGAAGCATTCAGCCACTAGGCAATTACAGAGCGAAGAATATCCGTTCATATATTGACAGGTAAACATTAATACAACTGAGTGAACTGATACGGCGTGTAGTGAAGTAAATTGTCCTAGCTTCAAACAAGAGCAAGATGATCCGAACCCCAGTCCTGTCAATTGGGAGTCCAACGTTCTTGAATGAAATTACATCAACAAAGGAGAAAGAGAAAAGTTAAGAAAGAGAATCCATTACTACCGTTCCTACAGCGAGATACATGACAATTGGACTGACGCACTTACCATGGGTGAATCTCCAACCTGTCATCACGCACACTGCACTATTCGATATTCCAGTCTCCGGCAGACACACTGGGGCCACCTCGTGACGGAATTCAAGACTGCCCTTCAGTTTGACGAGGGCAATGTCGTCATGTTCTCGTCCTAGCGTGTAATCTGGATGGATGAATATCGCATCGATCGTCCTCGTCGACTCTGTTCCCTCGTCCAGTGTCAGGTTATGTTCACCGACGAAAACGCGCAAATGTGACGCCTTGTGTCGTTCTCTGTAACACAACCTGCACATTAGTGACTACCACTTCTGACTTCGTCTACATTAACTCAAGCTATCTCTACGTTTCGAGTGTCTTATACAAATTGTAACACAATTCATCCTTTCAGCAGATGATTTATGTGTCTAGCACGACACATCGTAGCACGCACTAAGGCCGATGGGGTGGACTACCAAGAGCATCACTGGACGCTATGACGTACAAGACGGAATAATTGGGTCGAAATGTGTTACGTCGCATTTAGTAATCACTTTATAATTCACATATACACCACTTCAGGTATCTAATTGATTGGTTATTAGAAAATAATTGTAGTGGAGTCTTTTAGTGGATGCTATAATTTGAAAATGGAAGACTTGTTACTAAATTATAATTTCATCAGTTTGCATTGATACTTAAAATACATCACCAGACCTTTCGATATATGAACTGATCACTGTGTAAATTGTGATAGTCTTACATTACAAAATATTGTTCTGATCTATAGATATTCAATGGAAAGCAGCAAGGAAATTAAGATTGAAAGATGTTTATGTATATCGATAATCATAGAGGGATCACAGCATTTCATGTCTACTCCAAATCCAAATATATAATTGAGGTATGAACATATTGTCTAAAAGTATGCTTACACGCAATGTGCAGCTGTGACAATCCATCGCTGATTCAGAACACTTCCACTACAGACGTGACCATAGTGCAACAAGATTAGACTGATCTGCCATGGCCAGGAATTCTTCTTCGCTTCAGAGCTACGCAAATGTTCTTGGAACTCTGGCGAAACTGCAGGTCGCCCACACACATCAGAAACTGCAAAGGATAATGTTTGCTACTCAGTAGTGCATGATGTAAATACGTGCACTGTGTGTGTGCGCGCGCGCGTGTGTGTGCGTGTGTGCGTGCTTGTGTGCCTGCTTGTTTGTATGTTTCTATAAATATATGTATGTATGCATGTGTGTATGCATGTATGTATGTATGTATGTATGTATGTATGTATGTATGTATGTATGTATGTATGTATGTATGTATGTATGTATGTATGTATGTATGTATGTATATAAGTATATATGTGTGAACGTGTGCACACGCACACACACATACATACACGTGTGTCTGTGCGTGTGTGTAAATGTGTGTGTATTATGTACGTAACTATGTATATATATCAGTATGTGTGGGTCCGTTTGTGTGTGTCTGTGTATGTATGTATGTATGTATGTATGTATGTATGTATGTATGTATGTATGTATGTATGTATGTATGTTTGTATGTATGTATGTATGTATGTATGTATGTATGTATGCACTTATGCACGTATACACGAATACATCGTGCAGCAATATAGATATTTGCTAATGTATCTAATTATATCTAGTCACACATTAAAGAGTTAATGGTTCAACCCTACGTACCAGGCGTCACGGTGTGTGCCGTATACGTGACCACAAAGCCGCTCTTTGTGACTGAACTGTCCGTCCTGAAGACGACCGAAAGAATATTGCCCGAGGACATCACATCGCCAGGCAGGTTGTTTCCACAAAAGGTGTAAGTCACATCTCCTGCATCACTGTCCGTAATAACAAGGCTGTCGTTGACACAGTTGGTGGCTTCTTGCACGTCAAACCGCTCGAAGTGAAGGTGAACTCGCTGCAAGGAGATAATTAGTTAAATGTGATTTACTTTAAACTATAACATCATCCTAATGTAAATGTGTTCGGACAGTCTCTCTGTTAAACATATGGCTGGAGAATACGTGGAATGCGATCTGGTAATTTAGTTAGTGAAAAGCGGATCGCATATGTAAGCGGTGCTCCTAGAAACAACAATGTCTGATATGTCGCTAAAATATTTCATAGTTTAAAAATGCAATGTCAAACAATGATGCTTCTTACCTTTCCGTTTTCGACTTCTATCTGCCATTGACAATGCAGGTTATCCATATACTGATGACTCGTGATCCAGAACTGTCCTTCCGTCGCACTTAGCTGTGCTCCTGTACCACTGCATGGTGCTGAAGACGAGTGTTTAATGGCTTAAGACCAGTGATGACAATAAGTATAATAATAAGTCTGACAATAAGACTAATGCAATCAGTACTGTAAAACGTGCTGTGATTACCTTTTCATTCACACACATTTACACACAATACTTTTTCACATATGTTAACATTGTTTGTACAAGTGATATTATTATTTTGTATAAATTGTATCAACTGAATTCAAGTATCATTACAATTGTATTATTACTAGTAGTATCATTATTGCCTTGGTAGCTTTCGATTTTGAATAATGCAATATTTACAATATTTACTCTATCTATGATCTTTATAGGGGATTCATTTCAGCGGAAAGAATTAATATTAACGCTGTCAATTAGCGATGTACCTAAATATTTGGAGACGCATATATACCAGAATGTCTGATTATCGTATGATAATGTATCAGGTTTGCGATATTTAATCGTGATAAAAGTTATATTTTACCTTACAGCTAGGTTGGATAAACTATAAAATGTCGTTGTGATAACTTTAACATATAGCACCAAGGCAATTTCTTTGAAAAATCCAGTCACTTCCGGATTGTTGTCAACACTGATGTTGTTTACGCAAGCATACACGCACATGGGCACGCACGCACGCACGCATGCACGCACGCACACGCGCACATATATACACGCATGCATGCACACACGAGTGTACACATACATGTTCCTTCATGCAATCATCCCCACACACTGATGATGTTTTATTCAGTCTACGTTGATGTTAATATAACTTAATAATCTGTAATGCGATAAATACAATTGAAATATTGATACGTCCACTCACCAGCCTGCGACTCTATGGCTTCATATATAATCTCAAAGCCACTGCCTCTCACTGACATGTCAGACTCAAAAGACACGGACAGGTAACTGCTCCCAGAAATGATATCACCCGGCACCATGCTTCCGCAGAAAGTGCCCAGTGGAGTTGAACTGTTGGCTCCATCGTAAACTATGATCCTGTCGTAGCTACATGTAGTACTGAACTGGACGTTGAAGTAGACGAACGTCAGTCGAATTATCTGCACATCAGATAACCGAGGAATTATTTGATAAAAAAAACAGTCAGCAGTTGCCAATACTTCCACTTTGCATGCATATGTGCGGAATTACGCTTCATATGTGCGAGCGATTTTATAAAACAAACTTAATATATCATTACTCTTTCTTATAATGAAAATAATAATGTTGGTTAAATAAATGCATAATCAACACGAACTTTGCACATTGAACATTCAATATGTAAATCGCATCATAATCGTATTGAATTACATACTGAACATGCAATACTCGTAGCAGTTACAGCTTAATGGCAATATGCCTTTGGGAGTGTATTACATTTTACAATTAAGTTTAATTACATGTGACACATCAATAAAACTGAAATAGACGACGTGCTAAACTTTGATGAAACACAACATTGGAAGTAAAGTGTCAATGCGACACTTGTGCGTGGTAGATTTATATTGATTTCACAATGTAATATCACAGTGCCTGGTGAACGTTTTGCTGTTTATCCCTGCTTGTAAATAGTGATAGAGGGGGTGAGGGGGACAGCGAGGGTGTTTGTGGGGATTCGATAGTCAGGAAGACTGACAGAGCGCTAAACTAGGGGGGCGACGTGGTAGTTTGCTTTCCAGGGACACAACTAGAGGCTATCATACAGAGGGTGGAACAAATCATGGGTCCTGGCAAGGGAGGTTCTATTTTAGTACACGTATAGACTAACAACGCAGAGAGGGAGGGTACAACTGCCATAGTTAAGAAACACAGGCAGTGAGTTAGAACATTGTCGGAGGATGGCAGTTAACACGTTAGTTCAGCAGTTATGTAGGGGAGAGGAAGTTGGATTTGTGGAAGATGTTTTGTTGGGAGAGCTGATATGAACATGAGGGATGCAGTCAACGGTGGCATGGGAAGCATTTTTGGTAGCAAACATTGTTTAAACTAGAAGCGCAGGGGGTATTACGAGGTGCCTCAAACAGGACAAGTGGCCACTAGGACACACAAACCAGTAACACAATGCCCGGAAAACATTTCTGAAGATGGTTATACATGAGCGTGTTTAAATACAAGGAACACAGTAAATAAGAAAAACGAATTAAACATCATGGTAGAAGATATTGACCCTCACATAATTGGTCTAACCGAATCATGGGCCAACAAAGATATATCAGATGCTAAATTATTAGGATTGGCAGGATACGTAATGTTTATGAGAGATCAAATAGGAAGAAGGGGAGGGGGAGTTATTTTATATATTAAAGAATCTATTCAGGCTGACGAAATAAAATAAAATTAGAAAGGAGAGCAGATTGCGATTAAGCTGTTTGATGCAATATATTTACAGGAAATTCAACATTAACTATTGTATTAGTTTACCGAAGTTCAAACATAAACGAAGAGGATAACACAAAAATACAAAACGCTATAAAGAAGCGAGTAAAGGGGAATGTATCATAATGGGACATTTTAACCACGGACACATACAATGGAAATCTCTACAGAATTATGAATGAATTAGTGGACAATGTAGAGGACAATGTCAACATACATGAGCCATTGGATAAAACTGATCATAATCAAATTCATTTTGACATCAAAATAAAATCAGAAAGTACAATTAAAAAAATACCGGAGAAACTTCCACAAAGGTAAACATAAAGATATGAGAAAATACTTAGCTAAGCTAGATTGGAATAACATGTTGAGGAATAAGACCGCAATTGAATGTTGGAACATTCTAAAATATGAAATTGAGAGTATGATTAATCAATTTGTTCCCTTGGAAAAAACAAAGAAAACGGACTAGAAAGAAACACTTGTCAAAACAAACTATTAGAAAAATGCCGTACAAGCAAACTATGAGCAAGAGTTTTTATGCATATATCAGGAGTAAGCAAAACGTACGAGACAAGGTTGGACCACTAGAAGACATTGCTTGAAATATAATATCACAAGGTTTTTTAATGGCGGTAGAAGAGAGGATATTAGTTCATTACCAGTTCCAGATGCTACGTTTCAGGAGGCTAAATCGGAATATGTAATTGTAACTCCAGAAATGGCAGCTAAGAAAACAAAGCCAACGAAAGATAATAAATGGAGTGGATAGAATACCTCCAACACTACCAATAGAAACTATAGAACAAATTAGTATGCCACTTCCAAGAGTGTTCAACTTGTTATTAAAAGAGGGAGTGGTTCCTTTTGAATGAAAAGAAGCCAACATCATACCATTATTTAAAAAGAGTTCGAGAAATAAGTCAGAGAATTACAGACCTGTGAGTTTAGCATCAGTGATTTGTAAATTATTAAAAATGTTAATTAAAATCATATGGTGGACTTCCTTGTTAGGCAGAAATTATTAAATCCATCTCAACATGGATTCCAAAAAGCGAGGTCATGCTTAACAAATATGTTATGTTTTTTTGAAGAAATCACAAAGTGGATAAACGAGGGATCACCAGTAAATATTGTATACTTAGATTTTCAGAAAGCTTTTGACAAAGTGCCACATCAAAGATTAGTACTTAAATTAAAAGCCCATGGTATCGGGGATGGCATAATTGACTGGATAGAACGATGGCTGACTAACAGAAGACAGCGTGTTGTAGTAGATGGAAAAGTTTCAAACTGGAAATCAGTTTTGAGTGGGATATGAGTATTAGGACCTTTATTATTCTTAATATATATATCAATGACTTGGACGATAATATGGTGTGCAACGTATTGAAATTTGCGGAAGACACAAAAGTGTTTAGAAGGTTTAACACTGATGGTGATAAACAACATTTACAAAACGATCTAGATAAATTAGTTAAATGGTCTGAGAAATAGCAGATGTTACTCAATTTAGGGAAATGTAAATGCCTACATACAGCCGATACAGGACAATGGAACTTGAATGTAAACTATAAAATGGGAGATATTGTTCTAAGTATAAATGTGAAGGAAAAGGACTTAGGAATAATAATAAGTGCTGCTACGATATTTAAGAGAAGTGTGGCATTGCAGCTTCAAAGGGTAATTAAATTCTTGGGGGTGATCAGGAGCATTATAACATACAAGGAGAAAAGCTAATTACACCTCTGTATAAAGCACTTAGATACGCTTGAAAGAGTACAGAGGAGAGCAATTAAAATGATTCCAGAACTGAGATACCTTAGTTTTGAAGAACGACTGAAAGAAGGTGGTTTAACAACCCTAGAGACAACGTGGTTAAGAGAAGATCAAACTGGAGTTTTTAAGATAATTTTATTGAATGGGTATTGAAATATTGATATAAATATTTCTCTCACTCAAGAAAGATAGAATAGAACTAGAGGACATGAGGTAACATTAGTAAAGGATCGGTGTAAATTGGATATCAGGAAGTACTCGTTCTCACAGAGGACAATCTATAAATGGAACAAATCATATAGATTGTGTAACTGCTAGGAGCCTGAATATGTTTAAAAACAAGGTTAACACATATCTCATGTGGGCGGGTTACACGTAGATGAACATTGTTGGACTCTCGATAAGCCAATGGCTTCCTTGTCCACTTGCCATATGGGCCTTTGGCGTGGATGGCATTCATGTCTTGTTAAATCTCTTGTAATGTTTACCTGGACGAGCCACATCACAACATGTATAAATGGTATATCCTCTCGTACTGCCTACCTTGGTAGTTTCGACTTGAATGTTCCACCGACACCTCAAGTTGTCTTCATATTGGGTTTCACTGATACCAAACGTTTCCTCTGAACTCGTCAACATCGCTGGACTGACACCGCATCCTGCAGTAAACATGATCAAATTGAACATGTTTCACTTTTGTATTTTTATTTGGACATTATATTTGTCTTAGGATACGAAGGCACACAGAGACTATATATATATAATATATATATATATATATATATATATATATATATATATATATATATATATATATATATATATATATATATATATATATATATATATATATTTTTTATTTGGACATTATATTTGTCTTAGGATACGAAGGCACACAGAGACTATATATATATAATATATATATATATATATATATATATATATATATATATATATATATATATATATATATATATATATATATATATATATATAAATATATAGTCTCTGTGCTACGTCATTTTGCCTCACCTGCAGCTGGAATACAGGCCGAATACTGGATTCTAAATCCAGCACCTGTGCCTGAGATGTCAGACGTGAAGGACACAAATACAGCGTTTCCACTGGCAGTGATATCCCCAGGTAGACTATAAATGTCACAGAGCCTGCTTATCAATGGTGCATAGGCATTGGTACCATCGTAGACTTTGACTTTATCATAACATCCTCTCTCAAGACTGAAGCTGAAGAAGTGCAGTCGTACGTGCTGAAAAAGAGCAATGGTTTTGTTGTACTGCTCACGTGCTTTCCCAACAATGGTGTATACATTCAGTACTGGTACTTTGTAGGTTTGTGTGCGTGCGTTTCGTTAGTGCGTACGTGTGTGATGTAGTAACATTTGTGTGGTAATTATTATTAGTTTTTCTTGGGTTGAATATCTTTCCAGAAATCACATACCTTGTCTGGTTCGACCTGAATCTTCCATCCACATCTCATATTGTTCTCATACTCAAATGAGTCAATGCCGAAAGTTCCTATCGATCCTCCCAGTACAGCCGCAGATCCATTGCACCCTTTAAAGTAAAACCCAGTCACAATGTTCCACGGCGGAAAATGCACAATGCTGATTGACTACATACTTTGTAACAGAAATACGATATTCTGCATTTATGATAATGTCAGCTGATGTGAATAAGCAAAAGTCAGGATACAGGATAAGTTTATAATTGGCATTTGCAAAGGATTAGAATAGGAAAACATTATATTAATCTATTATGTAAACATTTGAAACGGTTCAGACATAACTGGAAAATGTGTGCCATGGAACGATTTACTACACATACATTGATTCTTATTTTTAAAAAGCTGCATGAATTTAGTGGTCACAGTCATCTTGGTAGATATAATATCGTCCTAGACACATGTTAAATAACCATGCTGACTTAAAACCGGTTGGATTGCATTCACTGAAGAATGTACACATTATTCAAATATACCTTTAAGAGGTGCTCTATACTGGATCCTGAAGCCGGAATTAGTGAGTGTGCCATCAGACAGGAAGGACACAAACACAACGTTCCCGCTGGCTGTGATATCCCCAGGTCGACGACTGCCACAGAGAGAACGTATCAATGGTGCAGTGTCGTCACTTCCGTCGTAGATGTTGACTTTGTCGTATTCGCAGTTACTGGATCCCTCGAGTCTGAATCTAAGGAAGTGCAGCCGCACTTGCTGGAAACCAAAATAAACGTCTGAACACACTACTGACACCTGCCGATATGTGAGTTTAAAGTACGGAACATACCAACTGCCACGGCTTTGTTTTACTTATTCCAAAGCCAGCGTAAGTGTGTACACATTTGCCTTGTATTCTCACTTGGGCATAGATGTTTATTATGTATGCGTAGTCTATTCCTGTCAAACGCACGTATCTGGAATAACAAATGTTGGGTAATTGAATAACCGAGTAACTGATGTGTGATGTGGCTATATAGGTATATATATATATATATATATATATATATATATATACACACATATATATATATATATATATATACGTATAAATACGTATATATATATACGTATATATATATATATAGGTGTATATATACACCTATATTTACACCTATATAGCCACATCACACGTCAGTTACTCTGTTATTCAATTACCCAACAGTTGTTATTCCAGTTAGATGCTTTTGGTAAACTACGCATACATATCAAACATATACGCCCAAGTGAGAATACACGGCAAATGTGTACACAATTATATATATATATATATATATATATATATATATATATATATATATATATATATATATATATATATATATATATATATATATATATATATATATATATATATATATATATATATATATATATATACACACACCATATAATGTCACATGTGCATTTGATAAGTTAAACAATTAAAAGTTAACGTTACACTAAAGCTCGTTGGTGTTGCGAGTTTTCGGGTAAGGTATTTCAATAAAACAGTATGTTATGATACAGTGGTGACAGTTTGTGTTTGGTGGTAACGTCATATTTAGACAGTGCGTGACCTTACCAAACTGTGAGACTCGTGGACTGCAACTGCTAGTCAGCGGGGTCTATACCCGAACGAGCTAAATTTGTATTAAAATGCATTTACTGAAGAAACAATGGGGTCCTACCTGGCCTTCTTCGATTTCGATCTTCCACTGACACTTCTCGTTGTTGCTGTACTTGTAGCCTTCCGTGCCAAACTCTCCAGACAACCCGGTCAACACGGCAGACTGGTTGCATGACCCTATTTGAACAAATATTAAGGCATCTCTTTTCAATCAATTACATGTTATTGACTCTTTGGGGAGTGAACCGATGACAATTATTATTGGTTTGTATGTTGGGTTTGCCATTTCAGACCTGTCAGACCTCCCGTGATACTTGGAACGGTGCAGTTCTGTGATAGGAAAATACTACGTCCAGCATTGAAACAGTTATTCCGCAGTTTCAGTAAAAATATTTAAACAATTGCTTTCATTTCTATGGAAAAACGCTATTGGAAACCATGTTGTCCCCAACAACGCCCATAGTCGCTCGTCAGTTTCTTTCCTGTCAATTTAATTGATTCGGATAGGTTTTGTTGTCGAAAGGGGCGTTAGTTTTGCGGTAACTCTTTGTCTTTTGTTGAACAAAATATAGAAGCGAAGTACTTGTTTATGAACTATATTCCAGATTAATGTTTTTGAGTCCGCACTGACTAGTGACGGTCTGGAGAATGGAACGTTGCTAGTCAACAAGGCGAACGGATGTTAGTTTTCACTTAATCTTCATGTTCCAATTTTATTTAACATGTTCGCGCGCGCATTAACACATATTATTGCAAGGTTGAAGTGAGTTTTCTATAATAAAAAAAATTCAGAACAGTGCATACTCTCTAACTCCAACGTTTTGTGATTGTATCCCTCAGGAATTATTCGGGATCAGTGGCGTAAATAGGATCTTGCAAAGAGGGTTGCCAGGGGCACGCTTAGTCACCCAATAGTTTACCATGCTAAAATGTAGCGGCTTAACGGAAAAATACGGAACAAATCAAACATGTTAAGCCAAAGGGGGACCGTAAATATGCCACTATTCGGGATTAAAATATGTTTAACCCTAATGCTGCAAAAAGAAGGGTTACCAATAGGTTGATTATAGGTGACCAATAATTAAACTCAAATCGGGTGTAACAAAAGGAGACAAGTTGTTTGGAATAACAAGAGCACTTGACATTAATGTAAATTATACCCTATCCATATCATGTTCCAGTGAATAGCTCAACTAGGAAAATTCATGTTTATTTGTTGAAAATGTTCATCAAGTTGTTAGATAATATATGAATCAACTATTCACTATCTTCAAACCACAACTATTGATTTACATTGAGTAATTAAATCAATTGTTGTGATTAGAAGAACATCGTGATTCACAAATGTCTTCACAAATTAGTCAAATTCAATTATGTTACATGATATAGGTTCCAGGTTCGTATCATTAAATACATACATGACACAGATTGAAACTGTACCTTTGGTCGAGGTTGTACCATTCATTGTCTTCTCCATCCAGCTCACGAATTTGTTCACTCGAGTATAGGTAACCAATGATGGTCTGTTGGTGTCACGAACACAAGAACTATTAGTTTTTCTATCACATTATTTCTTAATAATACATTGCTTAAATACAAAGGAAATGTTAAGAGTTAATTAACACCAATATTTGCCAAACGTAAACAAGTATATAAAAGACGGAATTAATAATAAAATCAACATTAAAATGATCTTAGAAATTGCATTGTATCCTTTAATCACATAAATGCAACTTATTATTTGTATCAAATTAATGGTCAATGCGTGTCATTTAAAATGTTGTCTAATTAGACTAATGAAACTACAGGTGACAATAAAAAGTTGCCATGAACCTATACCCGTGGTCATTGTTCCTGGTTGAGATGCCATGCAGCCTCCATGCTCCGTCATCTTGCCGGCATTGCAGTGACCAGCTGGAGTTACCCTGCAGCAATAATGTCCTATCAACATCGTTTATGGCGTCTTATTCGCCTTCTCTCCTTATTCTCGACTCCCACTAAACAATGTTTTCCCTATCATCTTGCTATGATGCCGCATCATCCAAGTGCAACATCATCAAACGTGTTGATTTATTGTCAATAATGATCAATATAGTACGTTGATAATTGATAAAGCAAATAAATAGTTAGTTACAAGAACACTTTCCTAAAAAATATTTATTCTTGCTACACACCGGACACGTTTTGTTGTCACCCTGCTCGCATCGAACCGACATCGTCGCGTTAGTGAAGTGTGTGTCCAACGAAGTATCGTTGGTGGGTAAACGAACCTGCCGCAGCACTGCGTCGTGTTCGAATCCTACAATAAACATGAACATGTGATGCTCCCCACCCGTCATGGCATCACGCAACTGTGTATTAAATATATTATGGTGTACTGGTGTATAACCAGTACTGTAAATATAAGCAGCATGAATATATTTAAAAATTAAATTGGTAAATACCTCAGAAGGGCAGGTTACACTTATATGACAATTTGTTGGACTCTCGATAAGCCAATGGCTTCCTTGTCCACTTGGCATAAGGGTATCTTGCCTTGTATGGCAATTTGTTAAATAGTTATGGCACAGTCCAACTTGAACAATTAATCAATATTGCACGATTCATTGAAGTTCAGTAATTTTTCTCCTTTTGAACTACTGTATGGTAGGACAGTAAGGGAGCCATGACAATCACCAGGGAACTGTGGATAAATGACAGACCCGACGAAGAGTTAATTGAGACGTACCAGTACATGCTAGATCTCCGTAACATGATTGAGTCAACTGGCTAGAGAACATCTGAGAAATTATCAGGACAGGTATGTAGCTCATTTCGATTGGATAGCAAAGGTGCGATCCTTAAATATAGGAGACAAGGTTATAATTGTACTTCCCATGTACTCAAATAAATTGCTAATGCAGTGGAAGGGCCCGTATGAGGTAGTAGAAAAGGTGGGGATAAACGATTATCGAGTAAATATAGTAGATGATCATAAATTATTTCACATCAATATGATGAAGCAGTACTATGAGTGGAGCGATGATGATGGTATGGGCTTAGCAGCCATTATCGAGGATCAATCCGATTGCGAAACTGACGAGGATTGTCCCAGTAATTGGAGGGAGAAAGGTATTTGGGATGTCCATAAAATGGCCAATTATCGCCCGCTCAGAAGCGAGACTTGCGAGGGTTGATGGATGAGTTTCTATCCATCAGTTAATGGATGAGTTTCCATCCATCTTTTCAAGTAAGCCCGGACAGACTAGTCTGCTGTCTCACTCGATTAAGGTAACTTCCACTGATCCCATAATATGTAAACCGTATCCCACCCCATTGACTAAGTTGGGAATGGTAGAACACGAGGTCGAGAAGATGCGAGAAGTGGGTGTGATCGAGCCGTCAAGATTACCTTACTCTTTTCCCCTATTGTTGGTTAAGAAAGCCGATTCCACGTTTAGGCCGGACATTGACTTTCGCCGTTTGAATAAAGTGACGGTTTTCTACGCGAAACCTAAGCAAAACCCCGAAATTATCTTCACCAAAGTGGGGCAAGATAAATATTTGTCAAAAATCGATTTCGGCCAAGGATACTGGCAGATACCTATGAAACAGGAATATCGGGAGAAAACCGTGTTTATGCGCTTCCCAGGGTTGTTTCACTTCCGCGTCATGCCATTTGGTGTTGCAAACGCAGGCACTTCGTACAGCCGCATGATGAGAACGGTGCTAGACGGGCTAGACCACGTTGACAATTATGTCGATGACGTGCTAGTTCACAAAATGACGTGGGCGGAGCGTTTGGCGACCCTTCGGGCATTGTTCGTTCGGATGAGGCAAGCCGGTCTCACAGTAAAGCCGACGAAGTGTTACCTTGGATATAAGTCTCTCGATTATGTTGGACATCACATTGGGCAGGACGAGGTAAAGACCCCGTAAGTGAATCGCATAAGGAACGCTACTATTCCTACCACCAAGAAACATGTAAGATCCTTCCTAGGTCTGGCAGGCTATTACCGTAAGTTTGTAGATGGGTATTCCAACATCGCGGCACCATTGACCGATCTCACGAGGGCGAAATAACCTAACAAGGTGAGTTGGAGTGAGGAAGCGAACAGTTCGTTCAACCAACTAAAGCAGGCCCTATGTAACACACCCATACGTAAGTCGCCCGACATGAATAAGCCTTTAATCTTACGCACATATGCATCTGATACAGACATGGGAGCGATGTTGCTCCAGGAAGGGAACGGGACGTTGTATCCCGTAGCTTTTGCTAGCAAGAAGTTCTCCCCCACGCAAATGCGGTACTCTGTAGTAGAGGGAGAATGTTTGGGAATTGTGGGACTCCATCAAGTTAACCTGCAGTTGTATGGCCAAAGCTTTGTTGTACAGTGTGATCAACGATCCCTAAAATTTCTGAGCACAGCGAAATTGACAAACGAACGCGTAATGCGGTGGGCTTTGAAAGTCCAACCCTATCTTTTCTGGGTAGAGTCCATCCCCGGGACTGATAACGCAAGAGCAGACTACTTGAACCGCATGGAATAGATGCAGGTGTTGTCAAATCAGTTGGACACAGTAGTGTCATTTTTTTTTAATAATAATAATAATAATTACTTACTGATTCGAATTGTTGAACCCTGTATTACATAAAGAGTGGCATTGTATGATTAGTGGAAAGAATTATGATGTTATGAGTGTAAATAACTTTTTGCTGCGAAGCTCAAGAAAATGATTCTTAGCGGGGGGTATTGAAGCATTTCTGCTTTTTTTTTATCAGAATACTACTTCATGTTTCTTTATTTATTATTTAAACCTTTCAAGTATGAATGAATGCATCGGCCTTTGTTGGACCAGGCCAACATTATGTAATTTGTTTGCTCAAGCGTGGGTTTGTTTATCTTAGAGAATGATGCATATTAAGTAGACAAGGACCGTATAATTACCCGGTTATTGGTGAACTAGCGCCATGTGTTATCTCAGAAAGAAGGAGTATAAAAAGAGATTGGATACATGTGTGATCATCTCGGCGAGCAGTTCACGGTGAAGTAGAGTGGACACGGAAGGATCGTGTAGCCCAGCGTGGGCGCCCGGATGTCAAAGGAAGGACACGTGTGAGTCAGCCACGTGAAATATACGACTGCAGACGGTATGCTCTACGACTGCAGACGGCACGCTCTTCGGCAGCGGACGGTACGCTCTTCGACTGCAGACCGTGCGCTCTTCGGCAGTGATCGGCCCTCTCTTCGACTGCAGACGGCACGACTGCTGAAGTGCGACGTCAAGCGGCGACAACCCTCAGTTCACGACGACCAAAAAGTCATCTCCGTCTAACATGTAAAGACGGGCGGCAATGGGGACACGCCGCCACACAAAGGGCCGGCCTAATGAACGGTTTGTAAGAATGCAGAGACTAGACTGTGATAGTGTTTAGGCATTAGATGCCTCAAATCAAATGTGATGTTGTTTATGCATTCATCTGCCTCAGATGTAATTAGGATGTTGGTTAGGCATTATATGCTTTAGAATCAACTGTGTAGCTGTGGACACATGGAGACGGTTGTAGGACTAGTCACGTTAGATAAGCCTGCATGCAAATGTGGTAGATCCCCCTGCGGGAGTGTTGATGAGATAGGGTTTGGTTTGAGTTTATATTATAACAGTTTTTTGTGTGCTGGGATTATATGTTAGTAGAAGCTTCTATGATTACACTGGGTGATTAACCCCGGTCCGATTGTCAGAGGATCGGAAGATTAGATTAAATTACATAAACCTAGGAGTCTACTTGTTTCCTTGTAAATTACTATAGTGTATTAAATGTTTATTTTTCTTCACTTGATTTTGTTGTCTTGTTCACTTGTGCAAACACCATTCAAGAGCGTAGCATTATAGAAATGGGGCATACCAACTAGACCCGAGCCAATCTAGTGAGCGGAAACCCCATCAATCCGTGACACTCCACAGGACCGCACAAATCGTTTTACACTTCATCCGTTGCCAGAGCTCTTAATTCCACCACGAACTCGACGACGTCTCTGGGAAGCATTCAGCCACGAGGCAATTACAGAACTAAGAATATCCGTTCATATATTGACAGGTACTCATTAATACAAATGAGTGAACTAATGCGACATGTAGAGAACTGTAGTGACCAAGTTTCAAACAACATCAAGAGGATCCGAACCCCTTCCTGTCAATTAATAGTCCGAAGTTATTGAATGAAACTACATCCAGTAAACAGAGGAGAAAGAGATAATTTAAGAAAGATAACCCATTACTACCGTTCGCATAACGAGATGCATAACAGTCGGACTGACGCACTTATCATGGGTGGGCGGACTGACGCACTTACCGTGGATGTATCTCCAACCTGTCATCACACACTCTGTAACATTCGATATTCCAGTCTCCGGCAGACACACTGGGGCCACCTCGTGACGGAACTCAAGACTACCCTTCAGTTTGATGAGGGCAATGTCGTAGTCATTTTCTCGTCTCAGCATGTAATCTGGATGGATGAATATCTCATCGATCATCCTCGTCGACTCTATCCCCTCAGCCATTGTCAGGTTATGTTCACCGACGATAACGCGCAACTGTGACGCCTTGTGTCGTTCTCTGTAACACAACCTCCACATTGGTGACTACCACTTATGACTTCGTCTACATTAACTCAAGCTATCTCTACGTTTCGAGTGTCTTATACAAATTGTAACACAATTCATCATTTCAACAGATGATTTATGTTTTTAGCACGACACGTCGTAGCACGCACTAAGGCCGAGGGGGTGGACTACCAAGAGCATCACTGGACGCTATGACGTACACAACGGAAGAATTGGGTCGAAATGTGTTATGTCGCATTTAGTAATCACTTAATAATTCATATATACACCACTTCAGGTATCTAATTGATTAGTTATTAGAAAAGACTTGTAGTGGAGTCTTTTAGTGGATGTTATAATTTGAAAATGGAAGATTTGTTACTAAATTATAATTTCATCAGTTTGCATTGATACTTAAAATACATCAGGACATTAACAGACATTTCGATACATGAACTGAACACTGTGTAAAACTGTGATAGTCTTACATTACAAAATAATGTTCTGATCTGTAGATATTCAATGGAAAGCAGCAAGAAAATTAAGATTGAAAGATTTTTTATGTATATCGATAATCATAGAGGGATCACAGCATTTCATGTCTACTCCAAATCCAAATATATAATTGAGGTATGAACATGTTGTCTAAAAGTATGCTTACACGCAGTGCGCAGCTATGACAATCCAGCGGTGATTCAGAACACTTCCACTACAGACGTGACCATAGCGCAACACGATTAGACTGATCTGCCACGGCCAGGAATGCCTCTTCGCTTCAGAGCTAAGCAAATGTTCTGGGAACTCTGACGAAACTGCAGGTCGCCCACACACATCAGAAGCTGCAAAGGACAATGTTTGATAGTCAGTAATGCATGATGTACTCACCTGCATTGTGCGTGTGTGTGTGTGTGTGTGTGTGTGTGTGTGTGTGTGTGTGTGTGTGTGTGTGTGTGTGTGTGTGTGTGTGTGTGTGTGTGTGTGTGTGTGTGTGTGTGTGTGTGTGTGTGTGTGTGTGTGTGTGTGTGTGTGTGTGTGTGTTTGTGTGTGTGTGTGTGTGTGTGTGTGTGTGTGTGTGTGTGTGTGGTGTGTGTGTGCGTGCGTATATGTTTCTGTGAATATATGTACGTATGTATGTATGTATGTGTGTATGTATGTATGTATGTATGTATGTAGGTGGGTAGGTATGTAGGTGTGTATATATGTTTGTACGTACGTACGCATGTATATATGTATGAGTGTCTACACACGCACACACCACACACACCCACACACACACACACATCTGTGTGTCTGTGCGTGTGTGTGAGTATGGGTGTACGTGCGCATGTATGTATATGTATATGTATGTATTATGTATGTAAGTATCGTGCAGCATTACGCATATTTGCAAATGTGGCTAACTATATCTGGTCACACAGTTAACAGTTAATGGTATATGTATGCATTATATATGTAAGTATGTATATCAGTTTGTGTGTGTGCTTTATGTGTTTTTGTGTGTGTTTGTGTGTGGGGTGCGGGCGCGTGTTTGTGCGTGTATGCACGTATGCATCGTGCAGCAGTATGCATATTTGCAAATGTGTTTAATTATATCTAGTCACACAGTAAACAGTTACTGGTTCAACTGCACGTACCATTCGTTACGGTTCGTGCCGTATACGTGATCACAAAACCGCTCTTTGTAACTGAACTGTCCGTCCTGAAGACGACCGACAGACCATTGCCCGATGACGTCACATCGCCAGGCAGGTTGTTTCCACACAAAGTGTAAGTCACATCTCTTGAATCACTGTCCGTGATGACAAGGCTGTCGTTGACACAGTTGGTGGCTTCTTGCACGTCAAACCGCTCGAAGTGAAGGTGAACTCGCTGCAAGGATATGATTAGTGAAACGTGTGATTTACATTAAACTATAAAATCATTCTAATGTTGATGTGCTCGCACAGTCTCTCAGTTAAACATATGGAAGGAGAGTACCTGGAATGCGATTTTGTTAAGTTAGTTAGTGAAAAGCAAATCACATATGTAAGCGGTGCTCCTAGAAACAAAAATATATCATATGTTGCTAAAAAAAAGTCATATTTAAAAAATGTAATGTCATACAATGACGCTGCTTACCTTTCCGGTTTCAACTTCTATCTGCCATTGACAATGTAGGTTATCCATATACTGATGACTCGTAATCCAGAACTGTCCTTCCGTCCCACTTAGCTGTGCTCGTGTGCCACTGCATGGTGCTGAAGACGAGTGTTGGATTAAAACCAGTGATGACAAATGGGTTAAACTAATACAATCAATACTGTAAAACGTGCTATAATTACGTTTCCATTGACACACATTTACACACAATATGTTTTCACAGATGTCAACATTTGCTTTACATGTAACATTATTATTATCAATGAATTGCATCAACTAAACTCAAGTATTATTACAATTGTATTACTACTAGTAGTAGTATTGCAGTAGTAGCTTTCGATTTTCAATAATGCAATATTTTTCTAGCTATGATATTTATATGGGATTCGTTTCAGTGGAAAGATATGTTCTTATTATGAATTAATAATAACGCAGTCAATTAGAAATGTACCTACCTAAATATTTGAATTTGGAAACGCATATCTCTCAGAATGTCTGATTATCGTATGATAATGTATCAGGTTTGCGACATTTAATCGTAATAAAAGTTCCATTTTACCTCACAATTAAGTTTCATAACCTATAAAAAGTCGTTGTGATAACTTTGATATATAGCACCAAGGCAATTTCTTCTAAACATCCAGTTACTTCTGGATTGTTGTCAACACTGATGTTGTTTACGCAAGCACACAAGCAAGCACGTACACACGCACACAAGCACGCACGCACATGAGCACATATAAACGCATGCATGCACACACGACTGTATACATACGTGTTCCTTCACGCAATCATCCCCACACTATGATTATATTTTATTCAGTATACCTTGCTGTTAATATAACTTTATATTATGTAATGCTATATATACAATTGAAATGTTGGTACGTCCACTCACCAGCCTGCAACTCTATGGCTCCATAATTAATCTCAAAGCCATTGCCCCTCATTGACATGTCAGACTCAAAAGACACGGAGAGGTAACTGCTCCCAGAAATTATATCACCCGGTACCACGCGTCCGCAGAAAGTGCCCAGTGACGTTGAACTGTTGGCTACATCGTAAACTCTGATCCTGTCGTAGCTGCATGTAGCGCTGAACTGGACGTTGAAGTAGACGAACTCCAATCGAATTATCTGCATATCAGATAACAAAGGAATTATTTGATAAAAAACCAAATAGTCAGCAGTAGTCAATATATCCAATTGTAAGAGATGGCACTTTGCATATATATATATATATATATATATATATATATATATATATATATATATATATATATATATATATATATATATATATATATATATATATATATATGCATAATCAACACGAACTTTGCATATTGAAAATTCAATATGTAGAGCTCATCATAATCATATTGAATTACATATTGAACTTGCAATATTCATAGCAGTACAACTCAATTTTTAATATGCCTTTGGGAACGTATTACATTTTACAATTATATTTATGTGACACATAAATAAAACTTAAATAGACGACGTGCTAAACTTTGATGAACCACAAAATTGGAAATAATGTGCCAATGCGACACTTGTGTGTGGTATATTTATATTGATTTCACAACGTAGTATTACAATGACTGGCAAACGTTTTGCTGTTAATCCCTGCTTGTAATGTTTAGCCACATCACAACATGTGTAAATGGTGTATCCTCTCGAACTGCCTACCTTGGTAGTTTCGACTTGAATGTTCCACCGACACCTCAAGTTGTCTTCATATTGGGTTTCACTGATACCAAACGTTCCCTCTGAATTCGTCAACATCGCTGGACTGACACCGCATCCTGCAGTAAACATTATCAATTTGAACATGCTTCACTTTTTTATTTTTATAGGCACATAGAAACTATATATATATATATATATATATATATATATATATATATATATATATATATATATATATATATATATATATATATATATATATATATATATATATATATATATATATATATATATATATATATATATATATATATATACATTTGATAAAAAGCCTAATTTGTTAAAAGTGCCTTCAGTCGTCGAAACAGTACAGTGTTACGTATAAAGTTCAACACAACTTAAATGTAATCAATATTGAACACATTTGTATACAAACACTGCAATCATTATTAGGCTGACCTGTTGTGGTACTTTATTATTAGAATACATAATTAATCACGTAAATGCAATCACAGTAATCTATTGCAGTGAAGTTGTTTGGAGAATTCCAAACAATTAAGCATGTTTATCGCGGTATACTACGGTGCGGCTGACCACACTGACGCAGGATCATTAGGTTGCAGCTACGAGTCGATGCAGTCAATGGGCGTCTTGTACAGTCAGTATGATAAAACTTTGCTCTTCTCCAACTTAACAACTAAAATTATATGGTGTTTACAATGGTCAAATATACGGCCAACAACATTTAAATTCATCAACTACTTTTAGGAAACACATTTCTCAAAGTGAATGACACCTTGGTGAAACTTAAGGTTTCTCGGTTTCCGTATTTGAACCGCATTTGAAGGAAACTAATAATGTTTTATTATTTATAATATAATTTAATAAATGAAAGCATTTCACTTGTTTCTAAGACAGATTTTGAAATGCAAACATAAAAAAACTATTACGAATCACCAAAATTAATCTGAATGACATTTAGTATACTAGTGAGACTGTTTCCGATTTAGCTACGTCATTGTGCCTTACCTGCAGCTGGAATAAAGGCCGAATACTGGATTCTAAATCCAGCACCTCTGACTGAGCCGTCAGACGTGAAGGACACAAATACAGCGTTTCCACTGGCAGTGATATCCCCAGGTAGACTATAAATGTCACAGAGCGTGCGAATCAATGGTGCAGAGGCATTGGTTCCATCGTAGACTTTGACTTTATCATAACATCCTCTCTCAAGACTGAAGCTGAAGAAGTGCAGTCGCACGCGCTGAAAAAGAACAATGGTTTTGTTGTACTGCTCGCGTACTTTCCCAGCAATGGTGTATATATTTAGTACTGGTACTTTGTAGGTTTGTGTGCGTGCGTTACGTTAGTGCGTGCGTGTGTGATGTAGTAAAATTGTTGCGGTAATTATCATTAGTTTTTTCTGGGGTTGAATATCTTTCCAGAAATCACATACCTTATCAGGTTCAACCTGAATCTTCCATCCACATCTCATATTGTTCTCATACTCAAATGAGTCAATGCCGAAAGTTCCTTTCGATCCTCCCAGTACAGCCGCATAACCATTGCACCCTTTGATGTAAAACACAGTCACGATGTTCCACGGCGGAAAATGCACAATGCTGATTGACTAGGTGCTTTGTTGCACAAATACGATATTCTGCATTTATGATCATGTCATCTGATGTGACAATCCAACTGGCAGGATACACCTTCGTATAAAATTGGCCTTTGCAAAGGATTGTTGCGTCGCTGACCAAATGATCGAGCGTGTCAATGTTTAGTGTCTGCCATGGAACGATTTACTACACATACGTTACTTCTTATTTAAAAAATTGCAGGAGTTTAGTGGTCACAGTCATCTTGGTATATTTATTATTGTTCTAGACACATGTTGAATAACTGTGTTGGCTTACAACTGGTCGGACTGCATTCATTAATGAAAGTACATGTATTTGTCAACATTTGAGTTAAACAGGTAATTCAATAATACCTTTAAGAGGTGCTCTATACTGGATCCTGAAGCCGGAATTAGTGATTGTGCCATCAGACAGGAAGGACACAAACACAACGTTTCCGCTGGCCATGATATCCCCTGGCGAACGACTGCCACAGAACGAACGTATCAATGGTGCAGTGTCGTCACTTCCGTCGTAGATGTTCACTTTGTCGTATTCACAGTTACTGGATCCCTCGAGTCTGAATCTGAGGAAGTGCAGCCGCACTTGCTGGAAACCAAAATAAACGTATGAACACACTACTGACACATGCCGGTATGTATTCTCACCAGGGCGTATATGTTTCTTATGTATGCGTAGTTTACTCCTTTCAAAGGCATGTAGCTGAAATAACACTTGTTATGTAATTGAATAATAAATTAAATGATATGTGATATGGCAATATAGTTTAGATATATTATGTAATGTCACAAGTTCATTTACTAAAGGTCGTTGGTGTTCCAAGTTTTCGGGGAAAGTATCTCAACAAAACGGTATGTTATCATATAGTATTGACAGTTTGCATTTGGTGGTAACGTTATATTTAGACAGTGCATGACCATACCAAGCTGCGAAGCTCGTGGACTGAAACTGCTAGTCACCGAATAAATTAAATGTGAAGAAGAAACAATGGGGTCCTACCTGGCCTTCTTCGATTTCGATCTTCCACTGACACTTCTCGTTGTTGCTGTACTGGTAGCCTTCCGTGCCAAACTCTCCAGACGACCCGGTCAACACGGCAGACTGGTTACATGACCCTATTTGAACAAATATTAAGGCGTATGTGCACGCGCACGTTCGTTCATAGATTATAAAAATGTTCTTCAAGTCAGTTTAAAAAAATGGACATATTCAAAACGGATTATCTGAACGTACGCTTCGGAAGAGCTACACCCTACCCGTGCTGCTACAATACACCGAACAATATATTTCTTCTTCAGATAACCAATGAATTATGGTTTCCATGGATTTAAAGTTTAATTAAAATATACAAGTTACAGTTCAAGTAATACCTTATTTAAACTGAAAATATAAATATATTTTACACAAGTATATATATATATATATATATATATATATATATATATATATATATATATATATATATATATATATATATATATATATATATATATATATATATATATATATATACGTATATACGTATGAGCGTATGTACGTATGTACGTATATACATATACACGTACGTACGTACATACATACATACATACATATACACAAACAAATAAGACATATACAGCTTGTTGTATATGAATAATAAAAATATTTAGTCTTGGTCAAAACCAGGCATATAGTACACATTACTGCTTTCAGGTGTTCTGCCTCTTTCTTGCATGTCATCATAAGAAGCTATTCCAATATAATGAAGAGGTCAATTGCCTCATAATAATTATATATGTCCCTAAATATTGAAAAACAAAGACCCACGAAAACAAGCCCCTGACCACGAGTAAGACTTGTGACAGGAAATATTATTTACATAAATAATGGACAGTTTTTGATTTGACGGTTCTTGCAACATCTGAAAGTTTACATTCACTGTTTTTGCTAAAGATATATCTAGTTTAACGATAACATAACAAATAAACATATTAGGGGTTTCAATAAAATGTTGGTTTTCGTGAACCACGAATCTCTAAAAAGAGTGTGTCTAATGTTTTATGATTACATCCTTCAAAACAATTATTCGGATTGACATGTTTTCAAGCCTAGTGCTATAACAGAACCAATATGTTGACTACACTCAACGATTTAAATTGGATGAAACACAAGACAAGATAAGCTGTATGGAATAACAAAAGGACACGACATTAATCTAAATTTAACTATTGTATCATACCATGTTACAATGCTCAACTAAACAAATCAACTTTGCTTCTTCACAAATGCGTCAAATCCAGCTATGTTACACGATATAGGAAGTCATCATTAAACACATACTTGACAAATATTGAAACTGTACCTTTTGTCGAGGTTGTCCCATTCATCGTCGTCTCTATCCAGGTCACAAATGTGTTCAATCGAGTGTAGGTAACTATTGATGGTCTGTTTGTGTCATGAAAATATCTATTAGTCTTTAATTCACACAATTTCGTAATGCTACATTGCCTCAAATATAAGGACAAGATAATAGTGAGTTAATTATCACAAATATCCGCCAAACGGAAATATGTATGTCAAAGACGGAATAGTTCATGAAATCAACACCAACAATACTCTTAGAAATTGCATTGTATCCTTCAATCGCATTAATACATATTATAATTTGTATCGAGTTGATAGTCTGTGCTATGTAATTTCAAATTATTCCTAATTAGACTAATAAAACTACAGGTGACAATAAAATAGTGTCACAAACTTATACCCGTGGTCATTGTATCTGGTTGAGATGCCGTGCAGCCTCCAATCACCGTCATTTTGCCGGCATTGCAGTGACCAACTGGAGTTATCCTGCATCAAGAATGTCCTATCAATATCCCATTTGTTCAAGGCATCTCATTCGACTTCTCTCCGTACTTTTGACTAACACTAAACAATATCTTCCCCCATCTTCTAATTATGATGATGTCGAATCATCAAAATGCAGCATTATCAAATGCGTTGATTTAGTAATCAAGTAATCACGTTGATAAACCATTTGAAACAAATAAACTGTTAGTCACAAGAACACTTTCCTCAAAAACATATGTATTCTTGCTACACACCGGACACGTTTTGTTGCCATCCTGCTCGCATCGAACCGACATCGTCGCGTTGGTGAAGTATTTGTCGAACGAAGTAACGTTGGTCGGTAAACGAACCTGCTGCAGCACTGTGTCTTGTGCGAATCCTACAATAGACATGATCATATGAAGCTCCCCACCCGCCATCACACAACTGTGTCTTCAATATACAATATCATATAATAACTGTCCTGCACGTCTACAATTGTGTAATATCGTAATAACTTTCAGTAAGCCACGGCAATTCACTCAGTATACGTGTGTTTATTTTAGACCCCAGTGTGTTGACAGAAATTAACCTTATCACGGTTAAATTACATGCATAATAATGAATATAAGTATTCAATGTTTTATTGACTAAACAATTTAACAAAAAATTGTGTTGAAATTGAGGTATATGAACAAAGCAAAGTAATGACGTGACTCATAATGTAGTATTTCTTTGCTAAACTGCCACACACAGATGTTTCATTAAATGAGGTTTACCACTTGATACGATATATTCCAATGCATTTTATGTACCAATGCGTTTGTGCTAAATAATTGCTTAATGTGTAAACTACTGGGTATTCAGTCCACATGACCACACAAATCGTTTTACACTTCAAACGTTTACAGACCTCTTAATTCAACCACAAATTCGACGTATCTGTGAAGCATTCAGCCAAGAGTCAATTCCATAGCAAAGAATATTCGTTATCCTATTACCAGGTTCTTTTATAAAACTTATTGAACTGATGTCACGTGTAGCGGAGTAAATGCCCAAGCTTCAAAAAAGAGCAAGTTGATCCGAATCCCGATCTTGTCAATTTTGTACAAAGTTCTTGACTAATATTACATCAAATCAACAAAGGAGAAAGAGAGAAGTTAAGAAAGAGAATCCATTATTACCGGTCGCATAACAAGATATATGACAGTAGGATTGACGCACTTACCGTGGATGTGTCTCCAACCTGTCATCACACACTCTGTACCACTCAATATTCCGGTATCCGGCAGACATACTGGCGCCACCTCGTGACGGAACTCAAGACTACCCTTCAATTTGATGAGGACAATGTCGTCGTCATTTCCTCGTCCCAGCTTGTAATCTGGATGGATGAATATCCCATCGATCGTCCTCGTCGACTCTGTTCCCTCGTTCAGTGTCAGGTTATGTTCCCCGACGATGACGCGCAACTGCGACGCCTTGTGTCGTTCTCTGTAACACAACCTGCACATTGGTGCTTAGCATTTCTGACGTCGATTACATTAACTCAAACAATGACTTGTACCACAATTCATCCTTTCAGCGGATCATTTATGTGTTGAATACGAGACGTCGTAGTATGCACTACGACCCAGGTGTAGACTATTAAGACCATCATTGGACGTTACGACATACAACAGGGAATAATTGGGTCGAACAGGGTTATGTCGCATTTAGTAATCCACTTAATAATTCACAAAGATCACTGTCATGATTCTGCTATGAAAAATTAAAAAAATTGTGATAGTCTCGCATTACGGAACTAATGTTCTGATCGAAGTGTTTACAATATTCAGTGGCAAGCAACAAAAAACATTAATACACAGTTAAGAGTCTATCTATAAGTTAATATTCATCGGGATCACAGCTTTTCATGTCAAAACCACACACGACTACTCCAGATGCAATTATATAAAATAGAGTTATGAACATGTTGTCTAAAAGTATACTTACACGCAGTGCGCAGCTGTGACAATCCAGCGCTGATTCAGAACACTTCCACTACAGACGTGACCATAGCGCAACAAGATTAAACTGATTTGCCATGGCCAGGAATGCTTCTTCACTTCAGAGCTACGCAAATGTTCTGGGAACTCTGGCGAAACTGCAGCTCGTCCACACACATCAGAAACTGCAAATGACGATGATAGATAGTCCGTAATGGATGATGCGTGTTTGTATGTTTCTATGAAGATATGTATGTATGTATGTATGTACGTAAGTATGTATGTATGTATGTATGTATGTATGTATGTATGTATGTTTGTATGTGTGAGTGTGTACACACGCGCACACACACATACAAACACGTGTGTCTATGCGTGTGTGTGAGTATAAGTGTATGTGCATATGTGTATGTATATGTGTATGTGTATATGCATGCATTTTGTATGTAAGTATGTATATCAATATGTGTGTGTGCGTGCGTGCGTGCGTGCGTGCGTGCGTGCGCGTGCGTGCGTGCGTGCGTGCGTGCGTGCGTGCGTGCGTGCGTGCGTGCGTGCGTGCGTGCGTGCGTGCGTGCGTGCGTGTGTGTGTGTGTGTGTGTGTGCGTTTCTGTGTGGGGGCTGCACGTGCAGCAGTATGCATATTTGCAAATGTGTATAATTATATGTAGTCACACAGTAAACAGTTCAACAGTACTTACCATTTGTTACGGTTCGTGCCGTATACGTGATCACGAAGCCGCTCTTTGTGACTGAACTGTCCGTCCTGAAGACGACCGACAGAACATTGCCCGAGGACATCACATCGCCAGGCAAGTTGTTTCCACACAAAGTGTAAGTCACATCTCCTGCATCACTGTCCGTGATAACGAGGCTGTCGTTGGCACAGTTGGTGGCTTCTTGCACGTCAAACCGCTCGAAGTGAAGGTGAACTCGCTGCATGGATATGATTAGTGAAATGTGATTTACTTTAAAATATAACATCATCCTAATGTTGATGTGCTCGCACAATCTCTCTGTAAAACATATGGCTGGAGAATACATTAATGCGATTTTGCTAAGTTACTTAGTGAAAATTAACTCACATATGTATGCAGTACTCCTAGAAACAACAATCCTTGATATGTTGCCAACATATTTTATACTTTAAAAATACAATGTCAAACAATGACGCTGCTTACTTTTCCGGTTTCGACTTCTATCTGCCATTGACAATGTAGGTTATTCATATACTGATGACTGGTGATCCAGAACTGTCCTTCTGTCCCACTTATATGTGCTCGTGTGCCACTGCATGGTGCTGAAGACAAGTGTTTAATGGATTAAAACCAGTGATGACAAATGGGTTAAACTGATGCAATCAATACTGTAAAACGTGCTACTATTACGTTTTCATTGACAAACATTTACACACAATACGTTTTCACAGATTAACATTTGCTTTACAAGTAACATTATTATTATTATTATTACATCAACTAAACTCAAATGCCATTACAATTGTATTACTACTAGTAGTATTATGATTGCATTATTAGCTTTCGATTTTGAAGAATGCAATATGTACAATTACTTTCTCTAGCTATATTCAGTTAAGCGGAAAGATGCATTCTGATTATGAATTAGTTATAACGCTGTCACTTAGCGATATACCTATATTTTGGATTGTGGAATCCCATATATATCATAATATCTTATTATCGTATGATAATGTATCAGGTTTGCGACATTTAATCGTAATAAAAGTTCCATTTTACCTCACTTCAATATATCACAATAACTAAATAGCAGAAGGCAAAGGCAATTTCTTTTAACAATCCAGTCACTTCCGGACTTTTATCATCACTTATGTTGTTTACGCAAGCACACACACACACACACACACACACACACACACACACACACACACACACACAGACACACACACACACAGACACACACACACACACACACACACACACACACACACACACACACACACACACACACACACACACACACACACACACACACACACACACACACACACACACACGCACATATTCCTTCACGCAATCATTCGCACACACTGATTATGTTTCATTCAGTCAACGTTGCTGTTAAAATAGCGTAGTTATCTACAATGCGATGTATACAATTGAAATGTTGGAACGTCCACTCACCAGCCTGCGACTCTACGGCTTCATAATTAATCAGAAAGCCACTGCCCCTCGTTGACAACCAAGATTCAAAAGCCACGAACAGGGAACTGCTCCCAGAAATTATATCACCCGGCGCCACGCGTCCGCAGAAAATGCCCAGTGGCGTTGAATTGTTGGCCCCATCGTAAACTCTGATCCTGTCGTAGCTGCATGTTTCAGTGAACTGGACGTCGAGGTAGATGAACTCCAGTCGAATTATCTGCACATCCGATTACCGAGGAATTATTTGAAAGAAAGACATTGAGCAATATTCATCGTACCAATTTGTATGCTGTCACATTTGTCATACCTATGTGTGGAATTACGATTAATGTGTGTATGATAAAAGGAAAAGAGGAAGATCGAAATGAAGATGGAATGAGAGTGTTGCGAGAGACCCTGAAAGGGCAGAGGTGAACAGTCGATGCATGTTCGATTTTATAAAGTAAATTTAAGGTTGATAAATCTATTAAGTTCCGTGTTCAAGTAGCCTTCCTTGTTCCAAAAACAATGTGATGTAGATAACATGTACACAATAACACACCTATAGAATTACTACATTTCAAATAGTGAAAATAACGTTTCGTTACAGCCACTATATTAAAGTACATAATCATAATGTGATTCAGTGTTGATGAATTCAGCCTTGCCTACAGGTCGCTCTTAAAACAGTAAATATAGAGCCAGTCAAGTCAACAATTTTTAAAGCGATTGCCATTCTGTCATTGAATATCTTTCCTAAAATCGCAAACCTTGCTTGGTTCGACCTGAATCTTCCATCCACATCTCATATAGTCCTCATACTGGAATGCCTCAATGCCAAACGTTCCTTTCGATCCTCCAAGTACAGCCGGTTTGCCATAGCATCCTTTAATGTAAGACATATTCACCAATGTTCCATGACAGAGACTATGTAGTCTGACAATTAACGATATATTTTCCAGCAGAATATGATATTATGCATTTATAATAAATAGCACTTGATATGAAACTACATAAGTATAAATATATCACATGTTTCCATTTGGTTATAACTATATATTAACTAAAGTGAAACATGTTATGCATGTATTGTGTACAATCAATAATTACAACAACTTTTCTATATAGTTTGTATTGGTCATTAAAATGAGGGGCGAGTGTGTCGTGGATGAATAACGGTCATTCAATGTTACCTTTGGCAGCGATGTTATACTGGATCCTGAAGCCGGAATTAGTGATTGTTCCATCAGACAGAAAGGACACAAACACAACGTTCCCGCTGGCTGTGATATCTCCAGGTCGACGACTGCCACAGAGCGAACGTATCAATGGTGCAGTGTCGTCACTTCCGTCGTAGATATTCACTTTGTCGTATTCGCAGTTACTGGATCCCTCGAGTCTGAATCTGAGGAAGTGCAGATGCACTTGCTGCAAACAGTCGAGCATTCTGGATAACGCACAATGCAATACTCAACAGTTTCTAGCAAAGAACATTCCACAACACAGTGAGACGACAGGAATTCCTTATTGAATATTCTAATTGGATTTGAAATAAAAAAGATGCCATCGCCTGATATATATATATATATATATATATATATATATATATATATATATATATATATATATATATATATATATATATATATATATATATAATAGAAAGTTGTTCTATCAGAGGAAAACCAGGCATATATGAACGTGTGTCAAAGTTCTTTGCATGGATTGAGCAGACGATCAATGGCACATCACCGACCGCAGGTACGTCCACACTCTATATCAGATTTATTGTAATAGTAATAATGAACTAATAGATACCAATGGACTAAAATGCTTTATTGTAGATTGTATATTGTTAAAAAACACATTATGACACTCCCTAATTGTGCATTTCCGTTTTCGTCATCCAGTTTAGTAATGGTAATATAATATGGCACGTTGTGGTAATTATTTGTTACCAGAAACAACAATGCACTACCTTGCTTCTTTGTTATTATTTTTTTAAGCCGGACTATATTCCCTAATATATATAATTACGCCACCTCGCCTTCTCTGTTGTTTTCCCTAATTATAGATAAAGCATAATTCGTCATCTGTTCTTACACTTGTTAGCACAATATTCGGTGATACGCGTTACCTTATGTGGGGATATGTAGAATAAATAAACACCTAATTGTATTAATGATTTATTACCTAGTAGAAAACATGACATAGTAAAATACAGTTTATGATATGCATGTACACAATCATTTATATGGATTATTAGATGCATGCAATGGCGAAACGGCTGTACTGACGTGATCGGCGGGAGAGTTTGGCACGGTGGGAGGTCAATACAACAACGACGAGACATGCCGGTGGAGGGTTCAAGTCGAAATAGGCAAGGTATGAATTGACACAAATATAAGATGGCATCTTTTGTATTCTTTCCCACTTGGCTTGAAACAATATGTCAGTTTCACTGTTATAATGCTTCTTATATCTCAATCATTTTATTTTACAACATCTGATATATATATATATAGATATATATATATATATATATATATATATATATATATATATATATATATATATATATATATATATAGATATATATATATATATATATATATGTATATATATACATATATATATATATATATATATATACATATATATATATATATATATATATATATATATATATATATATATATATATATATATATATATATATATATATATATATATATATGATAATTAACTCTGACTTTGTAAGTTAACCGACACAGCAAAAGAAACATGTTTCATATTAATACAAACAAATATTCTCACCTGACCGTCTTCATATATATATATATATATATATATATATATATATATATATATACATATATATGTATATATATACACACATATATATATATATATATATATATATATATATATATATATATATATATATATATATATATGATAATTAACTCTGACTTTGTAAGTTAACCGATACAACAAAAGAAACATGTTTCATATTAACACAAACAAATATTCTCACCTGACCGTCTTCGACTTGAATCCTCCACTGGCATCTGTCGTTGTTACTGTACGTATCACTTTCAGTGCCAAACTCTACCCTTGTCCCCGACAACAATGTCGTGTTACTGCCACATGATCCTAGGTGAAATGACGAATAATTATTATCAATGTAGTGGCCACCAGATCACATACTATGCTACTTATTCCCAGTGGGGCGATGGAATACTCTCAATCGAGAGAACCCGGTTGCAAACTGCGGTCGCTTCGAAACTTTGGCAAGTTTGATCACCGCACTTTGCCACAGTTCACTCAGCTGTATAAATGAGTACCTGGCAATACAGACAGTGTTGGAAATGTGAACAAATAGTCTACGCGCAATTGCAGCGTGGCTGAATGCTTCCCAGAGAAGTTGGGATGGCCTTGGAATGAACAGGTCTGCCAGGGGATGAAGTGTAAAGCGCTTTGAGCGGTCCTACGGACTGGATACCGCGCTATATAAGAATGTACCTTTTCCAGCACACATATTAGACAAATGAACGCAAGGAGTGTTTCTATATATTCATCTTTGACATTCAAATGTATATTTAGCTGTTAGGTTTTGGAATTGAATGTATCTGTGCCAGAATAGACGAAACGTATTGTGTATAAAAGTAAATATAGGACATATATAGTGTACAACATCTTCTACTGCATTAAACACTGCACTGTTTGTAAATGTCTACTCCCATTTACATTTTATAATAATAATTATGAAATGTAGCAACTCTTTATAAAACTACGAAATGGAAGGACGCCGTTTAAAATTTAAAACGTACATTCAGATGTTTCTAGCAACTTCCCATCCAAATCAAGACCAATGCACATCAGCATAATCATTGTGGGATTCCATTAGATTATCAAACCCGTGTCGTGATAAGAAAGAGACGATATCATACCATTGTACGACGCTGTACCATTAATCGTCCTTTCGATCCAAGTGAGGAACCTGGTCACTCGCGTGTACACGTTTGGCTCTTTGCTGTCGGTGTCACAAACACATTAAAGGATGTGTTAGTTATTTAGTTAGTTGGTTATTTAGTATAAAAAAATATTTATGTAAAATTTATTTAAAAGAATGTAACAAATAACTAAGCTCTCGCACATCACATGATTCAGTTCTTAACACCGTAACTTCATACTTATCTCACAGAAGAGCAGGTTGTCAAAGCTAATGAAAAGATTTCGTACATGTCTTTCACACATGCACACGCCCGTGTACACATCACACGAAATACACAAAGCCCTAGTTTACCCCATCATGACATCCACACACAACCCATACACATCACTCCCTAATAAAACAATTGATACACACACACGCACACACACAAATACACACATGCACGCACCCACGCACGTACACACTCACTCACACCTATAACCCCATTTACACGCACATCAAATCAAAATGAGCTATGTACTCACTCCCAATTACAACCGTCAGCCCAGCTCATAATGCCATGCAGCTTCCAGGCCTCCCCGGCACGTTGACATAATAGAGGCGCACCTGAATCTTCGTAACCCTGTAGCCACAGTATATGTTCCAACAAAGCCTGATGTCATAACGTTAGTAATTTTACAGTGTTATTCCTAATATGGCTGCATCACTCTCACCGATTTATTTAAATAAGTAATATTCAATATTAATTTAGTGGCGTGAACACCGTTAGCCAGATTTCAGATTTAAGAAGAGTGTCGTATGTTTTAAGCCCTCAATTAAGTAATCATGTTCTTCGTGTACAATTTGATAAATGCACCAATATTGTTTTTCCCTTTACTTTATCTTCTTTACCTCTGTGTAAAGTATCATACACGTATTATTTATTTTTGTAGTTATTACCAGGTTGTGTGTTCACCATTAAATAACAAACACTATCTTAAGATGGGAAGTGCTACGTACGTTACATGTAGCTACGCCATCAAGTATGTATCCATCAGCACACACATTGCCGTCCGTGACGGGTTTATTGTGCCACTTCGTACTGTTGCGACACTTGTCCGAATCAATAATCAACATACGAACCTGGTGCAGTACTGTACCAGCTACCACATCTGGAACATGCAACACGGCACTCTGAAAGCTCACTAACAACTTTGCAATAACAAGGTATAAATACTGATGTCACATACAAGAAACTTAGTCAGGTGGCATTGTTTGAAACAAGGGAAAAGCCGATTGTGTTCATTCCGTGTTTTTCTGATCTATGCATGAACGTATAACTTAACAATATAATAGGCTGATTCAAATAATGGGCTGATTGAAAACGGGCTCTAACGCACATTTGATGAGTCCCCAGCCGGTTGTCATACACACGGTGCCAGGTGTTATATCCCTGTAGGGCAGGCACACAGGTGACACCTCTCGACGGTAGGCAATACTGCCCTTGAGTCTCACAAGGGCGACGTTGTTATTGTATGTGAAACCCGTGCCGAAACTGGGGTGCAAGAAGATCCGATCGACGGCCCAGGTCGACTCGGTTCCTTCCGATAACGTCCGGTTGTGTTCTCCAACGATAACGCGCAACTGTGATGCTTTCCTGTGTTTTCTGCAACACAACCCCTCTGCAGTGAATACCGCACCGATTTATAATTTGATTGTTTTTTTTTCAAGAACGGCAATCAAAAGACCCAATTTTATGTTTTGATGACTTTAATAAACCACACGAAGGGCGATTATTTATAATAGTTGCACTTTACCCGAACTGACAAAATGTTTGTCTGCCCATTTCCGTGTACAGATAACATACTAACGTTCTGCTCTTCTACAATTAACATGACGTCACTTAGGTTGCTAGAACCACGCCGTGTATAATACATAGCAAACTGTTCATGTTTAATGGCAAATCCACTACATTGCCAGCGTTGCTGATGGTGAATCCAGCATGTAATCGATATTAACAAAGAGATCCAGACCCGACAGAAGAGACGTAAAGACGTACACGCAGTTGGCAGACGTGACGACCCAGCGCTTGCTCAGAATGCTCCCGCTGCATACGTGTCGATAGCCCAGGACAGTGATGCTAACCTGCCATGGCCAGGAATGCGCCTTCGCCTCCGAGTTGTTGTATAAGTTGTCTGCCACTTGTGGTGTTACCATAGGCTCTCCACATGCGTCTGATGCTGCTCGGTCAAAACGAATATCATTGCGATTGTCAGCTTTATAATTCTCAATTTGGCAGATGGTAATTCCAAGTTTACATTCAATGTGGTGCCACACGAATAAAGAATAACACACATTGATATGCAATGTTTTATTTAATATATGAAAGTTTTGGAAATCCATGTCTTTACCCCACTCGAAACTTAGTCTATTATAGCTCATGCCTTTGTGTTAATCGCACAAATATGTAATTTGATTAGATTACTGTCGAGCTGGGAGCATTCCAACGTTTGTCGTTTAGAGATAGATACCACTCTGTGGGTCCATGATAAATTGCACATTTATGTGGGATATTTTACGTCCTCTGACACAGACACTGGGTAGAAGGGGCACACGGCTACATACCAGGAATGAAAGTCATTGCCGTGTATCTGATCACAAAACCGCTCCTTGTACCCAAAGTGTCTGTTGTGAAGACGACCCGAAGCCGATTGCCCGAGGACGTCACATCGCTTGGTGTGTTGTTTCCACAGAGAGTGTGCAGCTGCTCTCCAGTGATGGTGTCAATAATGACGAGACTGTCACGGGAACAGTTGCTCGACGCTTCCACAGCGAACCTCTCGAAGTGCAGGTGCACTCGCTGAAGTCAGACCACAGTAATGGAAAGGGCAATTAGATGAGACAGTTGCCAGTCATGACAAAGGCAGATAGTGCCCAAATAACTCCAAGCACAAAGCGTTACATTTGCAGTGTTTGATAGAATATAACTTGGGGGAAGCTCTTATAAAAGGTTAATATAATGCCAACATAAATTATTTCCCATATGATATATTTATACATGATTATATTTTTGTATTAACATATTTATTATGATAGGGTTCATCATATGTCAGATACAACTTACCTTTCCTGTTTCCACGTCTATCTGCCACCGGCATAGAAGGTTATTTCTATATTCGAATCGTGCCATCCAGAACAGCCCTTCATCGCCACTAAGGTTTGCCACGGTTCCATTGCACGCAGCTGAAATCACTTCTTTTGTAAAGTCCATTTAAACAGTGAGAGTCTCTGTAACGTGTGTTGTGTTTCAAAGTTGTACACATTTTAACATATGTTCAGAACCTGCCCCGAAGTATGCACGGCTCGTTTGTCACATGCTAAATAAACATGGGATTGTTCACTGCTAGCCAACACTCGGATAGTATATCGTGTATTGATTCTGATATTATCTTAATGTACGACGCTGCGTCAATGTACAAACAATTACTCTACTGCATTGCTAAGGAATGCGACATTCATTAAGCTAAAGCATAATATTCACATCAGAATTTATTTTCATTAATTGATTATAATAAGTATACTGAAATACCTGTGGTAGTGCTTACCAGGCTGGGACGCCAAAGCTCGGTATCTAACCAGGAAACCATCCTTCGTAACACTATCATCAGATTGAAAAAACACGAACAGGGAGTTATTACTGGAAATGACGTCATCTGGCAAGTTGTTTCCGCAATAAGTGTGCATCAGAGGCGCTGAGCGGTTCTTGCCGTCGTAAACCTTGACGCTGTCATAAGAACAGTTACTCTCGTATTCGACGTCGAAGCTCAGGAACTGTAGTTGAATCACCTGACAATCATTCCAACAACGATAGTAGTAAAGCATTCAGCCTAGATTCGCCACATTCGGGAGTGTTGTTCACTATTATTTAAACATATTACATTGAAAATAATCTAGCAATAAATAAAGGAATTTAAACAATATAGCCAATGGTTGTTTCTACAAAATACTGTCTTGAGCACTTCAACAGTTTCTAAAAATGTGTCTGTTATGTGATCCATTTTGATACAAACGTTTATTGAACATTTACTTTCCCTCTTACTAATGTTCACGCAAATTACTCATCTTATCAAATTTATATTGATATTTATATAGCGTACTAAATGTGTAAACTTACCATTGTTGCTTTTACTTCAATTTTCCAACCGCATCTGATGTAAGAATTGTACTGAAATCTATCAATGCCAAACATCCCTTCTAATCCGCCCAGTGTGACCGGAGTCCCATTACAGCCTGCATCAAACAAGAACTGTCATCAAACGGACTCTTTCAAAAATAAGAGAATTTACCATTTTAGTAAAACATTTGTACCAGATTGCCAAACAGTGAATGCATGTAAAGAAAAAGTTTTAATGGATTTCTAATATGTTTTTGCTGCACGATACATGCAGTGTGTGCAAGATTCTCGTACCAATGAACCATTGTAACACAGGCACAAACACAGCAAATAAAGACACCGCGCCTAGGAAGAGGCTTTCTGACAGCACAGGGAAGTGAACTGCGGAAATATGTGTGTGTGCGTGTGGGCGTGCGTGCGTGCGTGCGTGCGTACGTTGTGTGTGCATCAATGTATGAATGTGTCCATACGTAAACGTGTATGCATGCATATGTGCGTACGCATGTTTGTCCACATTACCTGAGACGTCTGTCGTATCTGTCTCATTTGATTGTGGTGACGGAGTCGTCCACATCCAAGGTGCATCTGTTCCCGGAATGTAGGTGGTTCTGGGTGGTACATCTGCGGTTGTGGCTGTTAGCGGTGTCGTCGTCGGAGTTGTTTTTTGTGTAGGAGTCACTGATGTGGTCGTTTGTGTGATCGTCGTCGTTGTTGGTGCCGTTGTCAGTGGTTTAGTGGTTGGAACAGTTGTCACATCGATACTTTCTTGAAGTGCCGATGTCGTTGCCATATCGGTCGTTTCTAGTAGATCTGCTCTCGTTGCAACGTCGGTCGTTTCTTGTAAAACTGCTGTCGTTGCCACGTCGGTCGTTTCTTGTAAAACTGCTGTCGTTGCCACGTCGGCTGTTTCTTGTAGAGCTGCTGTCGTTGCCACGTTGGTAGTTTCTTGTAAAACTGCTGTCGTTGCCACGTTGGTAGTTTCTTGTAAAACTGCTGTCGTTGCCACGTCGGTCGTTTCTTGTAGAGCTCCTGTCGTTGCCACGTGAGTCGTTTCTTGTACAGCTGCTGTCATTGCCACGTCTGTAGTTTCTTGTAGAGCTGCTGTCATTGCCACGTCGGTAGTTTCTTGTAGAGCTGCAGTCGACGTGGTTGTTGTCGTCGTCTGTGTACTCGTTGCTTTATCAGTCGGTTCGATCGGCACTGTTGTTGTCGTCGATTGTTCTGTTGTTGTAAATGTGGGTCTATCAGTAACTGGTGTAGTCGCATCTTCTGTGGTTGTCGTCGCAGTAGTAATTGTCGTTGTTGTGGGCGTAGTGGTTTTTTGTAGAGCTGCTGTCGTTGCCACGTCGGTAGTTTCTGCTGTCGACGTGGTTGTTGTCGTCGTCTGTGTACTCGTTGCTTTATCAGTCGTTTCGATCGGCACTGTTGTTGTCGTCGATTTTTCTGTTATTGTAAATGTGGGTATATCAGTAACTGGTGTAGTCGCATCTTCTGTGGTTGTCGTCGCAGTAGTAATTGTCGTTGTTGTGGGCGTAGTGGTTTTTTGTAGAGCTGCTGTCGTTGCCACGTCGGTAGTTTCTGCTGTCGACGTGGTTGTTGTCGTCGTCTGTGTACTCGTTGCTTTATCAGTCGTTTCGATCGGCACTGTTGTTGTCGTCGATGTTGCTGTTGTTGTAAATGTGGGTATATCAGTAACTGGTGTAGTCGCATCTTCTGTGGTTGTCGTCGCAGTAGTAATTGTCGTTGTTGTGGGCGTAGTGGTTTTTTGTAGAGCTGCTGTCGTTGCCACGTCGGTAGTTTCTGCTGTCGACGTGGTTGTTGTCGTCGTCTGTGTACTCGTTGCTTTATCAGTCGTTTCGATCGGCACTGTTGTTGTCGTCGATGTTGCTGTTGTTGTAAATGTGGGTATATCAGTAACTGGTGTAGTCGCATCTTCTGTGGTTGTCGTCGCAGTAGTAATTGTCGTTGTTGTGGGCGTAGTGGTTTTTTGTAGAGCTGCTGTCGTTGCCACGTCGGTAGTTTCTGCTGTCGACGTGGTTGTTGTCGTCGTCTGTGTACTCGTTGCTTTATCAGTCATTTCGATCGGCACTGTTGTTGTCGTCGATGTTGCTGTTGTTGTAAATGTGGGTATATCAGTAACTGGTGTAGTCGCATCTTCTGTGGTTGTCGTCGCAGTAGTAATTGTCGTTGTTGTGGGCGTAGTGGTTTTTTGTAGAGCTGCTGTCGTTGCCACGTCGGTAGTTTCTGCTGTCGACGTGGTTGTTGTCGTCGTCTGTGTACTCGTTGCTTTATCAGTCGTTTCGATCGGCACTGTTGTTGTCGTCGATGTTGCTGTTGTTGTAAATGTGGGTATATCAGTAACTGGTGTAGTCGCATCTTCAGTGGTTGTCGTCGCAGTAGTAATTGTCGTTGTTGTTGGCGTAGTGGTTTTCTCCGATGCGACAACGATAATGTCAACTGGTCCTGGCTCTTTCAGAAACTGGCGAAATTTGCCGGTCTCCTTTTTCGTCTCCTCGGATAGAAATTCCGTTATTTGCTTCTCCAATTCTTCCTTTGACTTCTGTGGAACGTTGTGTTCTTGCACACTAAACTGTTGTAGAACGATTTTGAAGTGCACTATCAGACTGCCTTTGCTGTAAACATATAGCAGCAACATGTTAGTCTCAATAGTGTGAACAGTAAAATGAAAAAACGGAATGAAGACCCAACCAAACAGAAATTTATCTTTAAAATGTGTACAACCAGTTGCCTTCTAGATGCACAATTTACTTAACACTATAATAGCAAAAAACTTGTTGCGGGCTGGACAATGATTTTTAATGCCATGTGTTATTGTTATAACTTTTATAACATATTTCTCAGAAAAACCACGGACTGCAGTCTGCAAAACAGAAAAAGACCGAGTGCTATCAAATGTGTCTTAAGTAGAGGAGGCTGTTATTTGGGGATGTTGTATTGTGATTTTGAATAGTGATTGACATCAATTCTTTGAGCACTCCTATAAAACGCCAATGCAGTCGTCAGTATCAGTTCATTACTGTATAAATGGTTGATATATATTTCAGTTCATTAAATATTACATCATGACGTTCGTGTGACTTATAATACCCATAACATTTGTACTGCAATAGGACCACCAGACTTATCATGTAAACATAAATTACACTTCGTAAACGTAATGTAAGATATATTCATCGCTACTGTCGTTTCCACAATGTTGGTGGTTTCGAATCCATATATGGACGTGCATAAATACATATTGCTATCATTCATATCAATGTGAGGACCTTACAGAAGAAATACTCAAATTGCTACCGCATGTAGCATTTATCACCTTCATCCCATGCTTATGAAGGCTTTAATTAATCAATTCTGTCAAATAATTACGTTCAGTTTCGCAAATAAATTCCTAGTCGATCTTGCCATAATTTAACGTGGGTTTTCCAGCGAATAATGTAGGTAGAAGAAAGTAGCTTTTTGTGGAAACGTCAAACACCACAACACCACAAGTATCTACTAACAAATCTTTCACAGCCAAATTATATAATATATTTAACTAATTAAATATGTGTTGTTTACTTTATATACGTGCATCGTAGGAGGAGACTAAGCCAAACACACCTAGCACAAACCGGCTTAGTGTATCCGTCTGCCAATAACTGATACAAAGACTTCGTAAATTACGGATGGACTAAAACATGCTAATCCCAATGCCGTTCAGAAATTGAAGTTTGGGACAGAAACATTGAAAATGAAGTGTAGTGTTAAAAGAATTACCTGAACCCAGTGACTTGGCATTTCTGCACATCTCCACTCATGTCAGTTTGCGTTAGAGTAGTCATTATCTGGAAACGTAAAATCGTTGAATTGATGCCATATTAGTAATATACATTTAGCCGGATAGTAGTGCTAACCTGAACAATGATATAATCTATTTTAGCAATGACAACAAACCGTTGTCGTCAATACCTTAACCCTTTAGACCTCAGCCGTTTTTTTAAACGACCCCGGTTCCCCAGTTATTTTACCAGATACAGGAAAACGTGAGGCCAGTACGTTCAGGCATTAACGTACTGGCCTCAATGTGTTCTCTTAACTGTCCGCCAGAGCGCGCCACTTGAACATATTGAAATACGCTGCTATGTTTAGGCTGGGTTTGGCTGCATTGTAGCATCAGCTACTAACACGAGAAGACATAATGTCAGTGAACATGACGGGCGGTGTTTGACAATAACAATGAACTCACGCTGGAGCAGAAGTCACCCGCCAGTTTCTGGTACTCAGGCGAGTCGGCATCTCCGTAGGTCTTCGGGTCGTAGTCCAACTTGTCCAGTCTCATTTTAGCAACAAACGTCTCTGAAAACGACCGAACGACACAATCGTTTTGAAATTTGGATAAAGAAGAAAGCGACTACGATATGATGGCACGAAAGACGGAATGAGCAATCGAGCGAACAACTGTCAGAACGAAGAATACACAATGGCGGCCACGATGATTGAACACAAAATAAAATGTCTTACATGTAAGCCTGTAAACTGGCATAAGGGGCTTAAGTGCGAGGTTGGGTGGGTACAAATGTGCATCATTGATAAAACGGTGGCTTTTTGTAGCAGCTTGGTTGGAACAAATGTAACGTTTGGCGTCCATCTTTGTATGTGTCGACCCGGACTATCATTAGAACAGTTCGACGAAACGTGAGAGTGTCGTCTAGGCGACGGGTGCCTTACCTGTTGGTGGTGGTGGGGCACGTTCGGAGCCTGAAACAAAAAACAACCCATAAATAATATCTAGTTTGGATATGTTGTGATAAAACTGTTGGCTGCTGCTTCACCGAGATGTACGTGTTAGTTTCCTGAGCAACCATGGAGTAACTATTAGGAAGGGCATGATTTCCCCCAATTCAATCTGATAGTAATCATTATATAGAAATACAGCAAGAGTAGCTTGTTTTTTTAGATCACCATCATCACCACCATCACCATCATCACCTAGTCATCCGAAGGACGGGTCCCGTTGTTCACGATACTTCTTCATTGGTGCCTGTTTTCAAATAATTCTACCTGATTGTGTATGTTTCATACGTTGTTGCCTAAAACCCTGTTTCTAGCTTCATGAGCTGAAGATTCAATCAACTGTACACAGACTTCATTTCTCGCCCCAGTGTGGTTGTGTTCAGCATATTCCAAGGAACTGTGCTTTAAGAAGAAAGCAAAATTAATTTATATTGTATTAACTTGAGAGCTGAGAAGCTATAATGTTAAGCACAATTAGCAATATTACCATCCAAGGCAAAAGACCCAGATGGAAAATGGACAACGGAGCTATTGACTAATCGAGAGGTCAACCATTCGTCATTGATGTGTAACCCGCCCTTCTGAAATATTTGTCAGTTTTGTTTTTAAACGTATTCACGCTGCTACTATTTTTCTGAAGTGAGAAGCAAAATGTCTACCAAAATTGTCATACCGATTCGATCATTAATTTAAAAACTTCAATTTGATATCTTTTTGACCTTGTTTCTATGGTTGTTAAACCACATTCTTTTATGCGTTCTTCGTAACTAAGATACGACACGTATAGTATTAGAATAGTAACTGCAATGCATGAGCGTAGGAAGATGTTGAATACTGAAGGGCGGGGCAAAGCTGGTGGCTGCGAGCCATGGCCTCGGATGGAGATGAAGGTCACATGCCCCACTAAATGCGCACCTGAATTCTAGCAAGCAGTGGAGAAATGTTAGGGGGCGAAGGATATTCGAGCCCCGCACCCAAAATATCGGAGGAACTGGTGAAAAACCGGACCCAGATTTTGGACATTATAAAAAGTGCAACCAAATTCCACGCGGTCGTGAGAGCAACAAACTGTAGCGCCACATCACGGGGCTTGAATATTCCAGGCTACCGCGAATCCATGTTGTAGTAGCTTCGTTTAACAAGACTCCGTGAGGTGGCGCCACCTTTGCCGCTTTCACGATTCTTCTCGGGGAGATAACGAAGGCCAGCGAATGTCGGCTAAAGCCATATTATAATAATTGACTCAACAAATGTAAAACATGCAGTGGGAAAGGGCTGCAACGCTAATTCACCTTCCTGTAAAGAGGAGTTTGAGGAGCGCTGCAGTGGATAGTGACATTTGCATCGCATAGAATTCTTGGAAACAGCCTAATTTCCTCCATTAAACGGATTTAGTTTGCCTCGTCTCCTTCTCCGGCTGCGTCTTGCTGTCGCTACTATTCCAGTAGCGCTCTTCGGTTCAACTATACCTGCCAACCTCTGAGTTTAAAAATCCAGGAGATTATGTTGAAAAAAATTGCTAGCGAGGCAAGCCCACGGGGGTACTGTAGCATTTCTGCGAATTGCTATTATGTAAATTATTTTCCTGGATATGGTGAGGTAAATGTTAGAATGTATATAGACGGATGGCATAAACAAGTTGTGCAATTGTATCCAAGTGTTGTGTGGGAGCCCACATTGGAAGTTTATTGTTAAGCGTTGGGCATGAACAGGTTATGCAATAATTGTACCCATGATGTCTTAGCTTGTTTGGCGTGGCACGTTATAGTTAAAGGGGCATTAACGTAATGGAACCGTCCGCAGATGCTTATTAATTTTGATTTGCTAATGGCGACCTTGTGATGTGGTGGGAAAGTTACCCAGCGATGGGTATAAGACGCGAAGTAAAGTGTATTCAAGGGAGTGGGCAGAACACACAAATGCGGCATTAGAGTTCCAACGATGATGTCCGGCAAAGCCCAGACAACACGATGCCACGCCGGTAATTACAGCGCATAGTTTGACTGTATGCGTTGACCGTCTGTATTAGCCACACCTCGTTTTCTGCTACCTACTGACTGCTTGCGACTATTCAGCTATCGCTCCGTTTAACACAATAGTGCGTCCGCGTCAGCCGTCGTCACGAAACGTCGCCGTCTCCACGACCTATTGACATCCGGCCTACTGATCGTCCAGCCGACAACGAGCTCGGCAACACTGCGGTCGAATGAGAACCGCACCGTCTGCGCATTCAGCTGGCGGTGAGACAATGCGACCGACGGTCATATCAGTTAATGCGAAGGGTATTGTTGACTTTGTGCGTCATAAGGTACGCTTTTGTGACTATTTTTTTTTTTTCGGAACATTATATTACAAGTGTGCACTACGCCTTTGTGCTTGTGACGAATTTCTTAACATTGATGTGTGTGTTACGGTCTTGAAGGGGAATAGCCTCAACGGTGAACGTTAAAGTAAACGTAGTTTGTTTTGTTAGAGTATTGCCAACCTGTTCTAGAGTTAGTTTCTTTATTTCATTTGTACCATTTTAAATATGTTTTGATTCATTATAAACATATTCATGTTTATTACCTTGGTGTTGTCTTTCATTTGTGGAAAATTCATACACTCTTATGTTGAGCTTAATTTAAGTACGGCCCGCCCCTAGTTTTTGAACCACTTTGCGAGGACCTCCACCGAAATCTGTGACATATACTGCGTGGGGTTTGGGGCATGCTCAAGGGCCCCCAAAATATCGGAGGAACTGGTGAAAAACCGGACCCAGATTTTGGACATTATAAAAAGTGCAACCAAATTCCACGCGGTCGTGAGAGCAACAAACTGTAACGCCACATCACGGGGCTTGAATATTCCAGGCTACCGCGAATCCATGTTATAGTAGCTTCGATTAACAAGACTCCGTGAGGTGGCGCCACCTTTGCCGCTTTCACGATTCTTCTCGGGGAGATAACGAAGGCCAGCGAGTGTCGGCTAAAGCCATATTATAATAATTGACTCAACAAATGTAAAACATGCAGTGGGAAAGGGCTGCAACGCTAATTCACCTTCCTGTAAAGAGGAGTTTGAGGAGCTCTGCAGTGGATAGTGACATTTGCATTGCATCGAATTCTTGGAAACAGCCTAATTTCCTCCATTAAACTTATTTAGTTTGCCTCGTCTCCTTCTCCGGCTGCGTCTTGCTATCGCTACTATTCCAGTAGCGCTCTTCGGTTAAATTATACCTGCCAACCTCTGAGTTTAAAAATCCATGAGATTATGTTGAAAAAAATTGCTAGCGAGGCAAGCCCACGGGGGTACTGTAGCATTTCTGCGAATTGCTATTATGTAAACTATTTTCCTGGATATGGTGAGGTAAATGTTAGAGTGTATATAGACGGATGGCATAAACAAGTTATGCAATTGTATCCAAGTGTTGTGTGGGAGCCCACATTGGAAGTTTTTTGTTAAGCGTTGGGCATGAACAGGTTATGCAATAATTGTACCCATGATGTCTTAGCTTGTTTGGCGTGGCACGTTATAGTAAAAGGGGTATTAACGTAATGGGACCGTCCGCAGATGTGTATTACTTTTGATTTGCTAATGCCGACCTTGTGATGTGGTGGGAAAGTTACCCAGCGATGGATATAAGACGCGAAGTAAAGTGTATTCAAGGGAGTGGTCAGAACACACAAATGCGGCATTAGAGTTCCAACGATGATGTCCGTCAAAGCCCAGACAACACGATGCCACGCCGGTAATTACAGCGCATAGTTTGACTGTATGCGTTGACCGTCTGCATCGGCCGTTTTCTGCTACCTACTGACTGTTTGCGACTGTTCAGCTATCTCTCCGTGTACGACAACAGTGCGTCCGCGTCAGCCGTCGTCACGAAAGGTCGCCACGACCTATTTAACATCCGGCCTACTGATCGTCCAGCCGACAACGAGCTCGGCAACACTGCGGTCGAATGAGAACCGCACCGTCTGCGCATTCAGCTGGCGGTGAGATCATGGGACCGACGGTCATATCAGTTAACGCGAAGGGTATTGTTGACTTTGTGCGTCATAAGGTACGCTTCTGTGACTATTTTTTTTTGTTTTTGGAACATTATATTACAAGTGTGCACTACGCCTTTCTGCTTGCGACGAATTTCTTAACATTGATGTCTGTGTTACGGTCTTGAAGGGGAATAGCCTCAACGGTGAATGTTAAAGTAAATGTAGTTTTTTTTTGTTAGAGTATTGCCAACCTGTTCTAGAGTTAGTTTCTTTATTTCATTTGTACAATTTTAAATATGTTTTGATTCATTATAAACATATTCATGTTTATTACCTTGGTGGTGTCTGTCATTTGTGGAAACTTCATACACTCTTATGTTGAGCTTAATTTAAGTACGGCCCGCCCCTAGTTTTTAAGCCACTTTGCGAGGACCTCCACCGAAATCTGTGACAGATACTGCGTGGGGTTTGGGGCCTGCTCAAGGGTCCCCAAAACAAAATTTTTTTTATATACTCTGATGCTTTCTAATGTATATATATATATGTATATATGTATATATGTATATGTATATATGTATATATATATATATATATATATATATATATATATATATATATATATATATATATATATATATATATATATATCCAGGATCTTGCTTTGCCATTGGAGGGGAGCAAATCTGTGACCTTGTTCACAGCTGCCCCCATAAATATGCTAATCCACCCCCAAAATCTTGGGTTAGGGGCATGAACTATTTTTTAAATATGGTTATATTTGGTGCATTTTGGTGGCACATTAATGTTACTTTGGTATGAATATGGTGGCTCAAAATTGCCATTCTGAGGGAAAACAACTAGTTACAAATTGCATGCACTTTATAATTTTATTGCAGGCCATCATGATAGATGGTTATTGCAGCCTTATTAATCGTGGAATCATTATCGCATGCATGCACGCACCCCGCCTGCACGCATACACGCACGCACGAACGCACGCACACACGCACGCACGCACGCACGCACACACACACACACACACACACACACACACATATTCAGTACAAGTATGTGGTGACCAGCACATGTTGTGGCACTCCTGAAACCAGGGAAAGACCCATCGGTGCCAAAATACTTCAGGCCAATACCACTATTGTACCACCTATAGATACGAAAGGTACAACTTACAAGTTAACAAAAAAAGTTGCTTTATCTTGGTACATGATCATTACAATGGATACATAGTAAAGCACATATAAAAAACGTAACTTATTGTTGTAATACAGGCATCCGTGCGTACAAAATATTTAACCCAGTGTGTTTGGCGTACACATTGTAGCCACTGATATACACAGCCACACCCACCAAGAACAATTATGGGTGGTAAAACAGCCACCTCTAGACAATATCTTAAAAGTGTAAAGTCTGATCCATTCCTCATAAAATCATGTTATATAGTGTAGACTATATCAAGTTTAACATCATGACCACCAGATGTTTTTTAATGAACAAAATATATATATAATTTGACTGTCATCTGTTAATGAATGTCGCCCTTGTCGTTCAGCAGGGGCAGCTTGAAAGGCGGGTCAGGGCAGACCAGGTTATATAACCAGCACATGGCCGAGTCTTGGGGCTACAATCACCACAAATTTGAAATTGGTTGGGCATTTGAAAAATCAAATGCAAATGTTTAGATATACATCCCAATGTGAATGTACAGAAATTGTGACGGGTGTATGTGAATGTGCATTTAAATGCTCAACATTCAAATGCATTTGTTGCCAAACTTCATGCACACAAAATAAGGTAGTATCAGTCATCATATCACCCTCGGAATTACAAATTATTAATGTATTAACCAAATGAATTTGAAATGTGTCTAGCGACAACAATCAAATCATCACACAATACATTCTGGAATTAAAGAACTAAATAAGTTTACCTAATTACTCAAATAACTTGTCCGTAAGGATGGAAAGTCTCTCTTGAGACGACACTTGAGCCGTACGGTACGAGTACTAGATATGTTCTATCTCAAATACTAAGACCCTAACAGAGTAACGTAAGATAAGTTTATGCAATCATTGAAAAACCAACATGGACCTTGTTAACTTATTAAATAATGTTTTAACACAGTGTTCCTGGGCCACCCGTATAAACCATATGTTAGGATCTTCCGGTTTTACATTACATAGACGGACGTGATTTATATTTGGTATATCATGAAGCAACACGCGCACGTTTGCAAATTCAAGATGTATTGCGTTTTTTTTTATTAACATGTACGCAAGCATCCAGAAGATGTTACTATAACAAGATATTTCAATCTGCTAAATGAAACTTTTCTGAGAACACACCATCGATTTGGTTAGTTAGTCAATACTACAACACGCGTGAACTGTGACAACACGGGGACTCCGGATACTGGATAAACTACGGACGGGCATGGAGGAGGTATGTACCCCGCCTGTTACAACACGCGTGAACTGTGACAACACGGGGACACCGGATACTGGATAAACTACGGACGGGCATGGAGGAGGTATGTACCCCACCTGTTACAACACGCGTGAACTGTGACAACACGGGGACACCGGATACTGGATAAACTACGGACGGGCATGGAGGAGGTATGTACCCCGCCTGTTACAACACGCGTGAACTATGACAACATGGGGACACCGGATACTGGATAAACTACGGACGGGCATGGAGGAGGTATGTACCCCGCCTGTTACAACACGCGTGAACTGTGACAACACGGGGACACTGGATACTGGATAAACTACGGACGGGCATGGAGGAGGTATGTACCCCGCCTGTTACAACACGCGTGAACTGTGACAACACGGGGACACCGGATACTGGATAAACTACGGACGGGCATGGAGGAGGTATGTACCCCGCCTGTTACAATTCGCGTGAACTGTGACAACACGGGGACACCGGATTCTGGATACACTACGGACGGGCATGGAGGAAGTATGTACCCCGACTGTTACAACACGCGTGAACTGTGACAACACGGGGACACCGGATACTGGATACATTACGGACGGGCACGGAGGAGTTATGTACCCCGCATGTTACTATATTTCTGTACTTGGAAAATCAGATATTAATATATGCATGCCCTACCCCATGGCGCCTACTGTGATGTTATGGCTAATTCTGAGAGCGATTCCCAGTTCGCCTACTGACCGATTAAAGGTAATTCACAATTATTAACGTTTCTCAGACTCACACGTGTCTCACTTACAGAGAACACAATAACGGGTGTTTGTCAAATTATTTTAAACTACTTATCTGTGGTATCCGGTATCAATAAATAAATGGAGTAACCCCTCAACAGGAACAGCCGCCGCTACTTCCAGTAGGTAAACATGTCGATGCCACGCCACATTACATGCATTCATCGGGTTAGACAATCAGATCGTTTGCAGCGTGACGTTGAAATTGTATCAGCGCGTATCGAGATAACCATCGGTGTCGCCCACGGGAGCACTGCAGTGGCGTTTTTGCCGGCTTAAAAGGTCATGCCTCAGTTAGACTTCTTGGTCGAATCTAAGGCACACACTGTAGCCAGTGTGGATATAGGAAGTGTAAAAAATCCATATGACCTGACATAAATGTATTTGAGAAGGGACAATACCAGGTTTGCTGAAAGAAGCTGTTGAGAGTGACATGGTGGATTTATATATGATTTCAATAGGCAGAGGGATATTTGGGATTGTGTTGGCCCCTAGACACGTGTGCGCCGTAATCTGTGCCAATATTAGTAAACATTGACGGGTGTCGCACAAATAAAAATTTTGAGGTAACTGTTTTTTTTGTACTTTTTGATTGTGACGCTTTCTTATAGTCATGCAAAACGTTAACAGGCACACGCAAGAAAATGAACTGTAGGCTGAACTAAAATAAACGGTGTCGTGATCAAAACATGGTTACATACGTTTGATATGGGTGGAATTATTAATTTGTTATAACACATCTTATAATTTTGCTAATTTGCGATTCCGACAATATATATATATATATATATATATATATATATATATATATATATATATATATATATATATATATATATATATATATATATATATATATATATATACATATATACATATATATATATATATATACATATATATATATATATATATATATATATATATATATATATATATATATATATATATATATATATATATATATATATATATATATATATATATATATATATATATATATTGTCGGAATCGCAAATTAGCAAAATATATAATATTTTATATATATTTATATATATTTTTATATATATTTATACATATATATATATATATATATATATATATATATATATATATTATTGATTCCATCTAGTCAACAAGAGTATTACTTTTTAATCGCTGCTATTATTACATTTTTTAACCGTCTCCTTTGGGAGGTGTCCTATAACTGGCTTACAAAATATAAAAATTTTAAAAATAAAAATCACCAAGAAATATAGCTTCATTTCGCCGTAATCTGAAAACCTATCTTTTCAAGATGGCCTATCCTCCTTAGCTTCTTGGCACCTCCATCCGTCGGTTGGCGACTTTTTGCATTGTACATGGTCATGAAAATGCATAATCCTTTGGTTTTGTTGCGCCACTGAGCTCGGATTTTCCGAGGATATTGGCGCCAAAGAAGTCTTTTTATTATTATTATTATTATTATTATTATTATTATTATTATTAAACACAATTGTTTTCATTAATTTTCCATATGTCGAAATTTCAAATAAGCTGAACGTTTACAATAAGCATTTTTTGGTATACCAAAAAAAATTTGCCTTTCCAAAATGTCTATTCACCACGTCTGAATACAACTGTCATGTTGTGTATAGCTTTTTTGTAAGTGCTTGGGCTCAAGGAAATTAAAGTATGCAACCCTATCCCTAGCTAACCCTAATTCGGAAGTGGTTTACAGAAGACATAACCATTCACATAGGCACAGGCTGATAGGAAGAGTGAATAGTTTGCTTGGAAAAGGCAGACAGTAGTAAGAATCACGAATAGCATGGTACAGGATGCCAAAATGGAAATTGGGGTATGAGACCATTATGTGAAGGAGCAGGTAGCCATTTTGCACCAGAACAGTCATTGGTGATATTTGTTATGTGGCGCAGTGCATTGATAACAATGTGTATAAAATGGACAGTATGTTGGTTGTGTCACAGCCACTGGAAGCATTGCGTAAATCAGCATTTTCCAATGTGGTCGCAACGGGTATCTGGTCAGGTGATACCCCTTTATGGTGGCGTATCCAAATCAAGTAGTACGCCTTGTATCTTATCAACTGGAGGCATGGAAGCAGTCACATAAACAATAAAATTAATTAAAATCCTTTTTACATGTGACAAATTTCACTTTTATAACAAAGTAACGCCATGTTTGATTAAAAATCAAGCAATTACATAAATGTTAATTTGAAAATAAAGTAATGTGTATATTTAAAGGGACGGTAAGCAGGCTTCATTCTTTCACAATGCTTTGGAAATCGGGTGTACATGATCTGTGATTTATTAAATGTCAAAATATACCTATAATTAAATTATGTGACTGGTGTTCAGCAAATATTACGAACAGGACATTGTTTTAACTTGGCTGCCAAACAAATAATAATGGCCTGACAAGCAGGCGCGGTCCATAATATGTCTACATGTGCACTATGCCGCAACTTGATATAAATTGGACAATTTCTCAAACAGAAGCTTCCCTAAGACACTGCATTACCGTTGTTGGCATTCTGATTGACTTTGACTTTTGCTTAACGATGTAGGTTACATGGTTAAACCTGCAGTTGATTTCCCACTGATAGAAATGTTAACGTTTTGCGTGATTATAAGAAAACGTGACAATAAAAAATTCTGAAATGTTTTGCCTGCCGCTGTCATCATCTCATTGACTTGCTGGTGATCGAGTTTAATCAAAATTATATATTTTTAACTCTTGTAAAATGCCTGCATATGCGATACCCGTTACCTAAACATCTATCATTTTACTATTAACAGATTCTACCAGCAAATCAGGCAATGGGCCCGCTCAAATGCACTTATGTCAGTCTAATTGAGGCATGACTTGTACAGACATGTTACTTAAAGCAGTCAGTTTACCAATTAGTATCTGCATAGCCCCGTAGCTTGGCTGGGGCTTATGGTGCAGTAGGCATGTGTTGTGAATTTGGTAGCGGTTTTTTAATGGTGTTCTCTACGTACCTACGAAAGTTGGTTAATGTAGCATTTGACGTTCGCTAGTTTAGCTGCGGAAAAAAAACAGACAGAGCGATGACGTTATCAGGAGCGTGAATAACACGAGGACAAGGTATTCATTTGTCATACACTGATAAAAAGCTGTATAGGGCCGCACGTCCATTCCATATAACTGGAGCAGTGCCAGGTTTGCCAACTCTTCGCATGTTTGCGTAGACTACGTATTTAGAGGGAGAAATACATATGTTTTCTGACAATCCTACGCAAAAATTATGACGACATATCTGACAATACTACACATAACTACGCATATGCTGACATATCTGGCAATCCTACAAACACTTACTCATATGACGACATATCTGACAATCCTACACATACCTACGCAAAGATTGAATTAAGGTCACGCACGAAAGGGCCGTCCGACAGTTCATAAAACAAACACTTGCCTTATGCAATTTTACAAGAACACCAGATATGGCGGTTGGCCAAAAAGATTATGACACGACAATAACAACCGAAATGAAGCAGTTGTACTTCTTTGTCGTTGAGTGTATATTAATAGAACTCGGCGCCCGGTTTGCCGAACGCTGTTAGTCGGTGTATTCAGCCATGAAGACACTGAGCACCAACGTACGTATAGAGAAGAACTCCTTCGGTGCAGCAACAGCAGTTTGTGGAGGGAGCTTCTCAACACTTTCCCGCACATTTACACCACACAATAGGCCAACACTACAGCAAAGCCTCCACAGCCGCACCTCCTGTTACCTGACAGGAATTTGACACACGATGAATTTGCACTTTCAATAACACAGCAGATGTGTCCTATTACGTTAGCTATACGGCAGACAATTTAATAGTTAGTACCCCACTGACGAAAAACTATAAATATTGTTTTACTTGTCACGTGCATAACTCATGAAGGTTGATTGTGTTAATGTGTTGCTATTGCTTTGACAATGCACACTGTGATATCATCCCCAGTGGCCTGTTTTAATGTTCCACAATGCACATCTGTCAACCCCCCCGCCCCCCCCCCCCCGTTCCCCGCCTTGTGCCTATTGCATATTTGAACGATTACGACGGTGGCACTGTGCTGTGAACACTCCCGTTTAGAATGTAAAGGACACTACCTCGTCAATGATCAATGTCTATAGCTGACACTTTTTTCTATTTAAACACCCGAACACCGTCGCTTGGAACTGTTGTCACTTTCCAGTGACTCATACTGTAGCGACAATAGTAGCCGCAGACTTGGTTTTCGTCGATTCATTTACCTGCACTAGGTAGCGGTGGCCATGTGGTAGACCGGGGTTCGCATCCACCTGCTGCAGTTTCAAAACTTTCGTTCACCCCACGTTGCCTCTGTATTTTGCAAGATACGTTAAAAGCCGTATGTCCCTTATATCTGGTGTATATGCCAAGGGAAATAAAATATCCCAAGCAGAGGTAAATGTGTAGCATGTTGTGGACTCTCGTGGGCCACTGCCGAAGCGTCCACGACGAGGTCAGTCTATTCTGCACGCACGAGGATACCATTGAATAAATGTACACGTAGCTCACTGTGTCACTGTGCAGCAAAGCTTGTAAGACGCGTTAACATGAATCATTGAGCTTATTTCTTATGTAACATTAATAATTGAAGGTGTTGTGACATTCGGTTACCCATGTAACAATGGCGTATCTAGGATCTCACTAAGGGGGTCAAAGGGGCCAACAGGCTTAGTTACCCATTAGTTTACCATGCTACCATGTAGCGGCGCAACGGAAAATACGGAACAAAAATTAAACCAAGAGGGGCCACTGCTCACCCCCCCCCCCAAATACGCCACTGCCATATTATTACCATTTGAGACAAGTTCGTTATTTTAGCGAGGATGTTGCCTTCTTACCAGGGATGAATCCTTAATGTATTATTTATAGCGGATGAATAGTGTAATTTTTTCTCAGAAGGTTCATTTTGGTATTGAACTCATCAAGCCACAAAGGGTCAAAAGTGACCTTTGCATATGATCATTGTAATTTTTTAAAACATTATTGGCTCCAGTTTATAATCAAACTATCTGAGCCTTGAGAGGAAACAAAATATTATATTGATAGCATTATTGGCAGAGATAACATTAATAAACTAAACCTGGTAAAAATTTACCCAGATGTCAACATGGGACGGTATACATATTTGACGTTTAAGAACATGACACTTTGTTGATTTCTCTTTAGCAGCACCATCCGTAACCACAAAGATGGTTGGTTTTGTAAATAACGTTACATTTTGTTATACTGTAGTTATTTAATGACCCAGAAATGCTTATACGCTGAGAGCTACGTTTGAACTCTTTGTTACACCAAATACTCTGGGTAAGTTGAGGGAGACCAATAAAGAAGCCAATAGAGAGAAAAATAGAGAGACCAATAGAGAAGCCAATAGAGAGGCTAATAGAGAGGCCAATGAGGGGCCAATAGAGAGACCAAAAGAGAGACCAAAAGAGAGACCAAAAGAGATACCATTAGAGAGGCAAATCATGGGTTTATATACCCAGAATGGAATTTCCAGTACTGGGACAATCAACAGTCATTGATGCGTTGAAGTGCTGGTGTTGAATGCTGGAGTTAATCGGGGTCACATGTAACTTTTGCATGAACTGCGATCCCCTAAAAATGGAAGGCAAATGTTCCGTGCCACAATGGGCAGTGCGTCGCTTCAGACTTGATAACAAGGGTAAACGAGCAGAGAGAAGGGCAACTTATAAATTAGCAACATTCCGAGATGTCTGGGATGTGTTCTCGATTACCTTGCGCATGTATTACAAATCAGGGATATATATATATACCAGTTCACTAGCAACTGCTACTTTTCGCAGGAAAATGCCCATTTCTCCATTACATACCAAGCCAGCCAGCCAAATAGGCACCAAGTTATGGTAGAATTGCGATGCCATCACTTCATAACCACTAAACGGAATCTATTTCGGTACAAAACCGTCATGTTTCGTCTAGGCAGGACAGGTTTGTGAATATGAAAGGTCCCCGGCTTCGAAGTGGAATAAATATAGTATGACCACTTCTTAATATTAATTCCACTGTCAAATGAGTTACAATTGGAAAATACCATTCTGACCGGAGCCATACACAAAACAAAGGTTAGATCCCACAAGAAATGATAACCAATCATGAAATACCAGATAATTTAGCTATGCATGCCTTTGTTGAGAATATCACGATAATACCACAGGTGCCAATGCAGCCCTGGTTCTATCATCAATGCACTATGACACTGCCATTGATGGATGTGATAATAATCCTGAAATAATCGTGATCCATAATACGAAAAAGAGTTAATTACTTGGACCATCCTCAAATACTTTCCTCTTTCAGGGGAAAACCAGATTAAAAAAAACAGATGGTTAATTCACACAGTTCTGTTCTAAAATATGCTGGACGTAGCTGAAGTTGCAGCATTTGTGATTGTGAGTTGGATGTCACTAAATCATGTGTGGTCAAGGAATGACCGAAGATGGTATCGCTGAAAGGCGGGTGGCCAAATTCACGGTCGTCTGCAGAATGCACGAGTCATGCAGCGAAATTCCCGAAATGCGTTGTGATTCGTGCACCACCAACACACCACTCGAGAAAGCTGATTCATAGAAGGGGATCACGTACGTGTGATAATTATGCATAAACTCATGCTGTATGTCCATGAACCGATAGCGAGCATGTACAATATAGCGAGCATGTACAATATTGCTTACCAATATGTCAATTACCATGATAATGGAGACATTATATAACAGCTACCAATGGACACAATTATGATATTAATATAATATAGCACTTTTTGATAACCTTAACTACTGTGTAAATTTTAGTTGTACTGCTTGTAATGTGCTCATCACAATTAAATGTTAGAAATATAACTGGTGTACATTTGCTTTTATTTGGGATGTAAATAGGAAAACATACAATGGGTAATTTTTTTCCCCGCCTAAAAAGTAACACATTATTTTTTTTTTTGCATTTAATATATATATATATATACATACATACATACATACATACATACATACATACATATATATATATATATATATATATATATATATATATATATATATATATATATATATATATATATATATATATATATATATATATATATATATATATATATATATATATATATATATATATATATATATATATATATATATACTGATCATAATTACTTATTATTTGTTATTATATTTTTAGTATTTCTTTCAAAACATTCTTAATAATTTGTGTATATGATAACATGGAAGAAACATCCATGACGTTTGTTGGTAATCATGTAAACAAAATAATAAGATATAATTGAATTTTTTTAATTTCCAACATGTTTAAGCCAGTATACCGGGTCCAGTTCTGCATGTGTTCCTAAAAAGCAAAACATTTCTAAGCCATATTGTATGGTTCAAAAAATAACTCAGGGGAATTCGACAAAAATAAGGTTTTCAAACGGACCCCCTAACAACCTCATGGTCCACCACCACTTACCGGACAGGTAGATAGCAACACCGACGAGGGACACAATGATGATCGCCAGCAGAACGAACATCAAAGTCACTCCCCGCCAGCCACGCAACCACTTCCGTCGACGTTGGACGGACGAGGCGGTTGACGCGGAAGAAACGACGCGCGTGGCTCTAAGCTCAGGCGAGTTGTTAGACGGGTAGAGGGGCTTGGCGGCAGGCAACTGGCTGCTGAAGGGCCAAGCCTGCCAGCTTGGTACCATCCGAGTAGCCATCGGCTGCCAATACTGCGTCATCCGGGGATAATGTGACGCAACCGGCTACAAAATACGTAGAGAGTTCAAGTCTATGGATATAGGGCTGTATGGTCAGGTATGTATGTTTGTAGTAGGCGGGATGGCATGGCGGTATGAATATCACATCTTATTATAATCCACAGTGAGTATGTGTATATTTGAATGTTTATATGTTTATATGTTTTATATGTGTGTACGTTTGTATGTTATGCTACTCCTCCAAGACGCTCATCTACGACCCCACGGCCGGGTCATCTACGACCCCACGGCCTGGTGGTCTCAGTTTTTTTCTCGAAATTCTGCTCGCCATTACCTTTTATACAAACAAACAAATTATCCTCTTTGTTATTAAGTACAATTGCCCGCAACGCCATGCCAATAATTATGCAAATTTTTTCAACGTCATACGTCTTTTCTTTATTTTACCTTTTGTCTTCGTAACTTTATGAAGAAAATGGAAACATTTACTGTGAAATACGAGAAAAAGATTAACATATTGAAGCCACCCGTCTTATTAATATCTTTAATATTATTTTCTTGTGACATTGACACATTTCCCAGGGAATGGACGTCATGATGTGGTGATGATGACGTCATGATGTGGTGATGATAACAGAAAAACCGGGAATGTACTAAGCAACGTGGCTTGTCTCTGCTAGCGAAAGTTTCGTTTGGGTCTTGTAATGTTTGAGTTAATTTCAATAAAGACGAATGACTGAACCGACATACGACCAAATGGCTAGCTGGCTGATTTTGTCTACCCCCCCCCCCCCCAGTTTAGGAGGTTGGTATATAGTGACTTAGTCACCCAACCTATTCTTACGGAATTGTCATCGCGGGAGCAGGCACAAAACACATCGAAAACAGCGTTGTAATACAGAGTGAGAGTGGAACGTAGAGATTGACAGCGGAGGACAATTAAGTAACGCTGGCCTTGAAATTCAGATATAAAGTCAAAAAACATGACAACATAACCTGTGTATTACTTACCTCCCCGGACTGGTCATAGTCATTCTTGCGTCCTGGTTCCCATGTAAACTGTTGCATAGCGCGCTCTTTAATTCACAGGCGTATTCTTCTGAGAAATCGCCACAACTAGTGCCTTCGTCTCGATTAACAGCCGAGTTCAGCGAAATTCAACTCATGCGGAACCGCTATATTCACAGCCAATCCGACACAAGCTCACAGTGACCTTCCTGGTTGCCCACCTGGTTCTTTGGCGGGCTTGTGTTGTAGAAACACAGTGCACGAGTGATCTTTTGTTGTAGGAACACAATGCACGAGTATTCAGAGACGTCATTCACCACACGAACTAACACAACAGAATCCACACCCCTGAATTTAAACCTGGTAGTTACAGTTGCACAGTACGTGGGACGTCATAAGTCGCAGTCTGTGCTTTACTACTGTCCCTATAATCGACACTTTGAAGTATCATTGATGGTTTGAGATATTTCACTAGCAGATGTTAACAAATAAAGTGTTTTGCTGAATATTCAATGAGTTTGTGATTTGTCTATCATTAAATAAAGATCAGTTGGCACACTGCCCTCGAATTAAACGTAAACATCGTCTCTGTGTCACCGTCAGTCAAAGCTCTCGGCGACGGTGCAATCGGTGTAATCCCGGGACCAACAGTGGACTTAGCAAATGCGCCAACATTGACGGATAATCAAAAACGCCCATATTAATGCCATCACTATAGTTACATAGACATATAGTTGTTAGCTCTTGAAACATTCTGTAGATATATATAACTTTTTTTAGTCACATACAGAAAAATATTGCATAATGTAAACTTAATTACATTAAATTACGGTGTGACTGTGGAGATTCTCTAGAAACCCTAAATAGTAGCTTCCCTGCAGGCTTGCATTCTTGGTCAATGCGCACTGCCCGGACACCCCTTTTTCTTAGGCACCCCCTTCTTAGGCACGAAGCTTCAGTGACTATAGACGAGGAAGTTAGTTAAATAAATGGCGTCAGACTTGTATGTGTGCGACCATTCAATGCCAGTGGAAAAACCCACGTCATTTGACAACACTCCTTCGAGCGACTCCGGGTTAGCGACAGTTTAGTCCTGACAACAGAGGTAAAAAAGTCAAATTCAGTAAGTCATCCTGCACAAAAACACGAGATATACGACTTTGTTCAAATTAGCTGACATACCTATTTAGGTCTTCTAATCTCTCAATAATCAGGCCCGTCCTCAATGCTTAGAAGATGACGTCAACTTGCACCAAATAATCAACAACGTTTTCAATGATTGAACTCACATTGCCTATACACCTTCAGGTGTCATTAACAGTGTGGTCAACTAATGTTTGACTGTTATTGGTGGATGCACTGTTTATGTACGAAAGCCGCACTGTAATGACAGAGAGCCAATGTACTACTCAGGCCCGTCCACAGGGTTTTGAAAAGGGGGGTTCGAGTGTACACAATCAGCCAGGGATTTGGGGATTGCTGGGATGATTTCTGGAAAATGTTACAGCTAAGCAACATGTATATTTGCGCTCACAAAAATTACATATTTGTGCTGAGCTACATGTAGCATCACAACTGTTATGATGTAAATACAGCAATGTTGTCTGCAAATTGTTTACCACCTACAGGTAAATTGTTTACCACCTACAGGTAAATTGTTTACCACCTACAGGTTAACTGGGCGTGCAGAAAATATTTCTTGTCGCCACGAGGCAACAAAATTACTTCTTTCGACGATTTCATGTCATAAATCGTCATGTAACCATCATACTCGTTGGAAAGGGTGCTACTTTAAATAGTGTTCAAAGTAGTAGAGATATGGTGGGGGAATAATACGACAATGTGTTTTATCTTTTGTGTTATAAGATTACTGGTCTGATGACTGCCTTGTAGCTTTGTATTTTATTATATCCATGTGTTTTATACTTGCGGTGAGAGTTGGGGTGTATACAACGAGAACAAGTGTGTTCATTGGTTATGAGTAAAGGAGCCGCTCTCTAAAACATGGCCATCGGGAGCCACTCTCCACGGAACGGCCACCGGGAGCCACTCTCTACAGAATTACCACCGGGAGCCACTATCTACGGAACGGCCACCGGGAGCCACTCTCTACGGAATGGCCACCGGGAGCCACTCTCTACGGAATGGCCACCGGGAGCCACTCTCTACGGAACGGCCACCGGGAGCCACGCTATACGGAACGGCCACCGGGAACCACTCTCTACGGAACGGCCACCGGGAACCACTCTCTACGGAACGGCCACCGGGATTTAACAAGATTTAACAAGATTTGCCATCCAAGCCAAAGGCCCAGATGGCAAGTGGACAAGGAAGCCATTGGCTTATCGAGAGTCCAACAATGTTCATCTACTTATAGCCCGCCCTCCTGAGATATGTATCAACCTTGTTTTTAAACATATTCACGCTGCTAGCAGTTACACAATCTGTAGACAATTTGTTCCATTCATTTATTGTCCTCTGTGAGAACGAGTGCTTCCTGATGTCCAATCTACATTGATCCTTTACTAATTTTACCTCATGTCCTCTAGTTCTGCTATCCTTCTTGAGTGAGAAAAACATATTTCTATCAATATTTTCATACCCATTCAATATCTTAAAAACTTCAATCTGATCTCCTCTTAACCTCCTTGTCTCTAGAGTTGTTAAACCACATTCTTTCAGGCGTTCTTCATAACTAAGGTCTCTCAGTTCTGGAATCATTTTAGTTGCTCTCCTTTGTATGCGTTCAAGCGTATCTATATCCTTCTTACGATATGGTCTCCATGCTTGTAAACAGTATTCTAAATGAGGTCTAACTATTGCTTTATAAAGAGGTATAGTTAACTTTTTTCCCTTGTATGTTATATTTCTTCTAATCAATCCAATAATTTGATTACCCTTTGAAGCTGCAATACCACACTGCTCTGAAACTTTCATATCAGCGCTTATTGTAACTCCTAAGTCCTTTTCTTTTACAGTAGTACCCAGAACAGTATCTCCCATTTTATAGTTTACATTCAAGTTCCTATGTCCTGTGTGTAGGCATTTACATTTCCCAAAATTGAACAACATCTGCCATTTCTCAGACCATTTCACTAATCTGTCTAGATCGTTTTGTAAATGTTGTTTATCACCATCAGTATTAACCTTTCTAAACAGTTTTGTGTCATCCGCAAATTTCAGTACGTTACTTGTTATACTGTCGTCCAAGTCATTGATATAAATTAAGAATAATATAGGTCCTAATACTGATCCTTGAGGTACCCCACTCAAAACCGATTTCCAATTTGAAACTTCTCCATCTACTACAACTCGTTGTCTTCTGTCAGTCAGCCATTGTTCTATCCAGTCAGTTATGCTATCCCCGATACCATGGGCTTTTAATTTAAGTAGTAATCTTTGATGTGGCACTTTGTCAAAAGCTTTCTGAAAATCTAAGTAGATAATATCTACTGGCGATCCCACGTCTATCCACTTAGTGATTTCTTCCAAAAAACATAACATATTTGTTAAGCATGACCTCGCTTTAAGGAATCCATGTTGAGATGAATTTAAAAATTTATGCTTAACGAGGAATTCCACCATATGGTCTTTAATTAACCTTTCTAATAATTTACAAATCACTGACGTTAAACTCACTGGTCTGTAATTCTCTGACTTATTTCTCGAACCCTTTTTAAATAATGGTATGATGTTTGCAAGCCACTCTCTACGGAACGGCCACCGGGAGCCACTCTCTACGGAACGGCCACCGGGAGCCACTCTCTACGGAACGGTCACCGGGAGCCACTCTCTACGGAATGGCCACCGGGAACCACTCTCTACGGAACGGCTACCGTGGAGCCGGTCTCTACGGTATGGTCACCGGGTAGCCAGCCGCTCTCTACAGAATGGTCACCACGGAGCTGCCCTCTACAGTAAGGCAAAAGGGGAGCCGCTCTCTACGGTTTTTTAGACTCCGGGGATTCCCTCTTGCCGGTGTGGCCAATGGAGAGCCGTTCTCTACAGTATGGCCACTGGGGAACCATTCTCTACGACATGGCCACCGCGGAAACCGCTCTTGTCGGTATGTCCAACGGGGAGCCGATATCTATGGTATGGCCACCGGGGACCCGTTCTTGTCAGTATGGCCAACGAAGAGCCGCACTCTACTGTTTGACTACTGTCATACGGTATGACCACTGTCTTACACGGTGGAGACGGCAGTGATCACTGTCTTGCCATCTGGCTCAACACACTCCACTTCTCAATTTTATGTAATCATTCTAACTAGCGAGGGGTGGAGGAGTGGAGACGATTTGTGGAGACGGCAGTGAAACGGGACTTGTTACGAAGAAGAAGGGGAAGCAACAATCGACGACCGGTATCGGTGCCAGCCTCGCCCAGGACTACAGAATATTGACCAAGGTCGTCAACAACCCGATTATCGCTAGCCCTCCTGCTGCTGACCGGTCAATACCGAATCTCACGCTTTGCGCAATAACTATTTCAACAATCGAAACACTAGTTAGTATAACTAATGACCTCACAAACAAGACATAGCTGCCACGCTACATCACGTCAACTTGCACCAAATAATCAACAATGTTTTCAATGATTGAACTCACATTGTTTATACACCTTCAGGTGTCATTAACAGTGTGGTCAACTAATGATTGACTGTTATTGGTGGATGCACTGTTTATGTACGAAAGCCGCACTGTAATGACTGAGAGCCAATGTACTACTCAGGCCCGTCCACAGGGTTTTGAAAAGGGGGGTTCGAGTGTACACAATCAGCCGGGGATTTGGGGATTGCTGGGATGATTTCTGGAAAATGTTACAGCTAAGCAACATGTATATTTGCGCTCACAAAAGTTACATATTTGTGCTGAGCTACATGTAGCATCACAACTGTTATGATGTAAATACAGCAATGTTGTCTGCAAATTGTTTACCACCCACAGGTAAATTGTTTACCACCCACAGGTAAATTGTTTACCACCCACAGGTAAATTGGGCGTGCAGAAAATATTTCTTGTCGCCACGAGGCAACAAAATTACTTCTTTCGACGATTCATCAAAGTTTTTATTTCATGTCATAAAGCGTCATGTAACCATCATACTTGTTGGAAAGGGTGCTACTTTAAATAGTGTTCAAAGTAGTAGAGATATGATGGGGGAATAATACGACAATGTGTTTTATCTTTTGTGTTATAAGATTACTGGTCTGATGACTGCTGTGTAGCTTTGTATATAATTTTATTATATCCATGTGTTTTATACTTGTGTTGAGAGTTGGGGTGTATACAACGAGACCAAGTGTGTTCATTGGTTATGAGTAAAGGAGCCGCTCTCTAAAACATGGCCATCGGGAGCCACTCTCCACGGAACGGCCACCGGGAGCCACTCTCTACAGAATGGCCACCGGGAGCCACTATCTACGGAACGGCCACCGGGAGCCACTCTCTACGGAACGGCCACCGGGAGCCACTCTATACGGAACGGCCACCGGGAGCCACTCTCTACGGAACGGCCACCGGGAGCCACTCTCTACGGAACGGCCACCGGGAGCCACTCTCTACGGAACGGCCCCCGGGAGCCACTCTCTACGGAACGGCCCCCGGGAGCCAATCTCTACGGAACGGCCACCGGGAGCCACTCTCTACGGAACAGCCACCGGGAGCCACTCTCTACGGAACGGCCACCGGGAGCCACTCTCTACGGAATGGCCACCGGGAACCATTCTCTACGGAACGGCCATCGGGAGCCACTCTCTACGGAACGGCCACCGCGAGCCACTCTCTACGGAACGGTCACCGGGAGCCACTCTCTACGGAACGGCCACCGGGAGCCACTCTCTACGGAACGGCCACCGGGAGCCACTTTCTACGGAATGGCCACCGGGAGCCACTCTCTACGGAACGGCCACCGGGAGCCACTCTCTACGGAACTGTCACCGGGAGCCACTCTCTACGGAATGGCCACCGGGAACCACTCTCTACGGAACGGCCACCGGGAGCCGGTCTCTACGGTATGGTCACCGGGTAGCCAGCCGCTCTCTACAGAATGGTCACCACGGAGCTGCTCTCTACGGAATGGCCACCGGGAACCACTCTCTACGGGACGGCCACCGGGAGCCGGTCTCTACGGTATGGTCACCGGGTAGCCAGCCGCTCTCTACAGAATGGTCACCACGGAGCTGCTCTCTACGGAACGGCCACCGGGAGCCACTCTCTACGGAACGGTCACCGGGAGCCACTCTCTACGGAATGGCCACCGGGAACCACTCTCTACGGAACGACTACCGTGGAGCCGGTCTCTACGGTATGGTCACCGGGTAGCCAGCCGCTCTCTACAGAATGGTCACCACGGAGCTGCTCTCTACAGTAAGGCAAAAGGGGAGCCACTCTCTACGGAACGGTCACCGGGAGCCACTCTCTACGGAATGGCCACCGGGAACCACTCTCTACGGAACGGCTACCGTGGAGCCGGTCTCTACGGTATGGTCACCGGGTAGCCAGCCGCTCTCTACAGAATGGTCACCACGGAGCTGCTCTCTACAGTAAGGCAAAAGGGGAGCCGCTCTCTACGGTTTAGCCTCCGGTGATTCCCTCTTGCCGGTGTGGCCAATGGAGAGCCGTTCTCTACAGTATGGCCACTGGGGAACCATTCTCTACGACATGGCCACCGCGGAAACCGCTCTAGTCGGTATGTCCAACGGGGAGCCGATATCTAAGGTATGGCCACCGGGGACCCGTTCTTGTCAGTATGGCCAACGAGGAGCCGCTCTCTACTGTTTGGCTACTGTCATACGGTATGACCACTGTCTTACATGGTGGAGACGGCAGTGATCACTGTCTTGTCATCTGGCTCAACACACTCCACTTCTCAATTTTATGTAATCATTCTAACTAGCGAGGGGTGGAGGAGTGGAGACGATTGGTGGAGACGGCAGTGAAACGGGACTTGTTACGAAGAAGAAGGGGAAGCAACAATCGACGGCCGGTATCGGACTACAGAACATTGACTAAGGTCGTCAACAACCCGATTATCGCAAGCCCTCCTGCTGAAACACTATTTAGTATAACTAATGACCTCACAAACAAGACATAGCTGCCACGCTACATCACGTCAACTTGCACCAAATAATCAACAATGTTTTCAATGATTGAACTCACATTGCCTATACACCTTCAGGTGTCATTAACAGTGTTGTCAACTAATGTTTGACTGTTATTGGTGGATGCACTGGTTATGTACAAAAGCCGCACTGTAATGACTGAGAGCCAATGTACTACTCAGGCCCGTCCATAGGGTTTTGAAAAGGGGGTTTCGAGCGTACACAATCAGCCGGGGATTTGGGGATTTCTGGGATGATTTATGGAAAATGTTACAGCTAAGCACAATTCTCACAAAAAGGGAGATAAGAACCCCCATATGGGTGGGCATGCTACAATATACATCAGCAGTCCCTCGAAACGAGGATGACGTCTGCCAGGGGTTGGTCGTGGGTCCTGGGTCACCTCAGGAGCCCGAATCTTGATTATTGCAGTGGGCGCCGGGGGTTCCGGGTGGGAGGAAGATGTGCAGGTGTTGAGACATCTCCCACTCCTTTCTCCTCTGCCGTTTCTCCGCCTCGTGAAGTAGGCGGTCTGTCTCGAAGCGGGCCGCTGTCTGGGGGATGCTGCGGCGCTAAAGTAGACAGTCGGCAGTCATGTCCTCCCAAATGTTGATGTTATTATGACCCTTCTTCGTGTAGTGTTTGGCAGTGTCTTTAAATATTTTTCTCTGCCCACCACGGGTTCTCAATCCATGAGTCAGCTGGGAGAATAGTACATGTCGGGGGAGGCGGGAGTCTGGCATTCTGACACAGTGACCAGTCCAGCGGAGCTGATTTTGCATGATCATTGCCTCGATGCTGGTTGTGTTGGCTTCAGTGAGGACGCTGTCATTGGTGCGACGGCCTTTCCACCGGATGTGAAGCATCTTTCTGAGGCAACGTTGATGGAATGTCTCCAGGGTCTTCAGGTGACATCGATAAGTGACGTTAACCTCATTCCCGTATAGTAGAGTGGTAATACAAACGGCTTTGTAGACCATCACCTTCGTCTCTTTCCTAAGGTTGTGGTCATCAAAGACTCGGTGGTGCAGTTTCCTGAAGAACGTGCTGGCACAGCAGATATGGTGCTGAACATCTAGGATTCCTCCAGATACTTTGATTTCGGGAGGTCCTGCATTGATGCCTGGAGTAGGTTGATGGATAACCTTGTTTTTTATGTTGATGGAGTCCTAGACTTTGGTAGGCTTCCGTAATGAGGTCTAAGCTAGTCTGAAGTGCTTCTGCAGAGTGGGTAAGGATGGCACAGTCATCAATATACTGAAGGTCTTTGACGGCAGCCTTCATCACTTTTTTCTTGGCCTTGAGACTACTCGGGTTAAATAACCTCCCATCAAGCCGGTAGTCAAGTTCAACGACACGGGGAAGCCTGTCACGAACGAGAAAAAGGATGACGCATAGGTAGACAGTAAAAAGGGTCGGTGCTGTATCGCATCCTTGCTTGACCCCTGTTCGGATGGTGAAAGGTTCCGTTTCAGTCCCATTGAAGAGGACTATTGCAGTCATTTTATCATAAAGAAATTTCAGGATGGTGATGAAGTAGGTTACCCCAAACTGGACAAGACTTTCCAAAAAGCTTAACGATTGATGGAGTCGAAGGCCTGGTTTTGTTCCCGACATTTCTCCTGAATCTGGGTTTCAGATTTCAAAAAATTCAAATAAATAAAAAAAATCAAATAAATAAAAAAATCCGATTTAAATAAAAAAATCCGATTTTTTTAATTTAAAAAAAATCATGATTTTTTCAACCCTGATTGTATATGAAATCATGAACTCACGGTTCAACAAAATGTACAAACATCACCAAGTTCATTATATTTGTTTATCAATCGTACTATTCGTACACACAATCAGCAACACACGCTACATAATTAACAAATGGTTCTGCATAATATAAATGTAATTGTAATTGAAATGGTGTAATTGATTTGAAAATTTAGAAGTGTAATTGTAATTGAACTGAAACATTGAAAGTAATTGTAATTGATTTGATTTTTTGTAATTGGACCCAGCCCTGAGTGCTAGTGTATAGCTATGTTATTATAATAATCAGGTAGATTATTTCACTGTAGGCATACAGAAGAAGTTATATTGTTGTTAGTAGACTTCTTCATAATTATTCCTGGAGGAAAATGTTAAATATGCATGTCTATGTCGTGGACTACATGTGTAGTGATACATGTTCAGTGGCGAACTACGTGAGTAGTAATACATGCGTTTGCAAATAAAGATCAGTTATGTGCCACCCCTAAGAACCACGTGTATGTTATATGTAGTGTCTGTGAATATACAACAGTTAGGGTGTTGACTTAGGTTTTCAGTTCCACTGGCCTTGCATGCAGGCTTGTTGTTGGTAACAATTGGTAGGATTGTTCTCTTTTTGTCCTTTTCAGCTCTGCACCCGGCGAAACGGTGTCAGCTGTAACTGTTTAATTCTGTTCAACACTGGCCCATTTATACTGGCATGTTTGACAGCACAGGAACTGCTAATCTCCAGAAGTTATATAGCAATGTAAACGAATGTAATGCTTATAACAACACATGCATATAGTACAACTAAAGTTGCAACCAACAAAGTCAATCAAAGGTTCTTCCCACACACAACTTGCATAGCAATGTGTACTCTTTCGGGTATAACCAGTCCACTGTGCAAAACTTGTGATAATACCAAATTAAAATCTGTAAAAAAACACGTGTTAAAGACGAGCTTCCAGTGTAGGTCCTGCTGCCATTGTGGGAGCAACCACGTCATGACGCAATTATAATTGCTATAAGAGATGAAATAATGGTAGAGACAGATCTATATCACCTTGCTCACGTTCACTACTTGACTGCTGCCGCCACACCATTTGTCTTCCCGGCCATATTCACAACACCATCGTAGTCTTCATCTAGCATCTTTCGGAGGTCCAAGCCCAGCTGCTCTAGCTTTTCGGCGATGGCTGCGCTGACAACACTACGATAATAAAACAAGACGGGGAGCAAGTCAGAACAATTGGGGGGGGGGTGGGGCAAACGATTGGGGTGGCAAACAATTGGGGGGCAAACAATTGGGGAGGCAAATGGCAACAATGGTGGCAATTCATATGTCCCTAGTAAGGCTAGTTTGCATGTTAGAAATGTCCTCGCCAGGACGGCGCAATTAACCTCGCGGTGTCTCGACAAGTAATTATGGCTTTATAAAAAAATCCGGTCACAATAAAGGGGGTTCCCTGGAATCCGATAGACACCCTCTGGGTCCGCCCATATCATGTTAATTGGTATCTATATGTATGTTGTGGTGGTGTGGGGGGGGGTTACAGGTGTGTGGGGGTCACAGGTGTGTGGGGGTTACAGCATATGGAGAACGAGGACATTTTCACAGACGTAGCTGTATCCACAACTCGGTGATCGGCCTAATTCAAAGTGTCAGGTAGCCGGGGCAGAGATCTGGGGCTAAAGTCTAAGTGACATGTGAATTTATGAGATGGATTGATGGATTGGTATGAAATTATTTTTTCAGCATATTTTGTTAAACCACCTGTTTCTTAGGAAAAATTACGGGAACCATGGTCATTATTCGTTGATGATTAATCAAAAAGAAGAAAGTAAAAATGTTCAGAACAGCCCCAAGTCTAATTTTACATAGCGGGGAAATATTGCAAAGTACATCACGGAGCCTGTATAATAATAATAACACACTCCACAACTGTGGCGCCCTTCAGCATATTAAATGGTGAGTGGCGCCACTAGTGGGGAGTTTGTTAATAACATTCGAAACTACCAGTAGATGGCAACATATGCGTAACCAGACCCTTGGTGGGAACACATTAACGAATCAACGAAAGCATGGCGGCATACGTATCTATGACAGAAGGAAGCAAGTTATTGTTACAGTCAGATGACGGCCTTTATGAAGGCATCCTGCATAAAGCAAGTGCAGACAAAATTACTTTGGAGAAAGGTATAATTTCCAACAAGTTTGAACTACGTAAAACCGTTGCTTTGCATCCGTTGTCACGAAAAGCTAAGTCAAGGCGATAATACAACGGTTTTCCGCATGCCATGGGGCTGATGGCCCCTGGGCCTGTCATTGATAGGCGGGTCCCGGATAGGCTTACTGGCTAGGCAGATGGTTATTATTAATAAAGCTATATCCTGGTTGTTCACCACAATGCTGATTTGTGTTCATTCACATGCGCACGCACACACACACACACGCTACATATACTAAGACTAAGTGGATAGACGTGGGATCGCCAGTAGATATTATCTACTTAGATTTTCAGAAAGCTTTTGACAAAGTGCCACATCAAAGATTACTACTTAAATTAAAATTAAATTAAATTAAAAGGCCATGGTATCGGGGATAGCATAACTGACTGGATAGAACAATGGCTGACTGACAGAAGACAACGAGTTGTAGTAGATGGAGAAGTTTCAAATTGGAAATCGGTTTTGAGTGGGGTACCTCAAGGATCAGTATTAGGACCTAAATTATTCTTAATATATATCAATGACTTGGACGACAGTATAACAAGTAACGTACTGAAATTTGCGGATGACACAAAACTGTTTAGAAAGGTTAATACTGATGGTGATAAACAACATTTACAAAACGATCTAGACAGATTAGTGAAATGGTCTGAGAAATGGCAGATGTTGTTCAATTTTGGGAAATGTAAATGCCTACATACAGGACATGGGAACTTGAATGTAAACTATAAAATGGGAGATACTGTTCTGGGTACTACTGTAAAAGAAAAGGACTTGGGAGTTACAATAAGCGCTGATATGAAAGTTTCAGAGCAGTGTGGTATTGCAGCTTCAAAGGGTAATCAAATTCTTGGATTGATTAGAAGAATCATAACATACAAGGGAAAAAAGTTAATTATACCTCTTTATAAAGCAATAGTTAGACCTCATTTAGAATACTGTATACAAGCATGGAGACCATATCGTAAGAAGGATATAGATACACTTGAACGCATACAAAGGAGAGCAACTAAAATGATTCCAGAACTGAGAGACCTTAGTTACGAAGAACGCCTGAAAGAATGTGGTCTAACAACTCTAGAGACAAGGAGGTTAAGAGGAGATCAGATTGAAGTTTTTAAGATATTGAATGGGTATGAAAATATTGATAGAAATATGTTTTTCTCACTCAAGAAGGATAGCAGAACTAGAGGACATGAGGTAAAATTAGTAAAGGATCAATGTAGATTGGACATCAGGAAGCACTCGTTCTCACAGAGGACAATAAATGAATGGAACAAATTGTCTACAGATTGTGTAACTGCTAGCAGTGTGAATATGTTTAAAAACAAGGTTGACACATATCTCAGGAGGGCGGGTTATAAGTAGATGAACATTGTTGGACTCTCGATAAGCCAATGGCTTCCTTGTCCACTTGCCATCTTATTTCCAGGAAATTCATGTCGGCGGGCCCGTAAAACATACAATAAAAAAGTCTGGCCAATATCATGGCTCACAATAAATACAAGCCCAAAAGCCTTCGAAAATACGACTGCTGTACTTTTAGAACTGAATGTTAAACATGTGGCTTACTTATGAAAGAACGAGCACAGTGACTAAATATACGTACGTTTAAAATCGAGTGCTAAAGATACAGCTCATGTATGTAATTACACGCATTTGCACAACGACTGCCGTACTTTTAGAACTGACAGTTAAAAATATGGCTCATGTAACCGGAAATTCAAAGGTATGCGCATGTGCAGAATGACTGCCTTACTTTTAGACTAGATAGATAGATGTAGATAGTAACATACATACTATAGTTAGGAGTAGTTCCAATGTCTATATATTACTTCTCCCACAATCTGCCATTGAAGTTGTGTTTTTATGTGCGAAATTTAGTGATTTTAGACCCATATTTCAACAATAAGACATGTTAGAACAAAAATTATTGTTTCTTTGATCAATAATACACCTACATATCTAGGTATATGAGATGTTTGAAGTTTCTATCTAGTTTAGTTGATGAGATACTGATCTCTGAAGTTGGTACATAGTGAAAATTTGCCTATATTTAGCATTTAGAATTTTAACCAATGGCTTGAGCACTTGTGCAAAAGAACTAAGCATTTACATGCAAATTATCTCAGTAATGTCGTAGTATAGTGCGAACAATTCTAGCACATAGTTTTTGAGTTATTGATATTTTAAGTAGAACAAGAAATCTTCATGATTTCTGAAAATTTTAAATGTTCACAAATAATAATAACTCAATTTAAACACCATCAAATCCGGAACTAATGCCCGTTCACAGATGTGGACATAAATACATAAAATAGTATTTTAAAGTTTCATATGAAAGATTAAAAATATAAACAGAAAGTACAATAGACAATAAAATAATATAAATTGGTCACTACTTTGTAAATACTAATGCTTGGCATGCATGCATAAAATTGTAGAAACTGTAAAAAAAAAAATTTAATATATAAAATAAATAAAATTTTAATATATATACACTACGTCATTAAAACATAGAAGTTAGTTTGAACTGTGCGCGATTCCCAGTGTTCTGTGGTGTGGCTAGTAAAATGTTCCACAGCGTCGGGTCAGCGCATGCAAACGCTCGGCGACTACTATTTGAGGTTTGACACGTGGAACGTGCAGAAGTAGATTGCTGGCAGAGCGTAGGGAGCAACGTGGTGTATGACGATACAGCAGCAAGGTGAGGTACACCAGTGTGCCTTCCTAAAGCGCACAGTGTACAAAGACTAATAGCTTGTGCTCTGTGCTTTTTCACTGGAAGCCAATGCAATTGCCTCAGTACCTTGGACATCGATTGTCGATCACCTCATTGGATCTGGAGGATGATTCGTGCCGACGACCGCTGCACCATTAGCAGACGGTGTAGGAGTCTGGTATGCTGAATAGCATCGCACTGCCGTAGTCAATGTGTGAAGTGAAATCATAACTCAGAAACTATTCGAGCTACAGCCCTGTAGTTTGACATGTGGTTATATTGACCTGTGGATTAATTGGTAAAATTATGGTTGAAAAAATATGAGTGCAACAAGATTTTCTTACATTGGTTGATTTGAGACCGAATGCCCCGAAATTTAGAGTTAACTTTTTCTAAGAAAATGATGCATAAACAGGTTTTTGTCAAATTTTGAGACATCTGTTCGTTTATCTGATGCTACACTGGTTGTCAGGTGAAAGAGCTTCAGCATTGCCACTTGTGCGACAGAACAGTGCACTCTGTAAATCATATTTGGAGTCATAATGATGATGGTGTTCATTGCAGTGATTCGTACATTACATTACAGGGTTGACAAAAATCATGATTTTTTTTAATAAAAAAATTGGATTTTTTTTTAATTTATTTATTTTTTAAATCTGGTATATAGACATTTATATAGATGTTTATATTTATAAACTCTTTCAAACGTGTTCTATTCATGTTGATTTGGGTACTTGTCTTAACAGAGAGTACATGATTTTTGCTTATATAAAGACATTAGACAATGTCCACAACGCCTCACCCCCTGTACTTGCATAATATTTGTCTTGGAAAGGAAAGCATGTTGTGTGTCTGTGACTATAGCAGTGATAATTATTGTTTGCTGAGAGGGTGGATTAGCACCTGTCCAGGGCTCTGTGTACTCTAAGGGTCTCCAACCAGACTGCAAACTGGTACAGTATTAAATAATTGTAGCCCATACTGTCTCACTTGAGTCAACATACTGAATTGTTTCTGACATTGTCCCATCAGAAATACCTTTCTGACTGTCAGAAACCCAACCCTGAAAATGATCGATTTAAAATTCATGTAATGATCATTATGCAGCCAGGTTATTTCATTATGTTGCCATCATTTAGGAAGAAATAGCAGATTCCACTAGATTCCCCAGGCTTTATGATCCCCTCCTGGGAATCATGGCCCTCAATGCTTTTAACCCTGCAGTTTACATAGCAATCCACACTGTGGTTCAACAGTTCTGTGAAACCAGTTCCCCACCCTAATGACCTTTTTACACAAGCCTCCTGGTGGGGGCCAGCTCCACAGGTCATTGAAGCCATTCATTCACTGGTGATCAAACTTGATAAGGGTTCTAGACTTCCAGCAGTGGACTAGGACTACGCTAGCCATCTTTGGTAACTGGACGCTTCAGCAACGATACTGTTTCGGCTAGCCGATGCGACCAAGCTTTCTTGGTCTCATCGGTGGGACAATTTGGTAATTCAGCAGTGAATTTTGGTTGCTTCGGCACCGTTTTATGAAAGAAATTTTGCCGAAATGGTATTGCTGCGAATGCAGATTTCAAAGTATTTTAATATTTTTAAATTATATTTGATTGCAAATATGGTTAGTTATTTCAATATTAGTTTTTCAAATGCAAATAATATTAAAGTTGTCCATGAATATAGTTTACAAATGTTTATATTTAGTAATAAAGTATCCGTTTTACGTTAGTAGAGTTAATAAAATTGGTTTAAACTGTTGTGTGTTTTGTTGCCTTTTTCAAGCAAAAACCATTTGAAAACTATTCAAATGCATTTTGTAAATGCATTGCATTTAATTCAGTCTTAGACATTGCATTTAAATTCACTCGTGTATGGGTGTAATTGCATGTGCATCATTTCAAACATTCGCACTGCATTTAAATGCACATACTCGCATTTGAGCCCAAGCATGCATACAATTTATAATGACAATCGATTACAATTGATTATAACAGACAAACTATAATGGTGACATGCACATGCCATGTATCATTAAATAACTGTTAGTGATTTTCAATATCCCTTGCGCAACCGTTTCTTCCAATTTTGTGAAAGTGGTTATGTTTTGAAACTTTGGTTGTCACTTGTTGGTGTTCATGTGTTTCAGTAAAGTCGAAAACAACGGGAAAGCAGCTGAGTGGATTGTTACATTTCTACTCCCGTGAAATCCAGAAGGGTAATTATTTGTAACGGTTATAGTGGTTGGCATTTTGCATTTGCCAAATTGTGTCGCCAGAACACATTTAATACCAGCAAAATGAGTAAGTGAAAGTTACAGAACATATTTAATACCAACACAACAAGTAAGTGAAAGTTACAGAACACGTTTAATACCAACACAACGAGTCAGTGAAAGTTACAGAACACGTTTAATACCAACACAACGAGTAAGTGAAAGTTACAGAACACATTTAATACCAACACAACAAGTAAGTGAAAGTTACAGAACATATTTAATACCAACACAACGAGTAAGTGAAAGTTACTGAACACGTTTAATACCAACACAACGAGTCAGTGAAAGTTACAGAACACGTTTAATACCAACACAACGAGTAAGTGAAAGTTACTGAACACATTTAATACCAACACAACGAGTAAGTGAAAGTTACAGAACACGTTTAATACCAACACAACGAGTAAGTGAAAGTTACTGAACACATTTAATACCAACACAACGAGTAAGTGAAAGTTACAGAACACATTTAATACCAACACAACAAGTAAGTGAAAGTTACAGAACATATTTAATACCAACACAACGAGTAAGTGAAAGTTACTGAACACATTTAATACCAACACAACAAGTAAGTGAAAGTTACAGAACACGTTTAATACCAACACAACGAGTCAGTGAAAGTTACTGAACACATTTAATACCAACACAACGAGTAAGTGAAAGTTACAGAACACATTTAATACCAACACAACGAGTCAGTGAAAGTTACAGCAAAATGTCTTCTTTGTCACATCTTTGATTGTTTGTAGTGAATGTTGAAGGAATAACTCGTCCTGTTGTTTCTTCAATGTGTGCATGACGTGGGATCTGGGGAAATGTTCCACAGCATGGACATTGGACAGGAAGTTCATGTCGATAAGGGACTATTAACATGTGTCATGTGTGCTTCAAATCTCTTACATACAGATATAACGTTACTAGAAGTGCATCATTTAAGTATTCAGTTATGGTTCTTGATTGCAGTCACAATTCTTGAAGAGAAATGTCGAGAGGTCGAAAAAGATGACAGGTGATGTTTTGTTTTATTGGGTTTTTGATATCTTCTACATGTGCTGACTTGCTCATTTCACACGGTTCATTTCATTCAACCAAAAAGTGTGTAGTAGACAATTAGATCAAAGGTGCCTTCTTAATAAAAAAATTTTGGTTGTCTCATTTCAAATTCATTTTGCAAAAATTCAAACCTACCTTGTATCTACTACGACATGATAGCTTGTTTGTGCAACTTTTGTACGTAGTAAGACAAACTATTAAATTATTTAATTCTGCATGCAGAATTTATTGAAGTGAAAATGGAAATGCTGAAAACTCACAAATTTCAGCCTTGATGAAATTTCATAACTTTGTCATGTGATCAGCGAGAGGATGGAAGTCACCGTTTTGGATATCCACTATTTTTAGCCTTACCACATCAAACGATTAAAGTCAATTGTTTCGATGATTTGAAAACAATACGCACTTTAATTAAACTGACTGCGGATATTATTTAAATTTGTCACACACTACATATTAGGATATCAATGAACTGGATTTGCGATAGGCTAAATCAGTTGAGGATGCAGTTTTAAACAGTGAATTAATTTGCCCATTGAGTTATGAAAAATTCTTGATATTTGGTGCATTAATGTACTAAATCTCTCTGGTCTCTGACTTTCATTGATGGCTTTTGGAAAATTCAGACTGGTTGTATTTAACCCTGACAAGTGTATCCAATTTGATGCCAGTCTAAAGGGAATGTTCAACGATTTTCATTGGTTAATTGAACAACGTTGTAACATTGAATTTATTAATATTAATGACATCTCAGTTGGTTAATAAAAATATCCATACAAGACATATTACAATTGTGATCTCATGAAAAAAAATTTTATACACGATTTGGCAATGAGATGAAACATGACATAAAGAGACCACTATGTTGCAATTAAAGACCAACAAATTGATGGTAAAATGTAACGTTTTATCAACGAATAATTTATTAGTCTGCCAAATTCCGATTTTATTTATTTTCTCATGTTAAATATACTACAGCAATAAAGATTAAAACAACAAACATAACGTTATTCATTTAAATGCACTTTAAAAAAAAATGTGGGCATCTTAATATATAAGAAGCTGTATCAGCCATTACACATTCCCTGTAACACAAGCATTTATTTAGCAGGTCAGGCCCGCGACTGTGCCACAAGAAACAGACACCACAGCACATAGAGAAGTTCCGGTCAAAGCTGTCCACTATGACACATCTGTCCCACAGCACAGCCACGTTGTCCAGCTTGACCAGTCTAGAGCAGGCGTCTGGCACAAACACTCTTCTGCCCAGAGCTCAGGCGTGTAAGTTGTGTATATCTTCTGGCTCCTTGTGTCACCTATGACAATGTCACTGGCCATGTTTCTCGTCATTTGCCATTCGTCATGCGCAGCAACATAGGGGCGCACCGTGGTTAGAACATTGGACTCTCACTCAACAGGATCAAGTGTTTGAATTCTCTTGCTGCTGTTTCAAAATTTGGGCAATTTATGCAGTAATTTGAGTGGTTCTGAAGACTGGATACTACATGTAAGAACTTGTCTTTTCCTTTTTTATTACCATTAACATGCCCCATTCGCTTTTGTAAGCAAAGTGTAAGTTCGTACGGTTAATTGTTTGTCTGTATAATGTTGATAATTGGCCATCATTGCAATATCTCTCACTACAGAAACAACTGCAATTTGCAATTTCATGTATAGATGAAACAGTCTGGATTACTAAGGCTAATGTTGGTGTCATTGAATACCAAATTGAATTGTAGGTCTTCTGGTGATAAAGCTTTCCACATTGTTAGTGCACTAGGTTTAATGTTTTGTAGATTGTAATAATTCATTGCTTGAAGATGCAGTGTTGTAGACAGTATGATAATAGCATAGTTAGATGTAAGGTTATGTTATTGTAGTTGCTGTGAGGAAGGATGCAACGGCGGGGTGTTTTGGTGTCACTGCTCCTGACAAGAGTGTAGCTGATGACACAACGAAGGTGTCTAGAAGTGGCCAGAGAGACATCCAGATGCCGACGTCATACAGCATCATTGTGGAACTCAACGAACACTTCCATGCAGCAGTGAGTGAGAACCTGAACACTTGGAAGCATGATCTGTTTGTCTCTTACTCAAATATCTCATCATATCTGTGTTCCTTGCCAAAATTATGTTTGCTTGTCTAGATGTTCTTCAGATACTTAAATTTGTTGAAGCTTGAATGGATAGACATTATGGTTTCGTTAAAGATCATATTTACCTCACAAGAAAACTTGGGTGAATTTTCCTAATATTTCAGCCGCTTCACGCAGCCTTCATTGGCAAACTGACTTGTGTCGTTGATATGTTCCTTTGCCAAGAGATGTCAGTACAGCTGTGCAGGTTACACTTTTTCAACTCTCATTTCTGTGAGGTTTCTTGTTAAATGCTTGTTTTATCAAACAAAAAATGTAATTGATGTAGTTTATGAAAATGCATCTATACATATGTTTTCTTGTGTTCTCATTTAAACAGCTTTATCCAAACTTATTGTTCTCATTTAAACAGCTTTATCCAAACTTATTGTAGTTGTCTCAATTTGACAGGGTGTGTTCCAAGAAACGTAACACATTTCAAATCCGACTTCATACAAATGTGTTTAACACTAATGTAACAAATTTATTTTAATTTTGTGTCAATGACACTTTGGTCATCAATAATTATTGTAATATGTCACCAGAAAATTGCCATTCTTTCACATAGGTTAAACCCATGCCTGTCATTCGGCCTGCATCATGTGGGACAGTCCGCATGTTTGAGGAACTGATGTTATTTTGGGCAAAACTACCATTTCAGTTCCGATTAGCTTGGAGCACTCCAACAATGAATGACATTTGACAGGGTCTTGGCGTTTCCGCCATTTGCTTCCCTAGTAGTAATTTTCCATAGTAACCACATTCTTGTATATTATTGCTGTTACCTGATGAATATTTTGTGAACATGTTTGCCTATGCATGTGGGCTATGTGCATGTCTTGTCCATGCAAATTTTTTTTTATATATTGCATGCTTTGTCCCTTGGAAATTTGTTCGAGAGTTGACCCCTATGTAAATTGCATTCAACAAACTTAGTAGGAAGAATCTATAGATGTGCTATCAGTACATAGCTTAGTAGTTAATATTATATATATTATTTTATGATTGCATGTATGTATGTGCCTATGAATGGGCTGGTCCCAGAAATATGGCGCTTTATAAATTATAGTAGTAGAAATAATAACTTGTCATGTCTGTGTTTTCAGATTGAACATCTGCAGCAGCAAAGTATTGTGGGTCTGTCTGTTGAGGGAGTGGATGTTGGCAGATACGGCCATTTATGTTGGCTTCAGGTGAGTTCGACATACAAGGCTCGTTTTGTTATTTTTCTGTGAATGTTCGATTTGTTTTTCCCAAATAAAAAAATTATTTTATTTTATTTCTAGAAATTGTTTTGATAAAAAACACTGTTGCCTAATATGATCTCCCAAACTGTGGAATTCTGTTTGTCAGTCTAGTTCCAATTTTAGTCACTGGAGTGGGCAGAAAATATATATATTTTTTCCTGTGAACATACTCGGACTGTGTAGTATAGGGTGGTTAAAATGTGGGTGTTTCAATCTTACATGGACCTTCAATGATGCACCTGCTTCAGAAATGTAGCATATATATATATATATAAACTTTCTCATCTAACATACATTTAGCATGAACAGGCTCTGTTTAAGTAACCCTGCTCTGCTGTGTCTAAATAAATCATGGTAGTGAGTAGATGTTGATGGTCTGCTGTAGTTTGGCACCAGGGAGCACGTGTTCCTCTTTGACATGATTGCCCTGGGAGGGGCGTGCCTCAAGCAGGGCCTTGGAGACATCATCAGCAGCCACACACTGCAGAAGGTAAGAGTCTCTAATATTACATGTCTCAGAATCATTGTATTTTACAACATTATATATGTCCAACAGCTCCTGCATGTGATGTCTGTTCCACAGCTACATTCTGCATGTAATGTCTGTTCCACAGCTACAGTCTGCATGTAATGTCTGTTCCTCAGCTACTGTCTGCTTGTAATGTCTGTTCCACAGCTATAGTCTGCATGTAATGTCTGTTCCACAGCTACAGTCTGCATGCAATGTTTGTTCCTCAGCTACTGTCTGCTTGTAATGTCTGTTCCACAGCTACAGTCTGCATGTAATGTCTGTTCCACAGCTACAGTCTGCATGCAATGTTTGTTCCTCAGCTACTGTCTGCTTGTAATGTCTGTTCCTCATCTACTGTCTGCTTGTAATGTCTGTTCCTCATCTACTGTCTGCTTGTAATGTCTGTTCCTCATCTACTGTCTGCTTGTAATGTCTGTTCCTCATCTACTGTCTGCTTGTAATGTCTGTTCCTCATCTACTGTCTGCTTGTAATGTCTGTTCCACATCTACTGTCTGCTTGTAATGTCTGTTCCTCAGCTACTGTCTGCTTGTAAAGTCTTCTTCACAGCTACAGTCTGTAAAGTTTTCTTCACACACTCAACTGAAGGAACAGCTGTAGTGTCACCCCCCAGCCTTCTACATTGGTATAGCGTCTACAGACCCTGATTATTTGAACAAGTTACTTTAAAGTACTGTGTTATCAGGCTTTCTCATCTTCATTGGGGACCATTTGCTAACAAATGAATTTCGGGTCACTGGACTCTGTAGCGTAGTGGTTTCGAAACTGGAGCTGGGGACTGCCTTATAATTCTAGGGGGTTCTCGGCAAACATGCAAATTATTTAGAATAGCTTCATCTTTGTGTGGGCTAATTGCAAACAAACAGATATTGTAGCGCTGGGTGCCTTTAGAGTAACATCTTCTTGTGGGGGGCATCTTGATAAAGTTCCATTTGTAAACAATGAGTACAGTGTCATCTCTGTGTATCGTCTTGGTAATGGTCCTTTTGTAAGCAATGATTACTGCGACATCTTCATGTATCGTCTTGGTAACGGTCCATTTGTAAACAATGAGTACTGTGACTTGTTCATGTATTGTCTTGATGAAGGTCCATTTGTAAACAATGAGTACTGTGACATCTTCGTGTCAATCAATCAATCCCGTAACCCATAGTGTCGTTGGGGCACCACCGATGACCTTGCAACCAGCTGTCTCCACTTCTTCCTATCGTCTGCTGCCCTTTGTGTCTCTGAGAAGTCCAGGCCTGTCCACTCTTTGATGTTATCCTCCCACCTCTTCATCTGTCTTCCTCGTCTTCTTGCTCCCCTAACGGTGCCTTGCAGGATGGTCTTTGTCATGCCGGATGTTCATGAGACGTGCCTATACCATTTCAGCTTCCATCTCTTTAGGAGGTCTTCATAGGGCCCGATGGCTTGTTTGATTCTGCTGTGGACCTCTTCGTTGGTTACATGGTCCTTGTATGAGATGCAAAGGATCTTACGGTAGCACCTCATTTCCATGGCTTGTACTCGTCTTTGCAGTTCGGCTGTAAGAGTCCATGTCTCACATGCATATAGAAATACTGACATAACAAGTGATCGCATCAGTCTAATTGGATCAAAGGGTGATGTTTTTATCTTTCCATATTGGTCTCAGTCTTGTCATCGCTACTGTTGTCTGGACAATCCTTGAAATAATCTCAGGTTTGGATCCCTCATCTGTGATAACTGAACCCAGGTACTTGAACTTGGACACTGTTTCTAATCTGTGTCCATTCACTGTGATCTTCTTGCTGATGCCATTGGTGTTGTTGGTTATTAGCTTGGTTTTCTCAGCACTAATTTCCATTCCGTAGGACGCAGATGTATTGTCGAGGCAGCTCACTAGGTCAGCTAGCTCCTGTTCATCCCCTGCTAAACCATCAATATCATCTGCAAAGTGTAAATTTGTTATTGTCCTGCCTCCGATGCTGACTGTTCCTACGTGATCTTCAAGGGCATCAGTCATGATCCTCTCTAAAAATATGTTAAATAGTGTGGGTGATAGAAGGCAGCCCTGGCAGACTCCAGTGGTGGTGCGAAACCATTCCCCCAGGGTGCCATTCATAAGGGCTGCGCTGGCGGCCTTGTCATATTGTCATACAGATGTTCTATGGCTCGAAAAAGGTTGACACCAATGTTGTATTTCCTCATGGTTTCCCATAAGGCTGCATGCCATACCCTGTTAAATGCCTTCTTGAAGTCAATGAAGACATGGTAGAGATCTTCTTGGTGTTGCAAGTACTTTTTTCAGAGGATTCTAAGGTTGAAAATTTTTTCTGTAGTACTGTGTCCTGCTTGAAAGCCGGCCTGTTCTTCAGCGATGATGTTCTCTGCTTGTAGCTTGAGTCTGTTAAGGATGACCTTCAACATGACTACTGATGAGGCTGATTGTCCGGTAGTTTTGACACAATTGTAGGTTGCCTTTTTTGGAAGTGTAATGACCATGGCAGATTATTGCAGATTGCTGTGAGGATGTTGGTCACAGCTTCTCCCCCAGCTTGTATTAATTCAGCTGGTATGTTGTCAACTCCAGCTGATTTCCCTTTCTTTAAGGTTTTAACTGCAGCCTCCACTTCTTCATGAAGAATTGGGAAGTTATCCTCTTCGGCGTTCATAGGACAATCAAAAGCTGCTGCATTTCCTTTGGTCTGGCTGTTGTATAACTCGGTGCAGTACCCTGTCCATCGATTGATAATCTCTCTTTCTTCCGTGAGGCTTTTTCCTGACTTGTCTTGGATGTTGTTTATTCTTCCTTTCTTCTCACTTGTCAGATCTTTTACGACTTGGATTGCTCTTTTGCTATTGTTCTTGTTCAGGTTGTCTTCTATTTCGCTGCACTGTTCTTCTATCCATTTTTCTTAGGCTTTTTTCATGCTTGTTCTTGTTCTTTGTTGATTTCCCTATATTTATCAGTTCCTCCGGGGCTGTACTTAGCCTTTTTCAGTACTCTTCTTTTGTCACACATGTCAAGTAGTTCGGTGGTGACCCAGGGTTTCTTCTTATGATGGTGTTTGCCGAGGATCATAATGGCTGTATCAGTCATTGCATTGTTGAACTTGTTGGTTAATGTCTCTATGTCGGTGTTTTCTTTCTCTAGGCGCAAATTTCCCACCTATCATTGCTTGGAATGCTTCTGCAATTATAGGGTCTTTCAACTTTTCTAGGTTGAACTTCATCCTTACTTGCTTTGGTTTGACAATCTTTTTCAGACGGAGACGGAAGTTCATCATCACCAAGTCATGATCACTTCCTATGTCTGCACCTGGAAAGCTCCGCATCTTTGCAATATTTATGCCAGACCGGAATTCTGTTTCAGCAATATGTAATCGATCTGATTGTGATGCTGGCCATTCAGAGAGTACCACGTCCATCTTCTGGATGTTTTGTGAGGACCATATGTATTGGCCAAACCCAGTTTGTTGTAAGTAGCAAACTGCAGGAGCCTAAGGCCTCTTTCGTTGGTAGTTGTATTGCAGAAAGGCCTGCAGATGTCTTGCCAGTTCTCTTGTGTATCTTTACCAACCTTTGCATTCCAATCTCCCTGCACAATTAGGATATCCTTCTTGGGAGCCCCTGGTCGATGATTCTCTGCAGTTGGCTGTAGAAATCTTCTATTTGGTCATCGCTGTAGTCAGTCGTTGGGGCGTAAACTTCTTCGTGTATCATCTTGGTAAAAGTCCATTTGTAAGCAATGAGTACTGTGATGTGTTCATGTATCGGCATGGTAAAGGTTCATTTGTAAACAATGAGTACTTTGACATCTTTGCGTATATCACCTTGCAGGTGGTGCACGACTGCAGGAAGATGTCAGACATGTTGTGGCACCAGTATCAAGTGCAGATGGTCAATGTGTTTGACACGCAGGTAGGTAACATGGTCTCAGAAGTAGTGTATCGATACAGTTTTAACTTATTCTTTCAGGTTTTATACAATACATTTACTAGTTGGACCAGATCAACTATGCTGTTATCACACAGCCCCAATTTTCATTTTGTAAAAATCTTGGCATTAATCTTGTGGTGTAATAGGTAATTCAACTCATGCCACAGCTTTTTCCCATATTCCTTCCAATAGAGCCTAACTGAAATAACCTGTGGCACCTCTGGTGCATTATATAACACTGCTATACAGGTGAAATCACAAGATTGTTGACGGAAGTACAACACGTAATTCGTGCGAATATTGTGCGCTGAAACAATCATGTATCTATGCCAACTCATGCTCAATCGCGTTCGAAGTTATTCAGACGTCAGATCAGGTGATCTTTGCATTGTGATTTATGTTTGATATCAGTAAGCGTTATTATTGGTACAAGGTATTTTGTGCTGAAACAGTAATTCTTTAGCTATTTGCATTCTTGTTGTTGTCATGGATACAACATTGTTCCGACTGTCTATTTTAAAGTACAAAATTGTGTGTTGTACTTCCGTCGACACTCGATCGCGATGCATTGCATTTATACACACCCACTGTCTAGCTATTCCAGGTACCGACTATTAGCCCTGTGCTAACCTTACAGTTATTTGTTTGTTGCATTCTCCTCTAGGTTGCCGACTTGAATGTATATCAACTGAGACATCGAGGCGACCTACCATACTATGCCAAGAGCCTGTCTGTGTGCCTGTTCGAACACCTCAATCTAACCACTGAGCAGGTTTTCGTTTATAAAATTCGTGAAGAGAGCCTTAAGGTATTTCCATCTCGTGACCATTTCCATCTCGTACACTTCATAAAAACTCAATTATGATTATGGTGTTCGAAAAACATTAATTACACTGTAATTGTAATATTAAAAAATACACAATTACAATTTAACCCAAACCTGTTCCGTGTGAAATTTATGTGTGTTTTTATCAACAATAGATGTTATTGATTACACGGGTAATTGCTACTGATAATGTGCTGTCTATGGTGATATATGCTGCCCTGCACGGTGTGACGTCCAGTGATATACACTGTCCTGCACGGTGTGACGTCCAGTGATGGATGCTGTCCTGCACGGTGTGACGTCCAGTGATATACGCTGTCCTGCACAGTGTGACGTCTTGTGATAGACGCTGTCCTGCACAGTGTGACGTCCTGTGATAGACGCTGTCCTGCACGGTGTGACGTCCAGTGATACACGCTGTCCTGCACAGTGTGATGTCCAGTGGTATATGCTGTCCTGCACGGTGTGATGTCCAGTGATAGACGCAGTCCTGCACGGTGTGATGTTCAGTGATATACAATGTCCTGCACGGTGTGATGTTCAGTGATACACACTGTCCTGCACAGTGTGACGTCCAGTGATACACGCTGTCCTGCACAGTGTGATGTCCAGTGATATACGCTGTCCTGCACGGGGTGACATCCAGTGATACATGCTGTCCTGCACGGTGTGACATCCAGTGATACACGCTGTCCTGCACAGTGTGATGTCCAGTAATATACGCTGTCCTGCACGGGGTGACATCCAGTGATACATGCTGTCCTGCACGGTGTGACATCCAGTGATACACGTTGTCCTGCACGGGGTGACATCCAGTGATACATGCTGTCCTGCACAGAGTGACATCTAGTGATACACGCTGTCCTGCACGGTGTGACGTCCAGTGCAATAAAAAACAATATCGCACTGTTACACACGTGCACCAAAGAATTAGTTCAAATAGCGCACGCCAATCGTTCTTGAGAACCACTATTAAATTACTGTTTTATTGCATTAAATGTATTGACATGTTAGTAATGAACCCAGTTAATCAATACCTTATCGAACAATAATGGGTTGTATGCACTCATTGCATCAGACTACTGTATTGGGCTCCAAGCTTGCTTAATACAACATTGTGAAGCAACTCGTGCATAAAGCCCAGTATTGTTCAATAAGTGTTTATATTATGCCGTGCTGTGTCCAGGAGGATCAGTCTATGTGGATGCAGCGGCCATCATCAGATGTCATCCTGGACGCCGCGGTCAAGAACGTCGCCTTCCTCCTCGAACTCAGGATCGCCCTTCTAGAGAGGATGCTGTCGCGCTTTGTCGATGGCGTCGATGTCTATCTCAGTGTCATCAGAGACACATCAAAACAGCAATATGGCGAGGTAAGTTTAAAATTACAAAGTCTTAATGTTTTTATCATAAAATTATGTTACATAACCTATATCTGTTCTAACAAACTATATATTCTAACTTAAACTATTTATTCTAACATAAACTATATCTATTATAACATAAACTATATATATATTCTAACATAAACTTTATCTATTCTAACATAAACTATATCTATAACATATTGACCGCCAAAATGTCTTTTAGTGAACTACTAGTTTGCAATATGTTTGACCGTTATTTGTTTTAGTTTAATGTTTCAAGATAAATATCATGCTTATAAATTATTGCATGCATACGGAAACCAAATTTTAGAGATGTTAATGATATGTGATCCTGTGAATGCGTGATCTTTGTTATCTTTGTCCACAGGTATTGGACATTGTCACCAGCTTTTTATGAATGTGCTGAATGGCAAGGTTGATATTCACAAACATATGACGGTCAAATTGTTAGATTGTGGTTCATTAAAACATGATTTTACAAACAAAACAATCTTTTTACATTTAAATTGACCACAGCAGTAGTGACATAATAGTTGTCAAGTTATGTGTACAGTGTCACGTTAGTTGTCAAGTTATGTGTACAGTGTCACGTTATTTGTCAAGTTATGTGTACAGTGTCACGTTACTTGTCAAGTTATGTGTACAGTGTCACGTCACTTGTCAAGTTATGTGTACAGTGTCACGTCACTTGTCAAGTTATGTGTACAGTGTCACGTTACTTGTCAAGTTATGTGTACAGTGTCACATTACTTGTCAAGTTATGTGTACAGTTTCACGGCATATTTTATGTAAAAGGAAGCAAAAGCTATAAAAGTGGTTACAAAGCAACAATTTCGGGTTAATGTGGAACTAAATCAATCTAACAAATGAGAGAATATATGTTTTATTCACAGTAAAGCACACATTAAGCTTCATGTGCTCAGTACACAATTGTTTGGGCCAAGATCACTATGCCTATGGTGCTCTGATGCCAAAGTTACTAGAGTTGCGGGCCGAAGTCTCCAAAGAATGCCAAAATCACCACTACTGGGAATATGTTGGAACAACATCTTTCAAAGAGATCCTAGCACTAGGATAAACCAGGGCTGCCATCTTCTCTGGGCTGGATTGCAGTCGAAGCAAGTTTTCTCAAAGTGGGAAAAGCCAGCTGTGCTTCATTGGCTCCATAGGGAACTTAAGTCAACTACATGTTACTTTATTCTTACTACTGTTTGCATCGAATGTCGCACAATAAACCATTCTGATGCTCACTTCTAAACAACCGCTATTGCTATCAATGGTACGGTGAATCAGTTGAAAGTCCCAGTCTTGTAGTACCCTGTCAAGAGTTACGTCATGTTGAAGCTTACTGATAATCGCAGGAAAAATATACATAATTGAGGCAGGCTGGTAAAGCAGAGTGTTATTTGGAATTATTAAATAATTGGATTTTAATAAATGTTCCGGTGTTGTGGAAATAAACTACAAGATGTAGTACAATAAGATTTGTATAAAAGTATATAACAAGTGCAGGCAATTACGTGTGGTTCAAATCCAAATACACTAATTATTATAATTATTTTAATAGGTGTAATAAATTACAAAACATTGCAATTGACATTAATCTCACATACTTAATTATGATTAATATATATAACTGTAACCTTTTTTTGTCTGTGTGTGCCAAGTGTGATCAGTAAGACAAGTAACAAACGTTAAATATGTCTTTTATTTTGTTAGCTGTTTTTTTCTGATATCAACAAAGTAGATGTCTTTGTATATATTATTATGCATGTTAGACATCAGGCCACAGGTCTAGGTCCTATTGTGCATCCTACAAAATGTCCTGTAGATAAAGTTAGAAAGTCTTATTGTAAAACCATGTTATATAGCATCAACTATATATATTCTAACATATTGAGTGCCCAAATGCGTTTTTTAACGAAACACATTTTTGCATATAGTTTGACCAATATTTTTTTAATTAATGTTTAATTAATTTAATGTTTGACTCAAATATCGTGTTTACATTACATGCTGAACAGCAAAGTCAATATTCACAAACAGATAACATCCAAATTATATTTTAAAATTGCAGTTCATTAAAACACATTAGAGCAGCCATGATTTTAGAATAGATATAGTTTACATTTTGTGACACAATTTTACGATAAAATTATCAGACTTGTTACCTTTAAGGTTATTCGTGATCCTACCTTACTTATTAAGTTGTTTTGCTAGGAAGTAATCAAGGTTATAATTCATGACCAATATGCAGTGTATGCATTCCCTTCCTACAGTGTCACAATCTGCAGTTTCATCTGCTGCCCGATGAGTTCTCAGACCTCGAGGTGCAGGCAATGCGCTGCAGAGCCTTGTCCGAGAAGATTTCTGCCCCAGAATGCACCACCAACCAGCAGACAGAGGAACTGCCCAAGCATCAACTTGGTGCGTTCAAATTATCGAATATTTCTCAGGATAGTTCATTTTCATGATCAAGTAATTCTTTTTCATATCCAAAAGGTGTTTATTTACCTGTAGAGCTTTCACCACCTTGCTAAGATGGCTTCATCAGTACTAATGATGATGACATCCTGGTAGGATGACATCATTGTAGACGTGTGGAAGTTTGTAGTTCCTCTCATCTTAGTTGATCACTGCCTTGGTGTTCTGTAGCCGCTTCTATCACGTGTCTTCTGCTTCTGTGGGATTCCTTCTACCACTTCTTCTCCTCCCAGTCTATCAGATGGTTCTTAGTGGAATGGAGTGTTCAGTTTCTAGCACCAATATTGTTACATCATCCCCACAACAAAATTGAGTTGAACGTTGTCCCAGTTACATTCAACAAATGTTGCCCTGTTCAATTTGTTATCATGAGTGCTTGAAATAATATAATTTTTCATGCAATAGCAAAGCACCTTGAATTTAAACTGTAACTTTTTATTGATACCAAGTAGTGAAATTTAATTCCTGTTGTGCTTTGTTATCTTTGATGTACCCTTTAATCAACACACCAATATGATTTAATAATTGTTGTAGTCAAGCTACTGCACTATTTTTTATTATCCCTTAATATGTTCATTTGCTTGGTATTTTAGCAACTCATGTCATTATGACGATGCCATTGTACATCTTTGTTTGCTTTCCCATACTGTCATGACTCTTTGTTTTGGAGAGCATTATGCTGTAGTCACATGATGTGGGGATTCCTGTATGAGGATGGCCATGTAGGAATCCTACGGCGGATCCCTGTGTGTTTATAAAGCATAAGTGTGTTGCCTAAAACAGCAAACATAGTTTGTATATTTTGTATGCAGTGTGGCTGTACTTTCCTGCAACTGTTGTGTCATAGCTTTAACGAGGCATCTGTTATGCAGTGTGGTTGTACTTTCCTGCAACTGTTGTGTCATAGCTTTAACGAGGCATCTGTTATGCAGTGTGGTTGTACTTTCCTGCAACTGTTGTGTCATAGCTTTAACGAGGCATCTGTTATGCAGTGTGGCTGTACTTTCCTGCAACTGTTGTGTCATAGCTTTAACGAGGCATCTGTTATGCAGTGTGGCTGTACTTTCCTGCAACTGTTGAGTCATAGCTTTAACGAGGCATCTGTTATGCAGTGTGGTTGTACTTTCCTGCAACTGTTGAGTCATAGCTTTAACGAGGCATCTGTTATGCAGTGTGGCTGTACTTTCCTGCAACTGTTGAGTCATAGCTTTAACGAGGCATCTGTTATGCAGTGTGGTTGTACTTTCCTGCAACTGTTAAGTCATAGCGTTAACGAGGCATCTGTTATTCAGTGTGGCTGTACTTTCCTGCAACTGTTAAGTCATAGCGTTAACGAGGCATCTGTTATGCAGTGTGGCTGTACTTTCCTGCAACTGTTGTGTCATAGCTTTAACGAGGCATCTGTTATGCAGTGTGGCTGTACTTTCCTGCAACTGTTGAGTCATAGCTTTAACGAGGCATCTGTTATGCAGTGTGGCTGTACTTTCCTGCAACTGTTGTGTCATAGCGTTAACGAGGCATCTGTTATGCAGTGTGGCTGTACTTTCCTGCAACTGTTAAGTCATAGCTTTAACGAGGCATCTGTTATGCAGTGTGGTTGTACTTTCCTGCAACTGTTAAGTCATAGCGTTAACGAGGCATCTGTTATGCAGTGTGGCTGTACTTTCCTGCAACTGTTAAGTCATAGCTTTAACGAGGCATCTGTTATGCAGTGTGGTTGTACTTTCCTGCAACTGTTAAGTCATAGCTTTAACGAGGCATCTGTTATGCAGTGTGGTTGTACTTTCCTGCAACTGTTAAGTCATAGCTTTAATGAGGCATCTGTTATGCAGTGTGGCTGTACTTTCCTGCAACTGTTGTGTCATAGCGTTAACGAGGCATCTGTTATGCAGTGTGGTTGTACTTTCCTGCAACTGTTAAGTCATAGCGTTAACGAGGCATCTGTTATGCAGTGTGGCTGTACTTTCCTGCAACTGTTAAGTCATAGCTTTAACGAGGCATCTGTTATGCAGTGTGGCTGTACTTTCCTGCAACTGTTGAGTCATAGCTTTAACGAGGCATCTGTTATGCAGTGTGGTTGTACTTTCTTGCAACTGTCGAGTCATAGCTTTAACGAGGCATCTGTTATGCAGAATATGAATCCGATTGAAACAAGCATGCTGTTAGTATAGCTTTAAATATGACACTTGTCTTATATATATAATATAACTATTGCCATTGATAATTTCATGAACATTCTATAATTAATATTTTTTTTTTTATTGTTGATTCGGCCATTGAAAATGGTTGCAGAAATCTCATATAATGCTGTTCTTTTTACATGAACTGTTTTTTTATGCAGAACACCGTCGACGTGGTTATGCAACGACACGTCACCATGATGACAGCAATATCATCAATGCAGCAGAAGAAGCTGTATCAAATGACATCATAGACGCTCCAGAGGAAGGCAATATTCTCTCCGGTATAAATCAGACAAACCGTCTGGTGACAGACGCATTAATTAATCGTCCAAAACAAATCCCTGCCTGTGAATCACATAATGACAGAGTTCAATCTGTCTCTACGCCGGATTGTCAAGTTACCAGGGAGAATATTTCTGCTGACACCAGCTTGACACCAACATCAGACACAAACGTGACACCACTGAGAGTTGAGCCAGTACATCATAAGTTGGTGTTTATGGCAGGAGGTCATGAGATGAACCTTTTGCGGAGTAGTGAACAAGACCCTGTGCCTGTCCTACCTAGACAGTCACGCAGGCGAGGTGGAGACAGCAGCTATTCGACCGGTAGTTCTGATGACAATGACGAATATAATATGATTCCTACACATAACATGATTCGAAGTGGTACGTCGTCGTCAGACCAGGCATGTAACAGTCCAGGAAAAGTCAACACCGCACCGGGAATCAACCCCCGCAGTTCTAGGCCCACAGTGACACCTAGAGGAGTGAGAGCACGAAACAAGACAACACCACCTGGCCACGGCGTGTGTGCCGGACGTGCGACAGCCCTGCATGCATGTCTACAGAGGCTGTCATTGTCTCCAGGTGGCGCCAGCAGTGTCAATGTGCCAGTGTCACAACAAGCATGTTCTTCAAGTCAGTTCAGGGATGTCGACTCTGACACGTCAACGGGAGACATGACGGTTAGTGACTGCACGCCAGACACTAAGTCGGGTAGTGGTCAAGTGCACATTCCAGGCAGAACTGGTCTCGGCCGGTCAGCAACCCTCGCCAGACACGTCACATAGACCTTCTACACATCTGCCGTCCAGTGGAATAACATAGCCACTCTCTTGAATTAGTTATAGCAAGCCCAATCTACTAACTTGATATCCTATTATATCAATTTACCATTACTTTACTTGGTGGTAAATTAATACAACATATTTGATTAAGTTATGTTATGGAGGTTTAAATAGACTTATTTGGTATTTTGAATCCATACTTGCTAGGTTTGGACATTGTAATAGAAAGCAAAGTTGCAGCTATTTTACAATCATACTCTGCAGAGACATTGCACAAGACCTAGTTTGTCCAAAACCAAAATAATTACAATTTTTCTATAAAAAAAATTCTGTGACTTGCTAGGTTCTTCCATTAGATGACAGCTGAAGCTCATCAAATGAAGGTCTGCTGTACTAGTAGCAGATTATTTTTGAAATCGCCAATCTGTTGGATTTTTATCATGTCCATGATAGACATTCAGTAACAATTTGTGTAAAGTGGGTAACAGCTAAAACATTTGTTGTCGTAGTTAACTGTGATATTTGTTGACAGCAACTTGATTTGTCTGAGAAATATGTACTATGAAGAACCTAACCAGGGAGACCAGTGTGGCTGGATCCAGTGCAGAGAAATTAGCGAAACTATCAGTGGCATATTTAGGAGGGCCATGTCGCCGTTTGGGATATGAATTTTTTCTGTCAATAAACTGTTGCACAACTACATGGTAGCTTGGCAAACAAATAGGTGATTAAACACACACCGATATTTTTTACACCACTGGTAACTATGTAAAGCAAGCAGTCATTCATTGGACATGCTCAACCCAGTGTTGTATTCTGTCTGATGTCTTGTCTATACAATAAGACTTACAGAGTATTCAAATAGGAATATTTGGTACAATAATGTGATTGTGTGATTAGTAGTATTTTAAATACATTTGAATATAAGTATTTTCATGTTTGTTTTTATTTTTGTGTATTTTTTCATTTGTTATAGACCATTGAGATTGTAAAATAGCATTCTCGTTGTTGTGTGTTTTGTATGAAGTCATTTTCACACCAATTAACTTGCATTGACCGGTAAAATTAAATATGCTTGACCACTTGAAAGTGTTGACGTTTTACTGTTTTTGACTCCTTGATTAATTCCAGTAAATTTGCCTACAGTGAATCAGCCCCTGTTGTCTTGCTATATTTCTTTATGCAACAACAAGATTCATTATGAATACTGTTTATTACTTTTTCTTAATAACAAGCATATATAAAATTCAGTTAAACAAACAGCATATTTTCACACTTATCTCCCAGGGACTTGTACTCCTATTTGGGTGGTATAACCTAGATATTTGACCTACTTTTCAACCAATCAAGATCTGATCCCGAGTCAAAATCCACCAACTGTTCATGTTTAACGAGCCCTCCCTCCCTCCCTCCCAACATTCATCAACAGTGGTAGATATCTGATTAGTTTTCACATGGCATCTCTGTGTTTCAACTTTAGGTCATTAGATCATCACAAATCACATTAGTAATAATTTCTTTAAACATACAAAGCAGCTAGAAAATGTCATCTATTCTACATTTTGTGAGTGCTCGACCACTACATATATAAACAGTCAGTACAGTTACGGATGTCCCAATTATCAGTGGCATGACTCTGGTGATGTGACTGTGAGCAGACCATGGTATCTAGAACTCGGAGAAATGCTTCGTACCACAGACAAGCACCAGAAACAAAGCAACATGTGTACAGTGATCAGTTCTCAACAGCCTTCTTCATTTCGTCCAGTTTCATCGGTGAGGTTTTATCTCCCAAATCGGACTTAGGCACAGGTTTCAGTTGCAAGACCAGTTCTTCTCTGGTCGATTTTGATTGCTTCACAGTAGCGAGGCCTTTAACTGTGTCAGTGAGCTTCTGAAAGACGGCTGCGCCAGCCTGCAACACAATATTTACATTGCGTTTACTGTCACACCAATTGCATTCAATTTATAATTTTATGCAGGCTGGGAGTAAGTTTTATTAATAATTTTGTCAGTCCAATTACTTTAAAAAATGACTTGACTTATACCGTTGTACTCCATGTGGAGCATAGGCAGGGTTGTTTGATTTAAATCATGATTTAAATCACTCCAAAAAATTATTGATTTATGACTTTTTACTTCAGATTTTTTAATCGCTGATTTATATGAATTTAACACAAATAATTGGGTACAAGCATCGAGATCAACAAAGTTTTGTATGCTTTTTTAATACAAAAGCACAAAGTGCGCACACTTGTGTAGCTGTATTGACACCAGATAGCCTGACAGTCAAATATTTTACGACATTGTGTGTGTTTGAGCTATTCCCTTTCTGAATGCAGTGAAGCCACACAAACTTGTCTTCCAGAGGAAGTATCTTTTCAAGTCAGAAGCCCTGAGTTAAAGTCCACCTAGAGGTTGTGCTAGTTGTTACCAATTCAGTATGTTGACTCAAGTAAGACAGTCTGGGATACAATTGTTTAATACTGTACCAGTTTGCAGTCTGGATGGAGACCCTTAGAGTACACAGAGCCCTGGACAGGTGCTAATCCACCCTCTCAGCAAACAATAATTAGCACTGCTACAGCCACAGACAAACAGCTTGCTTTCCTTTCCAAAACAGATTATGCAACTACAGGGGGTGAGGCCTTGTGGACATTGTCTAATGTCTTTATATAAGCAAAAATCATGTACCCTCTGTTAAGACAAGTACACAAATCGATTTGAATAGAGCATGTTTGAAAGAGTTTATAAATATAAACATCTATATAGCAGATTTCAAAAAAATCAAATAAATTAAAAAAAATTGATTTAAATCAAATAAATCCGATTTTTTTTAAATCATGATTTTTTTCAACCATGAGCATAGGTCGACCGCAAGCTTCCTCCACTTAACCCTGTCTCTGGACAAGACTTCCAGCTGAACCCAGGAGTGTCCCAACGGGGTCTTCCTCTCTTCCGTTTCCCTCATGGGCTCCACACTGGACGTTGGTTTTCGCAGGGCATGGCCAAGCCAATCCGACTTTCTTCTCTTGATCTGGGCTTCTGCTTGTGCGTGTCCTGTTCTTCTCCAGATTTCTTCTTTTGTGATTTTGTTCTGCCATTTGATGTGAAGGATGGCCCTCAAGCATCTGTTAATGAAGGTCTGCACTTTGTGTGTTAAGGCCTTTGTTATGTGCCAGGTTTCGCACGCATAAAGAAAGACCGACTTTACGTTGGTGTTAATATCTGAAATTTGGTCTTGACGGAGATGACCTGTGAAGTACAAATTGGTCTTAAACGCTGTATGACTTTCCCTGTCCTGCTTTTGATGTCTCGATCTGTGCCACTGTATCTGCTCACAACACTTCCCAGGTATGTGAACTGCCCCACGTCCTCTATGTCCTCACACCTCAACTGGATGCTATTCTTGTTCACGTGATTTGTTCTCATAGTCCTGGTTTTCTTTTTGTGGATCTTCAGACCCAATTTTGCAGCAGACTCGTACAGTGATGTCGCCTTGTCCTGCATGTTGTCATGACAGTGTGAAAGTAGTGCGATGTCATCTGAAAAGTCAATATTCTGTAGCTGTTTGGAGAGTATCCACTGGATTCCCCGCTGGCAACCTTCTATTGTTGATGCCACATTCCAAATCCAGTCAACTGCCTGCAGGAACAGGAATGGGGACATCAGACATCCTTGGCGGACTGCTGATAATATGGAGAAGGGTACAGTCAAGGAGCCGTTGTGGACAACCTGGCAAGTGGATGGTTCATAAGTTGTACGGATCAGCCTGATGATCTTTTCCGGGATACCAGAATGTGCAAGAAACTTCCAAAGTGCAGTACGGTCAATGCTATCGAAAATTAGGCAAAGTATTAATGATATTATGTGAAGATCTTGTAAATGTTATATTCACATTATGGGTGGTCATAGTGTACTATTTCCAATTTATTGGAGTAGCACCAATGTTTTAAGTAAAAAGTAAGCCAAATATAAATAATTCCTATATAAATGATTACTCTGTGAATATTTTCCATTAAAACCCACAGTAGCAACATATTACCATACCTGATCACCTTCATATCGTGAACGTCGTGACTTCTTTATGATGACCTTGACCTCGTGACTTTTCTCCAGCCATTCCATGAGGTGACGATTTTTAATCACCAGGTCATGTTCACTGATACTGCTTGATACACGTAATGTTTTCAGTTCCTTAGGTTTCAGTGCCTTCTTCAGATGTCGCAGAGCTTTCTGTTCTGCCATTAGCTGCCTGCCTGTCATCAGCCGATACACCTGGTGCTGCCCCTTGGTGTTATCAATCACAACTAACTTCAGGTGTTTCTCTTCAGCAAATTTCTCTGCATCTGCTTTTCTCATGATTCCGAGGTCTTCGTCGTGTTGGCCAAACAAATGGATCTTCACACCATTGTCATTTGCCTTTTTTACAGCATGGTCCACAGTGGTTGTGTGGAAGCCATGCATTGGGCTGGTCAGGGATGCGACGTAGGGTGCACGGTTGGGTTGCCAACAGGGAAGCTTGTCAGGGAGCAGCATGAGACAGGACCGAGGGAGCAGTCGATGTTGCACTTGACAACGAAGGATTCTGCCGAGACAGAAGACACACCTCAGCGGCAGCTGCGCCATCGTCACCAGTCTTCTCTACTCACCTGCAAAGAAACACAACCAGGGGGAGGGGGTACACAACAGCACGTCAACACAGAACTCAATCCACCACATCACTTGTATATGATGTATCCAGGTGCATATCTGCTCACACTAATAACATTCACACGTTGCAGTAAATACTTCCACGTTAATGCAGTGAAACAAATTGCAAGTCATTCATACAGTGTGCAATGACTCATGGCAATGCATTCACTGGGCAGACCATGTGGTCCCAACAACTAACAATTTATTTGCACTCAATGAAATAATTGTAAGAAATATGGATCTCTTGTGCAAAGGCTTCATTAGTATTTTGTCAAAACTACATACACTATTGAGGTTGGCATATTTGGCCCAAACCAGTATAAATAGTGTGGTGTTGAAACGACAGCATAGACTAGATGGCTAGAGTGTTTATGTCTAGTCACTATTTTAGACCCTAGTTAGTAACCATTGCTTTAGTATGTTGTTTGGTCTCTTCTCCTTTGAACCTTGCCCCTGGAAAGGTGTCTTTATTCAATTTAATGACTTGGATGAGTGTAATTAAACGCTTTGGTCATTGCACAAACACAATGTGCAGCATGTTCACCAATATCCATGAAATCACAAAGTAGTGCTTGTAGTATGCTAAACTGCTAGTATGGCCATGGGTATAAACCGGGTCCCAGATGGTTTGGCCCATGATGTGTTGGGCCTATGCTGATGGATGGTTTGGCCCAGTCGTTTAGGCCCATGCAGACAGGTGGTTCGGCCCACTTCGCTGAAAACCGCGTCGCTATTGAATTCAGCTGTGGTTGATTCGACCCACCTTAGTAGCAGAATTTTAAGCAGCAGAATTCTGAGAATAGTCGTTTCAGCCCACAGCCTGATTCGATCAAAGGAAATTATGACTGCGCACAGAAACATATGCACATGCTCACATGCTAATGTTGTAATAATAATATATAATTATTATATAGCAATGTTAACCACATAGCGGAAAGTGCTTGACATAATAAAATAATGATCCAAACTGAAGTAATTATAATGTCTAATAAAAAATGCCTATGAATAAAAAGTAATAATATGTTGTGCATGTATGTATCCATGCAAGCATGCATGCGTGCGCGTGTGTGTGTGTGTATATATATATATATATATAGGCATATATATATATATATATATATATATATAGGCATGCCAAATAATTTCTATGTATTTTTATGTTTAATAAAACAATTAAACTCTTAACGCATATGCATATGTATGTTTTTCTAGATTAGTTAGAATTGATTAATTAGATTTAACAAGATTGAACCAGATTGTCATCCCGAACAACAAGTTCCAGATGGCAAGTGGACAAGGAAGCCATTGGCTTAACGAGAGTCCAACAATTTTCTCATCTATGTGTAGCCCGCCCTTATCAAATATCTGTCAATTCTAATTTTAAACATATTCACACTACTAGCATTAACACAATCATTTGGCAGTTTGTTCCATTCATTTATCACCCTCTGTGAGAAAGAGTACTTTCTCATGTCCAACCTACACTGCTCCTTAACTAATGCTGCTTTGTGTCCTCTGGTTCTACTGCCTTCTTTAAGTTTGAAGAACATATTCCTATCAACATCCTCCTAACCATTCACTATATATTAGTTCGAAAACGCTAATAATTTAGCGCATGGCACTTTTCAAGTCACAAATAGTCAAGTCGGTCAAATTAGCGAAAATAATATTAAATAAGGTCTACGGAGCCCATTGCCCAGTTAGAATACGAGTCGTTTCGGCCCATGGAGCCCACTGCATACACAGTCTATGCGAGTGAGAACACTTCACGGGTCACCGGTTGCAAAAACGATAAGTTATGAACAGAAACATCGGACATTCTATAAACTAAACTAAATATGAAGTATTTATAAAAAAATTGTTTTTGTTTTCAATCACAATTGTTAATTCTTGATAAACAAACTGTTTGTCATGTTCACATATTACGGAAATACTTTGCCTATAACGATATTTCCCGTAGTGGCACATGGTATGATAAATACGATTTATTAAGCAACACCTTCGCCGGATTCCTTTCGGCGTAGTGCCAAACTACTGGCATTGCCACAGCCTAGGTTAAATGTCATGGGCGATAAACGAAGTATTCATTGAAATTATTACATTCGCGGGCATTCAGGGTCAGCGGGATGCAAGACAGTTTATGGTTGACACTATACGTTGCACATAATATAAGATGGCAGTAAGAGTATCGTACCAGTACTTATGTTGAGTTTATTTTAATGGTTTCAGAACAACCACAATTTTATGACACGGTCCAGAGTCCTCGGCCCATGAAATCTTTTCAAATAATAACCAGATAACGTTGATAAAATAAAAGTTGTCGAAGCATCCAATCTCTGTGAAACATGTGATTTGCATATTTACCATTACCATCTGTACATTTTGTAAAAACTCGTTTATTAAGAACCCGGCATTCTAATAGCAAAATGGCGTCGACCGCCGTTGCTGCTGAGGTTCAAGATGATGAAGCATGGCTTTACGGAGGTAAATTGTCGTTATACTTTATAGTCCCTAAACCACATATACAGATCCAATATTATTAAAGTTCTCCCCCAACATTTTCACCGAAATATGGTCGTGCATGGAAACAGTAGAGAATCGTGATGTGCAAGCGTCCACAAACTCCCGTTATATCGTCCGAATAGAAGTTGAGATGGGGCTGTCTACTTTGCCTTTGGGAACCCGTCTAATCGTATTATGCTATTCACGCAACCGTTGTGCGTACAGTCCATAAGCTTACGATATGTGTGGTTAAAGTTTAGTTACGATCCACTTTATAACCTACTCTGCGAATAGCCTCGATTCTTCGTTTTGGCTATTCGCAGACGCACTGGCTATTCGGGTACTGGTCATAACGGTGACAGATCCAAAACGGCGACAACCCAAAGCGGCAACATCCTTGGTTAAAACGGCGACACCCAATGGTCAAAACGGTGATAAATATTGGTCAAAACAGACATATATTACCGCTGTATGTATGACAGGGTAATGGTCAGAACAGTGACAAACCAAAATGGCGACACAAATAAATAATCATGTATAAGCATCACGTACTGATGCAAAAATAAATAAATAATAATGGTGCATATACCCAATGTGGATAACCCCTGATGTGACGTACACTTGGTTAAATTAAATGGAACCCAAATTAATCTATAAGCCTTGAAGAGAGGGTTGACTCGTACCCGGAAGAAGAAGAAATTATGTTATAAGTGACACAAATAAATAATAATCGTGTATAGATATGACATGTGACTCCATTTCGATTGTCGCTGGGTTTTTTTTCTTTCGCTCATTAGTAAAACATTACGATTCCTGCATATTAGATATTTATTATCACCATAACACACACAAAAACAACAAGCACTAGAATGGAGTTTACAACAAAACTAACTTCATTAGGAACAACGAAGGTCAGAGGTCCACAAAAACATAGGTAATCCGAGTACGGTTTCTCCAGATTGAATATTCATGAAATAATCTTGTTGTATCTCTTTTAATGTTTAACTGACATTATAGGTCTCATTACTCAAATTATTTCAACCATAACGTTAATCTAGAAACGTTAACAAACACGAACAACTTGTGGTAGTAATATAAATTTTTTAGAGGCTATACCATTTCTATTTAGCATCCTATCAAACTGTTAGACTTCATGCTGATTTATTCTTTCTGTATGAACCCAGACTGTACCACATAAGAGATTAATAAATAAATTAGATAGCTTCAACATTAGGAAAGAAATAATAAATTGGATTGAAGCATTTCTCACAGATAGAAAACAAAAGGTGGCTGTGAATGGACAAGAATCCAAATGGCACAAAGTGACTTCTCCGTTCCTCAGGGTTCGTTATAACGCACCCCGTTATTACGCGGATTCGGATATAACGCTGTCGGTCGTGGACCCCGATTTTCTGCCGCCAGGGGTGAAATGGTTGGGCTGCCATCAATCGTGTTTCGCCGGCGTTGGCTTCGGCCGGACGACTTGTTATTTGCAATGGTGATTCACCGTTGCATGTGAATAAAACATTTACACATTCAGTGGTAATTTAGACATCAGAGACACACCAGCCAATTTGCTCCAGCGCCTTTCAACTGATTAAAAACATTGAAGTTTAACCCGTTTAGTCTACATAACAAGCCGCAAGAGCGAGTCGATTTTAGGCGGTAAGATTAAACAATTCTTACTGAATGCTGATACATGAAAATAACTCACAGTGCATTGAAATAAAAGTTGAGTAAAATCGTGTTATACGTAATTGACCAGGCAACAGCAATATAAATCTCCGGTGAAACAGCAACGAAGTATCATTAGCATTCCGTTAGTCTGTTACACACATCACAAATACCGTTGTCGAATCTTCGCTATGCCAAAACGCAAGGCGTATACGGTACGCAAAAAGTTAGATTTGGTCATCCGAATACGAAAGGGTGAATCGCAATGCAAAATGTCTCGGCAGATGCGCGTTCCCAAATCGACGCTTCAGGGATGGCTAAAGGATGAAGTGAAGCGACGACAATTTTTAATCAACATTTGCGCTGCAAGCGTAAACTCATACACACGTTCCGCTGCTCATCTCCAGGTTATTGTTTTCGATGAGCATTACTCACAGTGACGCGTCATACAGTCAGCCCATCGTAACAGATTATTGTCGATTTGTATTCCACAGTTCCACACACGTGTAATTTATTCAATTTAACATTTTTACATTTTAAAATCGATACAGCACACATTCTACTGTAAATAAGCTTTATATACCGTGCGGCACAACAGCCGGGCTTCCTCGCAGTGGCGGCGATCAGTCAGTCTATCGACATCGTAACAGATTATTTGTATTCCATATTCCACACACACACATATTTTATTCAGTTGAACATTCGATAAAGTATGACATTTAAAAATCGATACAACACACATTAACGTTAATATTCTGCTCTAAATAAGCTTTATAAACTGTGTGGGACAACAGGGCTTCATCACAGCGGCAGCGATCAGTGACAGTGGCGGCGTGGCGTGTTAATTGCTGTTCGTAGTACCCCTGGTGGCAGATACTAACGCGCAGATGCTTACGCGCCTCGCTTACAACGCGGTCCAATATCATGGACCCCGACCACCACGTTATAACGAGGCGTGACTGTATATATAAATGACTTACCAGAAGTAAGAAACTCGGGCTTACATCTTATGAAATATCAAAGAAACTACGCAGATGGCTTCGTTGCATTCAAAAACAAAACAGTTATAGTTATGGTATGTTATCATGATTACATTTTTATTTCCAGTAGTAATACCCACAACATATAATATTAATATACTGTTATAATATTTATGCAATTCATTAACCGTTGTATACAGTTATCATCTTCATTTATCTGATTTGTTGCCGTGTAGGTTTGTTGCCGTTTTTGTCGCCATTTTGACAATATTTGTCGCCATTTTTACCACGATTGTTGCCGTTTTGGTTTGTCGCCATGTTGGCTTGTCGCCGTTTAGGATCTGTTGCCATTTCGACATGTCACCGTTCTGACCTGTATCCGGCTATTCGCAGAGCACCTCTGCGAATAACGGCCAAACTTTTTCTTATTTGCAGAGCAGAAATCAACCAATCACCGTGCACCATTTTCTTGCGCATGTGCAGAATGCAGTTTGAGCATCGTGATCTTTTGTTCACTTTGGGGTTTTCAGCCTCGGCTCTAGGCATGACGTGTTTTATTGCTTTTTTGAAAATATGTGTGTATGCTATGATTTAACAATGGAGCTTCTTTTGCAAGAAGGCGCTACCTTTGACACATGGAATTCTTTCCAGACTACACTAGACAATATTCGAAGGCTCTCCACATTCAATTCTGTGTCAATTCAAGGACTGTTGTGGCTGCGAACAAGTTGCTGACATCCAACAGCACCCAGTACAACACTAAAATTAAATATGCTTACATAAAACACTGTCCTGGTTGTTCACTATATTGTTGCATTGTGTTCATTCATATCTATACCATGTATGTATAATATATACTATACCACAATGTGGCAGGGCTGCCAACCTCTGTTAGTGCTAAAAAAGTATGGTTCACGTAACAGAAAATCAAAAAGCATGTGTAAAATGACTGCCATACTTTTAGACTAGCATAGGTTTAAAGGTACGTCTCCATAATGAGTCCTGCTCTGCGAATAAGAAACATTTTGGCTGTTATTCGCGGAGCTGTTCTGCAAATAGTCATTTGCAGAGTCTGGTCAGCTCTGCTAATTAGCGCTGGCATTAATACCTGCAATTACATAATAATTATGTGTGTGTGTGTCACATGCATGATTGTGTGTGTAATAATTGTAAAAAATATTTTTCTTGTGATAGAACATGTTCATCACAGGCACAGACCAAATTAAAAATTATACATTGCATGCGTTTCATACATTCATTGCAAGCATACGATGGTCATCGTCAAACAGTCTGATTTAAAACTTGTGATCTCAACTTTGACATTTCATTTGTAGTACCTGAAGGTCAACTTTGATACATACCTGTGATATTTAAGTGTCATGAACTTATAATCTACATATATCCATTGTCACGTGCTTCTTCTTTCACTGAATGTAAATAACAAATGATGTGCCATGTTTGTAGAGCCTGAAAAGAAAGATGGTGGAGAGAGTAGTGAGGAGCCACCTGTTCCTGGGTAAATATCTTCTTATGCTACATAAGAAACAACCAAACAGCTCCAACATTTTTTTAACGAATCAGCTCTAAGACATAATATTTTCTTGTCTCCCTCCTCAATTACATTTTTGCTTGTCTTTTTTCAGATTCATTTCACAAAAAATCAAACCTGCCAAGTATCCTATCCACTGCAACACTGCTAGCTCGTTTGTGCAGATATGTTATAGCAAAGTTGTCCGTTCATGAGATTCCATATGTTGTCTTTCAGTGAAGGAGTTGCAGTCAGCACGTTATCCGCTGCAGCCACTCCCTTCCAGCCGGGCATCGAGAAGAAGACGGAGGAAGACAAAGAGGCTGGGGAACTGGTGGGTGTTTTACAACACAACGCAAATAATAATAATTCTGTTTATCCAGAATAACAATTCTGTTCACAAGCACATAAAGTACAAGATAGTTAAAATTAATCAATATAATAAATGATATACATCTATACAATCTATACAATGCTTATATCAAAAACATAGATAAGAAGTATATAAAAAGGTACATTCTTATATAGCGTTATATAATATATATATATTATATAACATATATATATATATATGTATACAAACAAATCTGGATGTGTTGGTGAAATGTCACTGTACTGTATACAAGTGTTTACTTATGATGTTTAGAGTGGCGAAGAAACAGAGAATAAAACTGAAAATGCCGAAGAAGAAGATGATGACGATGATGATTCTGATGATGATGTGCAAGTGACAATCGGCGACATAAAGACACAAACAGCATATGAGTAAGCACAAGGATATATAATATTGTTTTGTTATGGTTAGGTAAAACGTTCACTTCATTATGGTTATCTGCAGTGGCAAGTGACTTTGTAATCTTGTTATAAATAATTACATGATGGCTTGACTGATATATAGTTTACTAATCAGTTGTAGGGTGTATGTAACTTGTATGTTTCTAACAGGTCTGACAACTTCTGAATGTTGCCATCCAAAAAGGTGTATTGCTAACTAGTTGAACACATGAAGCAAAGTAAAGTATGATGAGAGAAACTGATGATGCCTTCAATTTTTACATTTGCGAGTGAACACAGTGCCTTCTATGATGCTGTGTTTTATGTATCAGTTAAATATGTATTACTCTGCTAGGTAATTGAACAAGAATTTTTTTTATTAATAATCATGTTCTCCATATTTGTTTCAAATTGTTTGTATAAATGTACATGTGTGACACAAATGACCTATTTAAACATAGTTACTGCAGCTTCAATAAAGTTAGTAGTAATTTTTCTTTCACATGATCTGATATAGTGTCTGAAATGTCTGTCTTGCAGTGCACCAATGTTTAAAAGTGGCTACGGAAGGGCTGGTGCAGGTAAACAACTTTCTTTAGTCCATTCCTCTATTTGACATAGCTAAAGCGTGTGTGCTGTGTTCCGTATGGAAAGACATATCTACCCCCCACAAAAGTACTACTAATGATTGCTTCCTACAAATCTCTTGCATGGTCAATGTTAAGTTGTAGAAATACCAGCAAACCCATGTAACCCACTATACAACAGTATACAATGTATAACTTTCTACAGCTGGTCAATGTCTATATTCGCCACATAATTATTAAACATGCAGTCATACACATGATTTGTAGCTGCATCTTTCAGTATAAAGTATGAACAGCATCCTTTGTGATTTCACATCTGTATGAGTAGTTATTTCTCACATCACATGAGCTACTAAGATATCTATGTCTCGCCGTATATGTTCAGGTTCAGTAGCCCCGAAGCCACAGACGAAGGGCATTGACTTGGACGCACCTGGCAACATCAACGGGGTGTCTGTGTATGAGTTTGACATCAGCAGTCTGAAGGACGACGAGAGACCATGGCGCAAGCCAGGTGAGTGTCAATTTGTTTATGTTGTCAGTGTTCCTTCTCTAGAGTTAGTGTCATGCAATGTGGAAAGAGTTTCTATATGAACAAGTGTAACAATGGAATTATTTTAAGTGTCACAAATGTTCACTGTTGAGTACACAACTAGACAATGCCATAGTTCTTGTGCTTGGTGGCTTGAGCTGAATAAATATAGCCACATTTCCATGATTCGGTGACAACAACCGCTCATGTGGAACTACTGCTAAGTCCCTCATGTGGAACTACTACTAGGCCCCCTCTTGTGAGATTACTGCTAAGCCCCTTCATGTGGGACTACTGTTAAGCCCCCTCATGTCAGACTACTGCTAGGCCCACTCATGTGAGACTACTGCTATGCCCCCTCATGTGAGACTGTTGCTATGCCCCCTCATGTGAGACTGTTGCTATGCCCCCTCATGTCAGACTACTGCTAGGCCCCCTCATGTCAGACAACTGCTATGCCCCCTCATGTCAGACTACTGCTAGGCCCCCTCATGTCAGACTAATACTATGCCCCCTCATGTGATACTACTGCTGGGCCCCCTCGTGTGGAACTACTGCTAGGCCCCCTCGTGTGGCACTACTGCTAAGCCCCCTCACTTGGACTACTGCTAGGCCTACCACATGACAGCTATATGTGCAAAGTAACCACTGCTCTCCCACGGGTCAACAACTTAGACTTCACACAGAACAGATTATAGTCTTCACAGCAAGTGATCATATTTAAAACCACCCCTCCAATTTAGGTGCTGGTCTGTTTATTTACACTCTTCTGTAAATCTACTTGCAGCTTCAATTACATAAAACACAGTGTGTGTAAACAACAGCCAGATGAAAGTCCTTATCCAGTTGATACCATCCACACAATCCTGGGCTGGTGATTGGTCAATATGCATGACTTCATGTTTTAGCACATGTTAACATTTCTTAACAAAGTTATTGTGATGTAATAAATAGTATGTTGTACAATCATAGAGTAACCATGGTGATACTGTGTCAACATGTGCCCTGAAGTTATTGCTTGTTGCCATGGTAATACTGTGTCAACATGTGCCCTTATGTTGTTGCTTGTTGCCAGGTGCTGACATCACTGACTATTTCAACTATGGTTTCAATGAAGAGACATGGGCCAAATACGGAGAGAAACAAAGGCGCTTACGCATGGACAATAACTGTAGCAAACCCTACGTATGTTCTCTTTTACTTTTTGTTTTCTTGCTTCCTTCAACTGTATAAACACCTGCCCACCGACAGACTGTCATGGAATTGTGTGAATGGATTATTTGTGCACCATATTTACACCATAGCTGAATCCTTCCTGGAGACGTTTTGTTGGAGTGTAATAGACAAGCCTGCAGGAGTGAAGTGTTTGGATTCCATCATGACACTTAGTGACACAACTATGATTATGTTTTCATAAAAGTGTTGTTAAAAGAAGAGAGTTTGTTAATTTGCAATATAACTGGTGTTTCAATGAGTCTGTGTGCAAACAACGAGATTCGGCTGACATTCTGGCACATACTTCTGTTGACAGATGGGACCATCAAAGTCATCACAACCTAGGTCTGAGAGCACGATGGAAACTACAGGTAGCTAATTCTTCCAGCAAACAATGCATCTTTATACACGCATAGTAACAGAAATTACACTGAGCGGAAAAGTTAAGCATTTAAGGTTGCTGGGGTGTCTAACGTGTCAGTTGATTTTTTTTTCCTCATAACATGCTAGGAAATATTTTATTGAACGTTGACACCACAAATAATCACCTGGCACTAACGTCGTATTTCGCCAATCTATCCTTAGTTAGCAGAATTGGTTGAGCCACGTCGCGGACGCTTCTGCAGTGGCTCGTGAGAGATGGAGTCCACAGCAGGTTACATATTTACCCCCTGTGTGTGATCTTTTACTTCCCCTGGCACAGACACATGGCAGGAGGTGGTTTTGAACCCCGGTCCACTTGACTGAAAGTCCGATGCTCTACCACACGACCACTGTGTCTCACACGTTTGCCGTGAACATGGAACATATTGTCTGGTTACTGTGATTCCAGTACATTGCAGTACGATGCCTACCTACGTTAATCAGCAAATAACGACAGCTAATTTAGGTTGATGGGCCTTTGACGTTGTAACCGAACTCGCCAGTGGCTGTGACCTGATGACCCCACCCATGACCCTGCCAGATAACAGGCCAATCAAATTATCTTGTGCACATGTAAACAACTGACCATGTGCACTGACATAGTGCTGATGTAATCCAATCTTGATAGACAACAACACGTTACAAGTGCAGGTTCAAGGGTTTTTGTGGTGGCAAAATTAAGGGGACGTCAATATTAGACCGGCCATTATATTTTGTCAACAATATGTACAATAAATTAAAATCTTAAGTATTATTAATTTGGAGTATTATTTAGTATTTCAACTACAATTTGTAAAGAAATGGTTGGTTTATCTTAAAAACTTACAGAAACTACTCAATTCAAAACAAGCATAGAATAGCCACCTCAGCTACCTTAAGGTTGTGCTTAAGCTAGCTGGGGTGGCTTTTGTTCCAGACTTGTGTGATTTTGCTCACGGATACGGTCATTTCATTTGTGGTCCCACTCCGTGTGAGCATGAGTACCCATGAACACAGCTTTAATTTTGACTTTTCAGCACATATAATTGCTTGAATAAGGGCTTATTGCTGCGAACTACTCAACTATTGAATGAACTGAAACAACGTACAATGTACATACTGCAAAATGTTTAATAAAAAAATATTTCTAATAAAAAATGTAATAGTAATAGGTTAAAATGTAATGGTAACATATAAAATTTCTTTAGCGGGTAATAGTAATAGAAAGAAAACTAAGTACTAGTAATAAATTACACTGCAATGTAATAGACCCCAGGCCTGCAATGGCCCTTGAATCTGCATTTGTAACGCGTTGTCATCTACAATATCAGGTTACACCAGCCATCTGGCAAACACGTGGCGTGGCATGTTTATGATCATTTTGATTGGCCCGTTTTCCGGCAGGGTTACCAGGTCACATCTACTGGCCATTTCCATTGCCATCAAAGGCAGAATAAACTGTTGACGCTGATATTTTGCTGGATTAAGAACATTATTTATTTGCCCAGGTGATTATTTGTGGTGTCGATCTTCAGTTCAGTATTTCTTAGAAAAAAGTGAAAAAATCAACTGACATGTTGGCCACCCCAGCAACCTTAAGTTATCCATGTTTGTGGAAAGAAAGAATGGAGGAGCTGAGGGAGGAGATTGGTGTGAAAGAGAGTTTCAGGAGGAAGCTGGTGAGTAGTCGGTTAAAGTGGGCTGGACATGTTGCACAAATGAAAGGAACAGTTAACAAAGAGACCAGATGCGCTCAGAATACGGGGATAGAAGGAGAAGAGGCAGACCGTGACTAAGGTGGGAGGACTGTGAAGAGAGATTTGGTGGGATTGGGAGGGGAGTGGAGAATGAGAGTGAGGGATAAGGAGGTGCGGAGACAGGTGGTGGAGACAGCAATAAAACAGTAATAGTGATGGAAGGAGAAGAAGAAGAAAATCGAGCACAAATATCACTGCCTGCCTCACCCCGGACTTCAGGAACAAAGAGGAGCGCAACAAAAATCCTGTAAATCAAAGACATGTTTTTGTGCACTATTCAAGTATATGTTGGTAGCATTTATAAAGGGATGCATAAAGCTGCACTATTTTATTATTATGTTTTAGATATTAAAACATTTGCCTTTTTTGGGTTATACGTGCTACAAAAACATGACGAAAACAATCCATATCATCATGCACATTTCTATGTCATTCAGTGAAACCTCAAGCGGCGAATTAGCCGACGACGACATTTACTGGCCGACGGTGAAATTAAACGAAGCAAACAAAGACCGTTGCAAAACAAAATGGCGTAACAAGAACAAAGGAAACACTCGCTCGCGCACTGAGCGCCGTCGACACTCACCTCGTTCAACTTGTTCGACGTAAATCAGCTTGCTCGAAGACAATGATAAAGGAAGCGCAAAAATTTCGCTAAACTCGATGAGAGAAAAACAAATTTTCAAAGCGCATCCACTCCGTATGCTTTCACAAAACGAAGTGGCTAGTCCAAGTTTGAAATCTGTATCGTCGCGCAGCTGGTGCGCGCTGATTGGTTCAAAATATGGAGGCAGCAAAGTGGGTCACCCAGCTCTGCTGGATTAGCATAATAGAATAAATTAGCAATGGACCAATCATTAATTGTATGTGGTGTTGCTCGCATAAAAACCTATATGCAACATTGGCTGTGCCAATGTTGCATATTCCCATTTATTTATATTTTACAGTGACACAATTAGTACCGCTGAAGTGTACTGTCGATGATAACTATCGATTGTTGAATTTACTATCGATAGTATTACATCGTCACATAGACTGTTGCGATGCATCGATAGTTCGGCATATTGTTGCAACCCTTGTATACATTATGCATGATAATGAAGGCATTTCATAATTTATTTCCAATATATAAACAATCCTGGGGATGCTTATGTGGATACTTAGTGTCAGGCTAAATACTCTGCTGTAATCTTTTTCTTAGTGTATTATGAACTGTGCCCTTAAAAGGAGGCATATCATATGAATACGGTTGGAATAATAAAATAGAGGGTTCAAATCTGTAATCCACTTTGTCATCTGTATGTTGGTCAGTTAATCTTGACTGTGGGATTACTTATTTTTACATTTGTAGATTCAGCAACTCCATCACCAGGTGGAGTTGCAGGCAGACGGGCCGGCCCTCCGCCTGGACGGAAGATGGCGGGCACGATAGATGTGATCGGAGGGTCAACGGCTGACTCACGACGACCGCAACAAGACTTCCGTGACCAACTGACATCCTCGGAAGCACAGGACTAGTAAGACCATTCTTATGCCTGTATCCTAGAGAGGAGGGATAGGGAGTTTTCACAGAGCCAGATAAATAATGGGGTGCCGTAGCTTGGTGGTTAAGACTGTTTTTCGCTGTCTATAACTACCTACCACTGTGCTGCCATTTAGTGGTAGTTAGTCTGGTGAAGGCAGCTGAAAGTTGCCGAAATGTCACAACAAAACAAAGGTGATTAACTGTGAAAAACTATTATGTATTGAATTATAATCACCAGTCTGATGTGAGCATCTTCAAATCAGAGGAAGTTGGACTGCTAAGGAGTTGTCAGCGATGTGTGTAAGCTTTGGAATGTGGTGTTATAAAGTTCGATCTTCCTGTTGGTTAAAAGGTGATAGGTGTGGTGGCGTGACCATAACAGTAAGCAAATCAATAAAAAGGTTACACACCATGTTAAATTGTTATACTTATTTTGTGCTATCTCAGTAATATCTAATATAATTATCTATATATATATATATATAAGTTACAAATCAGGAACGGGACGTTGCCCTTGCTCAGTGGCTGGGTATCACATTGAGTACTTGTAGTGAGCATGACCACTGCTTTCACATGTGAATTCCCACTGTCGTCTGTATAACACTAACACAGGAAACCTTGATAGAAAGTGTCTGACACGTGTATGTTTCCACTGTTGAATGTTACATTACACCCACTGTATGTAGTTTGTTGTTTGTTTCCAGCAAAAAGTACCCACCTCCCGGCATGCCTGGACCTATCCCTACCCATCTTCCACCTCCTGATTATGGGGTGCCACCCCCTGGAACGATGCCACCGCCACCAAATCCACTGCCGCCACCCATGGTACCACCCCCTCCACAAGGTCAGTGGGTGTCTTTGTTTCCCTATGAATGACACAACCGAAACTTGCCTGTACAATTACATTTTTCATTCATCTCTTTTCAGATTATTTTGACCCCCAAAATTGAACCTGTCTAGTATCGACTATGACATGCTAGCTCATTTGTACAAATTTTGATGAACTCATCGGACAAACTATTCAATTAAATTTGGTTCAGTCAAACGGAAAAGGGCAAAAATGGGCATGTGTAGCCCTCGTCTGCAAATTACCCGATCAAATAAAAAAATTTCAGTGATTTTAATAAAAGTATGCACATTTTACTTAAACAATGCTTTTACCTATGCTTCCTAGTCAGGTAATTGATGTGGCTTTCGCACTATGCATTCTTCAAGATATTTAAAAATAAATTAGTAGTGGTGAACTTGGTAGTGCAAGGTAAAGGTACTGTGATGAATGTATGCAATATACAACCTTTCTGTCTGTCAGCAATGGAACATGAAATCTAGAAAACACAGGTTGGAACAAAGCAGCAAAACAACACAATATAACCCAGTCACTTAATGATAATATGACACCAGCTGTCATCTTTTGTGACACATTGTAATGGATTATGTTGGACCACCCTGTTACTATGTATGTGTACATGATGTGTCTTGGTTGTATTTTGTTCTCAGGCATTGCACCCCCTGGCATCTCTGGCCCACCGCCAAACTTTGCAGTGCCACCAAGTAAGTGTTTACTGTGTAATTATCTTGTTCCATCAGCAAAAAGATTTCACATGAGCAATTAAGTTTTTTTTACCCATGATCATTACAAACATGTATGCTATAACTTATAGCATATTCATTTCATACACATGACATTATTGGCAGAGATGTCTAACTTTGGACACACTTTTGTCTTAGTTTAAAAAAGGAACTCACACAAACGTTGAAACTAAAGCTTTCTCTCTCGGTTGCCGCACCAACTCTGGAACTTACTCCCTGTTAGCGTTTGTAGGTCGGCCAGAAATATAATAAACTTTCTCCATCACCAGAAAACCTATCTTTTTAAGTTTGCTTATCTTCCTTAGCTCCTCAGCATATTCATCCATCTGTAGATTCTCTAAGACTGTGCAACTGGCCAGAATATGTGTAAAGTAGTCCAGACATTGGTATGAACAATGATGATATTGCATTCTCTGGCAGTTATGCAACAGAATTAAACAGAATTGTACCTGTTCACCAATTTAAGTTATATAGTCATCATAAATAAATGTACTGATTCCTGTTCTGTTCTGTTTCGCAGCCTTTTATCCCACTGGAGCTGGTCCGCCACCTATGAGCAGGTGAATATCTTTGTGCTTGTTATGTGCTCAGTAGATTTATTTCCATATGAAATCATCCCTGATGTCTGTTACAGAAAACCATTTCCGATTTGAAAGACTTTCTCAATTAAATTTGTTGGCTCATCTTGCTTTAGAATTATTTTGCAAAAAAATCTAACCTTCATAGGGTGCACAAAGACATGCCAATTTGCTTGTACAAATCTAACCTTCTTAGTATGCTTTTAGACATGCCAACTTGTTTGTACAAGTCTAGCCTTTGTAGTATGCACTTAGACATGCCAGCTTATTTGTACAAATCTAGCCTTCTTAGCATGCACTTAGACATGCCAGCTTGTTTGTACAAATCTAGCCTTTGTAGTATGCACTTAGACATGCCAGCTTGTTTGTACAAATCTAACCTTTGTAGTATGCACTTAGACATGCCAGCTTATTTATACAAATCTAGCCTTCTTAGCATGCACTTAGACATGCCAGCTTGTTTGTACAAATCTAGCCTTTGTAGTATGCACTTAGACATGCTAGCTTGTTTGTACAAATCTAGCCTTCGTAGTATGCACTTAGACATGCCAGCTTGTTTGTACAAATCTAGCCTTTGTAGTATGTACTTAGACATGCTAGCTTGTTTGTACAAATCTAGCCTTCGTAGTATGCACTTAGACATGCTAGCTTGTTTGTACAAATCTAGCCTTTGTAGTATGCACTTAGACATGCCAGCTTGTTTGTACAAATCTAGCCTTCTTAGTATGCACTTAGACATGCTAGCTTGTTTGTACAAATCTAGCCTTCTTAGTATGCACTTAGACATGCCAGCTTGTTTGTACAAATCTAGCCTTCGTAGTATGCACTTAGACATGCCAGCTTGTTTGTACAAATCTAGCCTTTGTAGTAAGCACTTAGACATGCTAGCTTGTTTGTACAAATCTAGCCTTCTTAGTATGCACTTAGACATGCCAGCTTGTTTGTACAAATCTAGCCTTTGTAGTATGCACTTAGACATGCTAGCTTGTTTGTACAAATCTAGCCTTCGTAGTATGCACTTAGACATGCCAGCTTGTTTGTACAAATCTAGCCTTTGTAGTATGCACTTAGACATGCTAGCTTGTTTGTACAAATCTAGCCTTCGTAGTATGCACTTAAACATGCCAGCTTGTTTGTACAAATCTAGCCTTTGTAGTATGCACTTAGACATGCTAGCTTGTTTGTACAAATCTAGCCTTCGTAGTATGCACTTAGACATGCTAGCTTGTTTGTACAAATCTAGCCTTCGTAGTATGCACTTAGACATGCTAGCTTGTTTGTACAAATCTAGCCTTCGTAGTATGCACTTAGACATGCCAGCTTGTTTGTACAAATCTAACCTTCGTAGTATGCACTTAGACATGCTAGCTTGTTTGTACAAATCTAGCCTTCTTAGTATGCACTTAGACATGCCAGCTTGTTTGTACAAATCTAGCCTTCGTAGTATGCACTTAGACATGCCAGCTTGTTTATACAAATCTAGCCTTCGTAGTATGCACTTAGACATGCCAGCTTGTTTGTACAAATCTAACCTTCGTAGTATGCACTAACACATACCAACTTGTTTATACAAATCTAACATTCGTAGTGTACACTAAGACATGCCAGCTTGTTTGTACAAATCTAACATTCGTAGTGTACACTAAGACATGCCAGCTTGTTTGTACAAATCTAATCTTTGTAGTATGCACTAAGACATGCCAGCTAGTTTGTATAAATTTGTAAAGTTTTGGTGAAACCATCATACAGCACAGCACATTAAATAATTTTTCACTTGATCTGACAAAAAAATACAAAAGTAGTCTGGCAATAATACAGGATATAAGGCTATAATTATATACTTTCGAAAGTTAACCGATGTAATGCTCAAAGTTACCCAATGTAATGCTCAAAGTTACCCGATGTAATGCTCAAAGTTAGCTAATTAAAGGATGCAATCTTATTAAACAGATTGCGTATTACATAAACTATACAACCACAACAGATGTGACCATTTGGGAGGGGCTAAATGAATCGTTAGTCAATCCTAACTACCAAATATGTATTTTGTCAACTTCTGTGCTTACGTTGACCTACTTCAATGTTCACGTTGACCTACTTGCAGAGTCGGTCCTCCAGGTTATGGGGACAGACCGCCATATACCTATGATAACTTTGGACCACCTCCAACATTTAGAGCGCCCCCTACTGGACCTCCACCAAACTGGGATTCAAGGTGAGTTACGAACATTGATCATTTGTCATTTGTTACATGTTTAATGTCATCGGATAACCTCTTGGTGTTTAATGAAAAAAAAATTACTTTTGTATGTGTAATTTTTGGTTTTTATTAGAGTTGACTGTATGCACTTATGAATAGAATGGTCCTGGATACATGATGCCTTACAAATGTTAGTAATAATAAAAAGGTGACAATTAAGAAATCTCATGGGAATATGACTTACGGAGGATGCATTGCAGGAAAAGGTATAGTGAAATATTTTGTTTGGCAACATGATAAAAAAGAACTATCGAACCAGGAGGGTTGACTTAGACTTGTTGATTACAGTCAACATTGGATGGGGAATAAGTTAAAATAACCACACAGTGTATATAAACCAGACGTGTTGCCCCTGCAGACCTGACAACTTCAATCGCAGCTGGGAATTCTCTCGGGAGCAGCGAACTCCTCCGAGATCAGACTCTGAATTCAGCAGGTAAATCCCCTGAAAATATAAATTCCTAGTTTACCATCTATGCTGAATTAGCTTGACTAAATCTCATTGTGGCAGGCATTTTAATTTTGCTTGAATGTAATTATACCTTTATCTACCTGATAATAAGCAGTCATGCCATTATATACCTGATAATAAGCAGACCTGCCAACAATATCGTATGTATCACATGTCGTATATGCTTAGACAGACATCAGATCTAGCTTCACTGAAGTTATAGTTTACCAACCAGTTTTATCCAAAATTAACGTCCCTTCCTCAATTCAATGTTTACGCTCATATCATTTTAGATTGATTTCGCAAAAAAGCAAACCTATTTTGTACTGCTAATGATGTGAGCTCGTACAAATGTGTTATTTTGTTTATGAAATCAGCGGTTAAATTATTACATTATTTTTGACCGGATCCAATCAAAGTTCTGCGAGAAAAGGGCAAAAGTTGCCCTGCTCTATTCTGTGATCTAAGGCTATTCACACATTCGTAAGTTACCTGTTCCGAATGATTAATGTGAATTCTTTATATTTTCAACTATTCACACACTGCAGATATGAAAACCAACGAACTTGATTCGCGGTGGATTAAATGAATTGAGGAGGAAATTTATTTTAAATGTAGTTAACAGGAGTATCTGCGTCGATGTAGATTCTCTGTGCTTGCAAGGATGTCTGTTTTACTTTTAGTTTTTACTGTTAGTTGTCAGTCTACATTGTCATTGTTGTTACAGCTCAGATGATGAGGCTGATGTCCAAAGCAACTACAGCACTAGCCGCCGTGGGGGGCGGGACAGTCGTGACATACGCGGTGGTCGCGATACCCGCAGTGGTCGTGACAGTCACGATGGTCGTGAAATTCGTGAGATCCGTGATAGTCGCGAAGGTCGTGAAAGATATGATCCCTTTGAGAGGTACAATACCAAGTTAGGGTTCCTTGTGTAAAAATAATTGATGGAAGATTACTCATTGCCACTTCTTAAATCACTGCATTGGCTCCCTGTCTGATATCACATTATTTTTAAGATCTGCGCAATTACCTATGAAGTACTTTCATCCAAGCAACCAGCATATTTACATTCACTGCTAGTTCTAATCTACTTTTTGTTCCCAGTCTTAAGACAAACATTGGCAGGAAATATAATAACATTTTGTTGTTAACTAAAAATCCACTTGTTTAAAATCACTTATCCTCAACAGTTCCTCAGTATACCAATCCAACTGTTTACAACTGGAATTGCTAATCGATTAGAAACTGCCTGACCCCTTTTGTTTTGGTGCACAGCCGAGTTTGGGATTTTTGCACAATAGATGTGTTTTGTACGATATATGTATGTGTGTGTGTGTATATATATATATATATATATATATATATATATATATATATAATTTAATCTAAAACTCTACTACTACTCAAAGGACATAAAAGTGAAAATAATTGAAATGCCAACATTACAATTGTGTCATAGATTCTTAGAAATGCAGTTAACTTGTAAACCGAACAGAAAGTTTTATTTAAGAGCTCATGTGAACGTTATATTTAGAAAATGTAATTTTAGTGTTTGGGATTTCCACCAAATTAGTTATTGTAATACCAATCTTCTATTGAATGATTGTTCGGTATTGCAAACCCATTGTTTTATTGTTAGGTATTCTGTCAAGCATTTATAAAACATTGTATTTTGTAGTCTGTTCAAAGGCATTGTACAATAAAGGGCATAATTCTTACAGATACGTATTTCCCACATGTAAACAGATGGTGTTTAGACACAACATTTTGATACCTGGTTTATTTACAACTTTGGCATTGTTTCTTAGTAATTACCTAAGACCACTATTTTATCATAAATTTAGACCCTTGCTATTAAAAAACCATAAAATTAAGACTAGGAAATTATTTCTTTGGGACTTCAGATTTGTATCAACTTTGCAACATTACAGCTATGCACATGTTGAAAAAGCAATGTATAGTTTTATGGTAAATATAATAAATGTTACAGTACTGCTTTAAAAATAATTTAATAGTTTGTCTGATGATTTCACCGAAACTAAATAAAAAATGTGTACACATGAGTCAGCATGTCCTAACCAATACTAGATAAGTTCGATTTCAGGCAAAATGAGTCTCAGCTGAGATGAGTGAAAAAATCTAATTGAGGAGGGATCTGTAAACTATCCCACAATTCATGCTGTTGTAGGTCATATCAGTCACGTCACGAGAGATCAATGTCCCGTGATCGTGATCGTGAGCTGCGTGATCGAGAGCCACGTGACCGGGAACCACGTGATCGAGAGCCGCGCGACCGTGAGCCTCGTGACCGGGAATCACGTGATCGGGAGCCACGTGATCGCGAGCCGCGTGATCGCGAGCCACGTGATCGCGAGCCACGTGATCGCGAGCCACGTGATCGAGAACCACGTGATCGCGAGCCACGTGAGCGAGAACCACGTGATCGCGAGCCAAGACGTCATAAAGAGTTTGAGCATGAAGATCGACGTGATGATCGCCATAGGTCACGCAGGTAACTGTGGAACTATACATTATTTGTGTAATGATAACAAATTTATTCACAATAAACCTTATGATAATAAATCACCTGGAGTTGATGGGAAACTACCAAAACTGCTTAAGGAAACATTTTAGTAGTGGACAAGTCTACTGCATAATGTTCTCTGTTAGCCTAGATGACATGCATTCTGTCACTGTTTCTGTCTTGTTTTAGTCGGAGACACCACGACAGCGATGATCATCATTCAAAACACAAGAAAAGCAAACGAGCAAAGCATGATAACGAACCACCAACTGACACACCGCCAGTGACACAGGCAGAACAGACAGCTGCGTCATGAGTGACTTGTTGGGTTGATATCTATGTAGGTGGAAGGACTGTTGTTGGAAGTGTTCATTGTCACATGAAGGGACATTAGAAGATGGTTTGTGTCATCCAGTGCCCTGTGTTTAGTCATGTACACTGGATGTATGTAATTACCATATGTCTGGAACGGGTGGGTTCGATTACTATTGTCAGTCATAATTATGCAGCATCATAAAACCTTGATAGACGCTGCCCAGAATAACCAGTGGCGCCTCCTGTGCATAATATAACACTAACATAAAGGTTAAATCGCTTGAAATTTTTTATGTAATTACAACACGTAAGTCGCATAAATCTTTTGTTGTGCAATGAAACAGTTGCGTATCTATGCCAACGCATGGTCAATCGCAATTGAAGTTATTCAAACGTCAGATCAGCTGATTTTTGCATTGCAGTGCTAGCGTTGTGATTTTTTTTTAATGATGAGCTTTATTGTTGGTAGGCTGCATTCTTTGCTGAAACTAATTCTTTCCGACTCTCTAATTTGAAGTGCAGCTTGTACTTCCATCGACACTCGATCCCGCTATACATTCCGTTTATATACACCTGCCATCTAGCGATCAAAACCATGACATTCCGGGTAGCGATTATTTTTCAATAATTACAACATTTTAAAAATGAATTACAATTACAACTACGGCACTTAAAACAATCAATTACAATATCACGTAAAGGGTAAATTTGAAATAGCTCATAGGTTGAGTGCAACTATAAAGGATGCTTACATGTACCATTACTGCACATTTTTAGACACAGTTTTAAGTGAATTTATACATTCTTGAAAATTACGCAATTGTGATGGAATCCTTTTCTGCATATCTATTCACTGTAGGACATAAAGTACATTCACGTGAGTGTGCACTGGATGGATGATCTCAAAACATTGGTGTATGACACTACATGAAATTGGTTTTGTTGGGGGGAGGGGGTTAGAAGCTGTTGTGTTTGGGGCGGGGGTTAGTGGCTGTTATGTTGGGGGAGGGGGTTAGCAGCTGTTTTGTTGGGGGGGTTAGCAGCTGTTATGTTGGGGGAGGGTGTTAGCAGCTGTTATGTTGGGACAGAGGGTTGGCAACTGTTTTGTTGAGACAGAGGGTTAGCAACGGTTTTGTTGGAGCAGAGGGTTAGCAACTTTTTGTTGGGACAGAGGGTTGGCAATTGTTTTGTTGGGACAGAGGGTTAGCAACTGTTTTGTTGGGGCAGAGGGTTAGCAACTTTTTGTTGGGACAGAGGGTTGGCAATTGTTTTGTTGGGACAGAGGGTTAACAACTGTTTTGTTGGGACAGAGGGTTAGCAACTTTTTGTTGCGACAGAGGGTTAGCAACTTTTTTTGGGGGGCAGATGGTTGGCAGCTGTTTTGTTGTGACGGAGGGTTAGCAACTGTTTTGTTGGGACAGATGGTTAGCAACTGTTTTGTTGGGACAGATGGTTAGCAACTGTTTTGTTGGGACAGAGGGTTAGCAACTGTTTTGTTGGGACAGAAGATTAGCAACTGTTTTGTTGGGACAGAGGGTTAGCAACTGTTTTGTTGTGACAGAGGGTTGGCAACTGTTTTGTTGGGACAGAGGGTTGGCAACTGTTTTGTTGTGACAGAGGGTTAGCAACTGTTTTGTTGGGACAGAGGGTTGACAACTGTTTTGTTGGGACAGAGGGTTGGCAACTGTTTTGTTGGGACAGAGAGTTAGCAACTGTTTTGTTGGGACAGAGGGTTGGCAACTGTTTTGTTGGGACAGATGGTTAGCAACTGTGTTGTTGGAGGAGGGGGTTAGCAACTGTTTTGTTGGGTCAGAAGGTTAGTAGCTGTGTGTATGTTTAGTAGGTGACTGAGGTTAGATGACATCAGTGTGTTGTTTGGTGTGATACGTCAGTGTTTTGAGATCATCCCGTAGTGGTCAATGAGGCTAAATGTTTCCTGTTGGGGAGAATGTCATGGGGTAATGATTAGACCTGTGGCTTGTCACATGAAGAAACCAGTGTTTGAAATGCTTAGCTGCTTAAATGAACATATGGATAAACTAAGCCTTTGTTGAAGTATTTGATATTCACTCCAGTATATTTCTACTAAGTATCCATTCAGACATCATCAGGCAGTGTCGTATTTAGGGGGCCATTGGGCCATGGCCCCCTTTGGATTAAGGTTGGCCCCCCTTTTGCAATATTTTAGATATGCCACTGTTGTCATCATAGAATCTTCTTTGATGTAGAATGGTTTTCAAATCATTTGCTTGTTGGTGCAATACAGAAGACATCACGGTATCACATGAAGCAAGGCCCAACCCTGTGAATAAGACCTCACTGGGGTTTCAACCAAGATGTAGACATTTATTATATAATCCCCATACTGCTATTTTATAACTAGTAGTTGGAACGTGTCATTTGGCCCAGTACATAATGTTCTCGTTTATTTATTCTGTTGTATCAGAATTGTCTGAGCCATGTTATGTACACTTCTGCTGTGGCTAATGTTGTTGTGGTGGATTAAAGATAGACACTACTTCATGTGGCCATGGCAGGTTACATGTTTACCCCAGGTGTGGAATCATTTGCTTTTCTGATATAGCCAACAATTATAAGGTTCTTACTCCGAAATATGCATTTTAACTTCTGCCAGGTCAGAAATCAAGTTGCAACAATTTTAAGTGAATGTAAAGATATGTTCTTATTCAGCACAGTATCCAGACCTTGAGACTGTTCAAAGCGCTTTACACTTCACCCCCTGGCAGACCTGTTCATTCCAACGCCTTCTCGACTTTTATGGGAAACATTCAACCACTATTTTGGTAACATATCTACTGTCTGTAGCCAGGTACTCAGTTATAGAGCTGAGTAAACTGGAGCATGCAACAAGTGAACAAAACTGTCCAAACTTCGAAACGGCAGCAAGAGGATTTGAACCTGGGTTCTCTCAGTGGAGAGTCCGACATTCTAATCGCTTCGCTACAGCACCCCAACTCCCTAGATTCCAACCTGGTTTGTTGTGATCATGAAGAAGATAACTATAGACAAATTATATATCATAATGTTATAGTGATTGATTGATGGAATTTGCATTGGCAAATCTCAAATAATATTTCCTTTTATACACAAAAATACTGAGAACCCTGATTAAAACATTATTAAGAATATAAAGTTGTTAATGCAGCATTTAACTCTTCCTTTTAATATCAACGTGACTGTGAGCCTTGGCTGATCCCATCGTGCCATGGCATAGATGAGATATTACGTAAGTCATCATATCGAATGTCTTGTGAATGTTGGTTAGTCATATATATCAGATGGAGGATAGTTAAAGACTGCAGTTAATACAACTTGTAACAAGTTGCTATGAGTTACAAGACTGCAGTTAAGTGAGCCAATGTTAGGTGAAGCATGGTAAGGTCTGGAACAGATATGACAACAGAACCATTGATACCAAGTGACGTAGCAGGAGATCGGGACATCATTATTCCACCCATGTGATCATTACTGTAATAAAACAGTGTTTTTTATTCTGATTGTTCTCTTCTATTCTTTGCTGAGCAGAACTGGATACAAATTGTTCGTGTTGTACAATTTTATGTACAGTACTTAGACAAATCAAAGTTGCTGTACATATAAGCTGTCTTATCTTTTGACAAATATTTAGGCAATCCTTAGTGTCTATATCACTAATGTACTTACATATTGTGTGCATGCACACACGCACGCACGCACGCACGCACGCACGCACGCACGCACGCACAATCAAAACAAGCAGCTAGACAACTTTTGTAGGCCAAGAATTAGTTTCTTCAACCATATTTGATGTTTTAATCTTTGTAATATTCCTTACTCATTTGAGTGTCATTGAAATAAAATTTACAGAACAATGAAAAATGAAATGGAACCAGACTAACGCCCGTCACCACAGAATCCTTTTAGTTTGGGTTACCATAGAAAATTGTGATTGATCTTGAGACTTGAAAACACAGAATGACAGATGAACCCAAGAGTTTTGTACAACATATGCCAGTCAGAAAGCCTATGTTATTCCATATTTAGAAACAATATTCCATACCGTGTGTTAAATGCTTGCTTAGGTAAAATATACAAGTTAATTTTCTAGTAAATCGAGCATTAGACACTCAACTAAAAAAAGTTGGTGCTAAAACAGCCAGATAAAATGTTAATTTATAGATTTATTTATAATATAATATGTTATTGTCCAATGACAAGTCCCAAGTAAATTCCAAATGCTTGAGTCTCAAGTCAAATCCTGTAAGATTGCAACTCAAGTCATACTTGAGTCCACCAGGTTTGATCCTAATCAATAAAATGTTTGCTTCAACATTGCCATGTTAAAATGGGGTTGGTTTAAATTATATTTTGATTTGATTTAATAATATCATCCCATGACTTTATATGCATAGTATTTTAATCTATCTATTTGCTTATTTTTCTAGACCATGTTATTATTTTTTAATATGTGAAGTGCCACAAACAATCTTGTATCTGACTCACTCACTCACTCAACCTTTGACCGAGACTGTCATTGGGGTGCACGTCTGGATGACTCATCAACTACCCTATCAACCCTAACCATCAACTATCTCTGTCCTGGATTGCCTCAAGGAGATCTTTGAGCAACATGGCTGATCCATTCTTTGATGTCATCGAGCCTCATCTTCCTTGGTCTTCACTTTTTCACTTCACATTTCTTTGGTGATGCTGTTGTGACAATTGGCGTATCCATACCATTGAAGCTTCCTTCTTTTAATAATGTTCAGACCTGGTTTTGGGGGCCCTGCTATGTTATCGATGGTTTGCACTACAAATTTGTTGGTACTGTATTCTTTGTAGGATACTTTCAGGAATGTTCAAAGACACTTCATCTCAAAAGCTTATAATCTTCTCTCAGCTCAAGTTCTAGTTTTCACATCTGTGGGTCATTATGTTTACCACTAGGTTCTTGAACAGGTTGATCTTGGTTGCTTTGGTGATGTTGCTGTTTCTCCAGATGTTTGCTTAAGTCTTGCCATAACCAATGTTGCAAGGTTAATTCTTGCTTTTAATGCATTTGTGGAGCTGCCTTCAGCTGAGATGATAGCTCCACAATATTCAAAGGATTTTACTTCCTCATGGTGTTCTCTCTTCATCATTATTCGCATTGCCACTGTCATTAGTTTGCTTTTCTCAGAGCTCATATCCATACCATTTGCTTTGGCTCTAGTTTCATGTTTTGAGTTCCTGTAGTTCTTTTTCTGTTCGTTCTATAAGATTTATATAATCAACAAAGTGGAGATTGAGACATAGGCTGAGGTGTCTCTCCAATGCATGGCTGGAATTTACTGGGCTCGCATGCATTCCTGGAAATGCTATTTAAAGTTGGGGCGCGTCTAGTTTCCAGAAACAGGTCGACCGGCAATTAAGTGGGAAAAAATACAATTGATTCTTCGTATTTCCGCACATGACATGGGGTAAACTGACACATCCATGTTTCCATAGGCATAGTTCGATCTGCCAAGCCCAAGGCAAGGGTTCTGTATTACTACTACCACTACCAGTGCCACCCCTGCCCGGCCCCTGGCTATCGAGGATGATTTCAAGTCTTCATTTTATTAACTCAAACTGCCTGGTTTAGCTCATTTGGGACTTTCACAATCAGTCGTTATGTTCTAATAATGTGTGTGCAATGTTGTCAGTGGTATTTCTTTTATTTATATTAAGCGTCGGTGGCAACATGCCTAAGAACTCCGATGCCGATGGATGTCCTCAGCAACCACTATAGTTGGCTTCGTCGCAATGGTAAGCATAGGTAGTATTAGACCTTGCCTTTCGCATGCACGCCGGAAACCAGCGAACGGACGCGTGCTGCTACCTCATTTTATGTATGTATTAATACACTCACACCGCCTTTTGGTGAAATCTCTTCCAAGTAAATAGTAATCGGCAGAGCGCATTGCACAGACATTTACCAATATGATCAGACTGCTAAAATAGGTTAAATTAGCTTTAAATAAAATAACACTAACTTTGCAACAAGGAAATATTCTAGGCACTACGTTCGACGACATCACGAGAGTAGAGTGAAAAGGCATAATCGCAGCCATGTTTGAAGAAAGAAGAAAGTCGAGAGGGGTAGGTTGCGAAATAATTACATTATTTGTGCATTGTGCTACACATTTTAGTGAGTGATTTGTTGGTCATCCGAATCATAGATTAACCGTGTCAACATTTATTGTGAAAATTTTTCATTTTAAAATGATTTAGAGCCCCTAATTTCACTTGTAGACAGCGGTCATGGGATTTGGCTGCTTCTGTTTGTTCTGCGAACGTTAACAAAGCAGTTCCAATGTTTTTTTTATTGAGAACAGTTCGCTGAGGATATCCAAACATTTCTTTACCGTGCCTACTGAGAGAGTGCAACATTCGATGATGTTTATTTTCCCAAAAATATTTTTTATGCCTGTTGTGCTGTTGTATTCAGTAAAAAAATTCGCTAAATAATTGTAGCGAGTAGTAAATAGAATAGCCCAATAGTGCTTCGCTTGTCTAGAATCCGGAATAGATTGGCCTAAATTATTTAAGCCGCTAAACAACATTATTATTTATTTTTTCTAAACCAGTGCATTCATTAAATCATTCCACGTACAAAGAAGGACATCATCTTTTTTTAATATTGCGTTTTGTGGTCCAAATACTAAGCACCGCCGCTTGCATCGGATCCCTTGCATCCATGATGTGCGGTAATGGGTATAGTGTAAGCAGGTTTCTGTATAAGCCACTGATGCTCTGTGCAGAGGATGCTGATGCTATTCTACTTTGACCGGAAAAAAATTTGCTAAAACAATATTTTATATGCTTTATTGTAAGTGGAATGAATGCATTAGCATTGAACATGTTTTGTAAGAATGTCATTTAGCAGTGTAAGTAATTTAGGCCAGTCTAGTTCATAATTACTGAATTTGGGCCTACCTAATTTTCACCATTAAAAACATACAATAATTGATAGTATTATGTACTGCAACCATACACAATATTGAATGTGTAAATTATTTAGTAGGGCCTACTTATTTTCTTTGCAACAAGTGCTTGACGATACACATTATCAGATACAAGTTATTATGTTTGTTTGTCCCAAAAAATTTCTTCATGCACTGCTTTTCAAAATCCAGTATGTGGCATCACAGTAGAAAGAATGAGTGTTTTCACATGTATTTTGCAGAGTGAACCATACAGTGTAAGAGGTGACGGGATGTCGTTCAGAAGTTCCCGTGGATCCAGTAGGGGCAGGGGTTCATATGATAGTGGCCGGGGACGGGGCTTCAGTAGGTAAGTCATTATCAGAAATAGTTGATTAATTCTGGTCACAATACTTATCAGGATGCACACTAGTACTACCATGCGTAGAACCATAGCTTGCTTATGGTGCTCTAGTTGCCATAGACTAATTATTTTAATTGTAATGTTGACATTTTTACTTTAATAACATATACATTTTCAAGAACGAAGTACCTGGAACCTCTGTGATCCACTGTGTTGTGTTGATATAATGATAACCTGCTGATCTTTTTGTATGTTGTGCCAGTGATTATGTTTAAATGTCTGATCTGATGCCCTTGTGCACATGAGGACACATTAATAATGAGGCACAAAAACTGTCATGTCTAAATCAGTCTAGACTAAAAGCAGACTAAAGACGGTTACTGTAGCAATCAAGCTATTGGTCAACCAATTGTCCAAAGTTGACGTCTCGTAATTTGCTTAAATTTTAACCAATGAAAAAGTAGCTGAGCTGAGCACTTCTGCAAAACAAAACCTAAGGATTTGCATGCAAATTGTGTCTGTAGCACCATAGGCCACATGTCATCAGTTTTGACTAAACAAAAGTTATCCATTTGAGCCACAACAAGCATTTGTTGTCTTAATGCACATTAAAAAATATGGCTAAAGCAATTTGTATTTGACTAAAACAAATTGAGAGCTTTAGCCAAAATGGCTAAACAGTTTACAACATCAGAACTAGCCTAGCATTATTTTTATATTTTTTCATGTGCTTCTAACTTCATAAGTTTACAAGCTACATACCAGAAATTTGCTGAATATGTGGACATATTGGTGCAGCTTATCTAGATGCAAAAATCAAGAATGATAGGACAATGGGCATTGCATGAAAATGGATTTTTTTTTTCAAGAAGGATTTCAGCAGTCTGTTGTGTTGCAGTCCCTGACAATAGATGGTAGCAACTTGGACATTGTACTGAAAATGTATTGAGGACACAGCCATTGCATGCAAAGAGAAGTTGATGTTAGACTATGAGAAACTTGGGACAACAGTTGAAACAGTGGAATGAGAATGGAAGGCTTTCAGAGATGCTTATATTGGCATAGCAGAGGATCTGTGTGGAAGAACATCTGGAAAGGGGGGTCGTCATCATCAAGAATGAAAAACCAAACTTGGTGGATGGAAGAAGTAGCAGACACAGTCGGAAAAAAGAGAGAGAGATTGAAGATGATAGAAGTGATGAAGGAGAATGGGGAACAACCGAACATAACATTACAATAACTGTACAGACAGAAGAAGGCGGCGGCTAGGAGGGCCATGGACAAAGCAAAGAGGGAAATGGAGGAGGAATTATACAGACAGTTAGATGAGAATTGTGGAAAGAAGTTGATATATATAATTCTGGATGGAATGATAAGGAGGATAGTGGAGTGTGGAATGGAAGACGAACAACAAGTAGAGGGAGAGGTATGTCGGATGGGATGTTCACTCTGAGACAACTGGTGGAACAGAAACTGGAGGGACATGAGAATATGGCTCTGGGATTCATATACCATGAAAAGGCATACAATACAGTTCCGAGAGATATGGCCGTTGTGGATGGGTGTCCCAGAGGTGGAGATGAAGATGGTCGAAGACCCATATGAAGAGTCGAGGTAGAGTAGTGTGCGGACCGGGAAAATCGGAGGAATTCAGAATGGACGTCAACCTGAGACAGGGGAGTGCCTTAAGCCCACTGTTGTTCATTGCAGTAGTGAATGTGATCAGCAGGAAAGCAAGTACGAGGGACATTCTCCGCAAGTTTCTATATGGCGATGACCTGGCAGTGGTAGTCAGGGTTGTTTGATTTAAATCATGATTTAAGTCACTCCAAAAAATCATTGATTTATGATTTTTTTTACTTCCGGTTTTTTTAATCGCTGATTTATATGAATTTAACACAAATAATTGTTTACAAGCATCAAGATCAACAAAGTTTTGTATGTTTTCTAATACAAAACACAAAGTGCGCACACTTGTAGCTGTATTGTCTCCAGATAGCATGATAGTAAAATATTTTATGACATTGTGTATGTTTGAGCTATTCCCTTTCTGAATGTAGTGAAGCCACACAAACTTGTCTTCCAGAGGAAGTATCTTTTCAACACAGAAGCCCTGAGTAGAACCATAGCTTGCTTATGGTGCTCTAGTTGCCATAGACTAATTATTTTAATTGTAATGTTGACATTTTTACTTTAATAACATATACATTTTAAAGAACAAAGTACCTGGAACCTCTATGATCCACTGTGTTGTGTTGATATAATGATAACCTGCTGATCTTTTTGTATGTTGTGCCAGTGATTATGTTTAAATGTCTGATCTGATGCCCTTGTGCACATGAGGACACATTAATAATGAGGCACAAAAACTGTCATGTCTAAATCAGTCTAGACTAAAAGCAGACTAAAGACGGTTACTGTAGCAATCAAGCTATTGGTCAACCAATTGTCCAAAGTTGACGTCTCGTAATTTGCTTAAATTTTAACCAATGAAAAAGTAGCTGAGCTGAGCACTTCTGCAAAACAAAACCTAAGGATTTGCATGCAAATTGTGTCTGTAGCACCATAGGCCACATGTCATCAGTTTTGACTAAACAAAAGTTATCCATTTGAGCCACAACAAGCATTTGTTGTCTTAATGCACATTAAAAAATATGGCTAAAGCAATTTGTATTTGACTAAAACAAATTGAGAGCTTTAGCCAAAATGGCTAAACAGTTTACAACATCAGAACTAGCCTAGCATTATTTTTATATTTTTTCATGTGCTTCTAACTTCATAAGTTTACAAGCTACATACCAGAAATTTGCTGAATATGTGGACATATTGGTGCAGCTTATCTAGATGCAAAAATCAAGAATGATAGGACAATGGGCATTGCATGAAAATGGATTTTTTTTTTCAAGAAGGATTTCAGCAGTCTGTTGTGTTGCAGTCCCTGACAATAGATGGTAGCAACTTGGACATTGTACTGAAAATGTATTGAGGACACAGCCATTGCATGCAAAGAGAAGTTGATGTTAGACTATGAGAAACTTGGGACAACAGTTGAAACAGTGGAATGAGAATGGAAGGCTTTCAGAGATGCTTATATTGGCATAGCAGAGGATCTGTGTGGAAGAACATCTGGAAAGGGGGGTCGTCATCATCAAGAATGAAAAACCAAACTTGGTGGATGGAAGAAGTAGCAGACACAGTCGGAAAAAAGAGAGAGAGATTGAAGATGATAGAAGTGATGAAGGAGAATGGGGAACAACCGAACATAACATTACAGTAACTGTACAGACAGAAGAAGGCGGCGGCTAGGAGGGCCATGGACAAAGCAAAGAGGGAAATGGAGGAGGAATTATACAGACAGTTAGATGAGAATTGTGGAAAGAAGTTGATATATATAATTCTGGATGGAATGATAAGGAGGATAGTGGAGTGTGGAATGGAAGACGAACAACAAGTAGAGGGAGAGGTATGTCGGATGGGATGTTCACTCTGAGACAACTGGTGGAACAGAAACTGGAGGGACATGAGAATATGGCTCTGGGATTCATATACCATGAAAAGGCATACAATACAGTTCCGAGAGATATGGCCGTTGTGGATGGGTGTCCCAGAGGTGGAGATGAAGATGGTCGAAGACCCATATGAAGAGTCGAGGTAGAGTAGTGTGCGGACCGGGAAAATCGGAGGAATTCAGAATGGACGTCAACCTGAGACAGGGGAGTGCCTTAAGCCCACTGTTGTTCATTGCAGTAGTGAATGTGATCAGCAGGAAAGCAAGTACGAGGGACATTCTCCGCAAGTTTCTATATGGCGATGACCTGGCAGTGGTAGTCAGGGTTATTTGATTTAAATCATGATTTAAATCACTCCAAAAAAATCATTGATTTATGATTTTTTTGACTTCCGGTTTTTTTAATCGCTGATTTATATGAATTTAACACAAATAATTGTTTACAAGCATCAAGATCAACAAAGTTTTGTATGTTTTTTAATACAAAACACAAAGTGCGCACACTTGTGTAGCTGTATTGTCTCCAGATAGCCTGATAGTAAAATATTTTATGACATTGTGTATGTTTGAGCTATTCCCTTTCTGAATGTAGTGAAGCCACACAAACTTGTCTTCCAGAGGAAGTATCTTTTCAACACAGAAGCTCTGAGTTAAAGTTCACTTATAGCTTGTGCTAGCTGTTAGCAATTCAGTATGTTGACTCAGTTGTTTAATACTGTACAAGTTTGTATTCTGGTTAGAGACCCTTAGAGTACACAGAGCCCTGGACAGGTGCTAATCCACCCTCTCAGCAAACAATAATTACCACTGCTACAGCTACAGACCCACAACATGCTTTCCTTTCCAAGACAGATTATGCAACTACAGGGGGTGAGGCCTTGTGGACATTGTCTAATGTCTTTATATAAGCAAAAATCATGTACACTCTGTTAAGACAAGAACCCAAATCGATTTGAATAGAACATGTTTGAAAGAGTTTACAAATTTAAACATCTATATAAATATCTATATACCAGATTTCTAAAAAATCAAATAAATCCGATTTAAATAAAATAAAAATCATGATTTTTTCAACCCTGGTGGTAGTGGACAATGAGGCATGCTGTCGAGAGCTTTTGGTAGATTGGAAGGAAAGAGAAGATGGAGGTGCTTTTGGTTGGGCAGTAGAAAAAGATCTTGGCATACGACTGGATGGGAAGAAACTGAACCAACGAGACATCTTTGTATACCTGGGTGGATAGGTTTGTGGAGACTGCGGCATGGAGATGGAAATTCACAACAGAATACAGGCTGGGGCAAGTGCGTGGAGGAAAGTGGAAGGACTGCTGGGAGATACACACATCTCGAAAGCTAAAGGGTTCTTAACTCATGCATAACACACCACTCTATCTATACGGCCTAAGACAGAAAAATAACAAGAGAGACTGCAAGTTTGCGAGAAGAATTGCGGGAGTGAAAAGAATCGACAAACAAAGGAGGGAGGAGCTGAGGGAGGACGTTGGTGTGAGGGAGAGTCTCACAAGGAAGCTAGTGAGGAGCCAGCTAAAGTAAGCTGGACATGTGGAAAGAAAGGGGTACGCTTGGCAGGGTTTGCCTCTAATAAAAACAGGGCTGGGTCTAATTATGTAATTGATTACAGCAGAATTTTGTAATTGATTATGGTTTCGAAATTTTGCTGTAATTGTTATATTTTGTCTAATTGAAACAATTTTTTTTAATTACAATCAATTACAGTACGTTTTATATCACAAACTACCTGAACGAATTGTCACTAAAAATATAATTTAAGTCTCACGTGAGTTTAAAATCAAGACTAATAGTAACACCTGCTTATATATTTAAGTTACAGTATTCATATATATTCATGGGTACTGTTCCATGGTGCTAGTGGTGGGTAGCCTTGGTAACAGCCAGGAAGCAATAAACAATGCACAGATATTGTCAGACAAATGCTAAGCTGGTATTCAAACAACCTGGAAAGACCTGTAGCCTGATATTGCTTCAGAAAATATCAGCTCTGAAACATTGAAGAGTTAGCAAGCCAATGACACCCCTTGTGTTGTGGAAGACTGGACACAGGTCAGGTGGCAAGGACCGTTTATATGGCCTCTCCCCATTCCCAACACAAAGCAAAGGGCAGACCAATTAAGAATGTTAGCTTAGAGCAGGAGCTACAACCTCAAAAGTAAACACATCATACCCTATTGTTAGTATTTTCCGAAGAAAAATGTAAGAAATGCAGACAGAAAAATTTCTATAAAACTAGAAAGGATGCTTAGAGAAGAACTACAAATAAATATTGTATTATGACCTGTGGGATTTTGTCCAATTTTTGTATTTTGTCCTGTGGGGTTTTGTTCGCTTTTCATATTTTGTGATTTAGTCTATAAGGAATATGTCCTGTAGGATTATGTCTGGATCAGGGCTGGTGTCAATTCCTTTCAATAAATTCCAATTCCGCTCCAATTCCTTGGAATTCCTTTTCATTCAATTTCAATTCCTTTTTTTGCAATTCTTTTTAGTAATTCCAATTCCTTTCAAAATCGTTCAATTCCCGCTCCCGCTCCAATTCCACGTAACGACAAAAGTCAACAATGAAAGATTAATGTGCATGTATCATGTCATTATTCTTTGCATAATCATTATGACTGTCATACATGTGTAATGTACATTCATACATGGTAATTAAGTTACATAGATATGAGCAATCCACAAAAATTATTTAGAGTCATTTTATTGAAGTAAAACACCCCATTACATTTACAGCTTTGCTTTCAGAAATGTTCAAAGACAGACGACTTTACAGGGGGCATATTGACCGACCTGTACACTATGACTGTTGCACACTGTTCTGATGATGCATGTTAGGCAACACTTATTTATACTGGCAAGTGGGAAACCATTTTTACACATTTGGCTACAGCTAGCTTGCCTATGCTTTGTAGTGTTGGTCAGTGGTCACTGATCTCTGATTAGTAATCGGTGATTACTGATTGATCAACCACATGGCTGTAGCCTGCCAATAAGTGTCTTTTCATGGGTGTAAAAGGGCTAACTTCCCAGGTCTGTAAACAGTTGAAAATATCTTTGATGTTTCTATTAAAGCCAGTCTGGAACCCTTCATTAACCCTCTGGCAAGTGGCAACATAAAGAAATCATAAGATACTGGCATGAATGACAGGATTTCAGTTTTCAGATCCTCAATGCATGAGTTGATAGCATTATTATACACATAGCCGCCTACAACAGGCTAGAAAAATATTGGTTGATGTCACACAAAAAATCAGATGCTCAATTCCTTTCCATTCAATTCCTTTTGTTCAAAAATTTTCAGTTCCTCTCATTCAAAATCTTTCAATTCCAATTCCGCTCCAATTCCGGATTTGGAATTGAATTGATTAATTCCAATTCCTTTGGAATTGACCCCAACCCTGTTCTGGATACTGCATTGTAAGTTCAAAAAGTTGCTGGTCCTGCTGAAAAGTTACTGGTCCTGGGAATGTTGGCTGATCCAGCTTCTCTTCGTCTGTTTTCCGCTTTTTAGGGGTGGCGGCTCGCATCCCGTAAAGCCAAACTTTGACATGGTAGACTTTACTCTAGAACGCTATGGATGGTTAATACTTATTTACAGTTAATCTGTAAGTCACGTAAGTGTATTTACACGAACAAATCTACAAATGATTTGAGTAAGTTTGTGTTTCACAGAAATATCAACACCGTGATTGGCCAGGATGCGTGATCTCTGCAAATCTCGACAAATCGGGTCACGCGTATCAATGACACCGTACTTGTGAAAATTTCTGCCTGTCAGTCAGACGCAGTCTTTCGGCTTTCGTACTTGCGCGATGCGTGCAGCAATAATACCATATTATCTCAACGAATGACCCATGCGAATAATCGGACTGCAGGACCAGTAACTTAATTTTTTTGTCGGTCCGATGTCAAATAAATAAATGACGCTTGGTGAAGAGAGCGGAAGGACTGCACGAAGAGAGATTTAGTGGGATGATGTTACAGACACAATTTGCATGAAGTGCTCATGTATAGCTACTATTCATTATTAAAAATTTAAGCAAATTCTGAGACATCAACTTTTGAAAATTTATTGATTTGACACAAAATTACCCACTTGTTTGTGTCCGTTGTAGCTACCGTGGTGGGCGGGGTGGTCCATCAATGTCACGGGGCCGAGGCGGAAGCCGTCCAGAACGTACCGGATACACTGCTGACTATGGTGCCAGCAGCCGAGACTCGTATACACAACGAGAGACAAGAGATCGTGACTATGGCAGGTAACTACATGGCATGTGATCACACCCTCTTCCTGACACTGCATGTCTGCTGTGACATTTCTGGTTACTAATGGCAGGTGGGTTAGACCTGGTTATGTAAATGTTACCTGCCTACATATAGAGTTTGTTGTGTCAGTTATTATGTTTAAATGTCTGATCTGATGCCCTAGTGCGCCTGAGGACATATTAGTGATGAGGCACATGTCAGAAACATATTGTAACCTTCCCTGAGAAATGCCTAGTTTTTGGAGCAATGTGCATGTATTATTTCCTTTCATGTTTCAGCAATGGCTACAGTCGAGACACCTACTCAACAAGAACTTTTGGTAGCTCACTGCCACCGAAACGCTATGAATCAGAGAGGTAGGCATATTCTGACATGTCTGTATGCTGAAGCAATGCTTGGCACCCACATTCTCAATGTTAGCTCCTATGGATTGACTAATATCTCACTAAGTATACAGATTCAAGGGCTCCTCTGATAGAACAATGTAGTGTCAAAGTTAGAAGTAGCCATTGTGTTCTGTCAAAATCATCAATGCACCAGTGAGAGACGTGATACATAATAATGTAGCTGAACAGTCAGTCATATTTGCTACTCATGTTCCTGGCACAATCTGGGAATCAAGGCACATTTAAAAATTTCTGCCCCTATGTTTTGTAAATCTATATTCTAGCTAAATGAAATGGTTTATACATGTATCATATACTAAAAGAAAGCTAAGATACATACATTTCTGAATGTATAATTTAAATCCTCTTAGCTTACCTAATAAAAACATTTTGAATGTTTGAAATAAAAAATTATTGCACAAACAACATCCTTTTTAATAATTTTCTGTTGGTAGTGAGTACAGGAGTTCAAGACATAAAATATGTACATCTTACAACACACATTATACAATTACGAAAGGAACTGTGGTATTTATAATACAAGTATATCAAAAACTATAAAGCAAGATTTGAGGTTGTTTGCGTTGTAGTCATCACCACCAAATATGATGACTGATCTACCAGAAGTTGATCTTGCACGTGGCAAAGTCAATATGTCCTCACACAGTTCCACGCCTAGATTGCCAGTAAACTCCATTTTATATAGTCGGCCATTTAACAATTTCAGAGTTGTTCCAATCTTCATCATCACTACGAAATAGGTTTCCTGGCACTGAACTTCCAAAAGTTAATTTTCATACAGCGTGGTTGACTGTCAACTATTTCACCACCTAATTCTTCAATAAGCTCCACTTTTCGTGCAAGTAAACTGCTATATTCATGGCCCGATCTGCCAGTGTTAATCAATTTAAAATGTGCACTAATGGCGTGTTTGAAAACAGAAGAATATGCGTTGAAATTTCATTAAAATGACAAAATAAAGGTAAGTAACCATTCCTTGTGGTATGTCGTGACCATCGTAAAACGGAAAATCACAATAGATGAATATGACAACGAGCGAATATGGTGGACTACGTGTGGGTGCATATTCCGGAAAGCAGTGCGTATTCCAAATAAAAAGGGTTAATAATGCCAAATGTTCAGAAAATGTCCACTCAGAGGTAAATTGCAATCAATATTGAACTGTTGTGCACTGACAGTTTGCAGTAAGTTAATTAACGTGCATCTTTCAACATTTTCATTATCACAAGCAAGTTGAAGCAACCAGGAAATAATACAAATCTTTGGTTCAATAGTTACGATGTTAAAATGCATCACTTGTCATTTTTGCCATTGAAAGTTGAACATGTTCTCCAGAAGTTACCCCCCTGCATCAGACTACCGTGCCCCAAGCCGAGGTGACTATGCGACCTCTACTCATGACTACGCCCCGGCACCACGTGACTATGGCAGTCGTGAGTACGCAGCTGCTCCGAGAGAGTACATTGCATCGAGGAGTGACTATCTGCCCGTTGAAACAAGGGATTACGGCCCACCCAGCAGGATGGTGGAAAGGTACTTGTTGCATATAAAAATTTGTTGTAACAACAGTTTTATCTGGGGAGTATATAGCCAAAAATTATATCTATGAAAAATAAATTGTCACCCTTTTGCTAAATGGTATTTTTTTCAAATTTGCTAAAGATCTTGCAATTGCTAAATCTTAGCAGACTCCGTTACTACAAATATTAAATGCACTATTAAATGCACACTACATATCGCAACAAATTAATACATTATAGTGATGTGTTTTACCATGTTATTAAAATGTGATTTTTTTACATGTTTTTGTCATTGTATGTCAACAGGGATTACTTAGATGGTCCGTCAGACTACGCTCCAAGGAGGCATGAGCCCCTGGCTAGGAGAGACTATTCTTCAACATTCTCTCCATCAAGGTCTTATGGTAGGTATTTAGCACATTATTGCAGAACCCCATAGTAGCAACCTTAGTGACCTCAATTCCAGGTTGGGATCTGAGTACATGGATTTGATTATTTGTGGGCTGTGTTGTCTTGAATATAAGAGAACCATGTCCTAGTTAACACTTCAGGGACATCATTTTGTCACTTTCAGCTGGCTATGAACAGTACTTTATTCAGCTTCTGCTCACGAAGATGGCATTGAAACAGAATTTGCTCACTATATGCAGTATCCACAATGTAGAGGCTTTCATTGTGTGTTGTGAAAATATTGTAGTGGTTTTATTTAGTATTGGTCTTGACTGTATCTATGTGTCTGTTGTATGACTAGATGGTGGCCGAACTTCTCAGTACAGCAATGGCTACAACAGCAGCGTGCCATCCAGAGACTACGGTGGTGGTAAGTTGTCCATTATGTGTGATTTGTTGCAGTGCTGCTCGACATGTTTCTGTGTCAAAATATCTGATTGACAAACTTGTAACACAGATACTCGTATTGAGTTCACACGATTCAAAAGAAAGACACATTTGTTGCGATAACAAGTAGCATGTGCACAGATTGAGTTTACATGACTCGCAAGAAAGACACATTTGTTACAATGACAAGTAGCATGTGGTGCACAGATTGAGTTTACATGACTCGCAAGAAAGACACATTTGTTACAATGACAAGTAGCATGTGGTGCACAGATTGAGTTTACATGACTCGCAAGAAAGACACATTTGTTACAATGACAAGTAGCATGTGGTGCACAGATTGAGTTTACATGACTCGCAAGAAAGACACATTTGTTACAATGACAAGTAGCATGTGGTGCACCGATTGTGTTTACATGACTCACAAGAAAGACACATTTGTTACAATGACAAGTAGCATGTGGTGCACCGATTGTGTTTACATGACTCACAAGAAAGACACATTTGTTACAATGACAAGTAGCATGTGGTGCAAAGATTGAGTTTACATGACTCACAAGAAAGACACATTTGTTACAATGGCAAGTAAAATGTGAAACATCCTTGAGTTTACACGACTTGCAAGAAAGCCACATTTGGGACAATGACAAGTAAAATGTGAAACATCCTTGAGTTTACATGACTCGCAAGAAAGCCACATTTGTTACAATGACAAGTAAAATGTGAAACATCCTTGAGTTTACATGACTCGCAAGAAAGCCACATTTGTTAAAATGACAAGTAAAATGTGAAACATCCTAGAGTTTACACGACTCGCAAGAAAGCCACATTTGTTACAACAGCAAGTAGGATGTGAAACAGATCCTTGAGTTGACATGACTTGCAAGAAAGCCACATTTGGGACAAATAGGATGTAAAACACATCCTTGAGTTGACATGACTTGCAAGAAGGGCACATTTGTTTTGTAGGATGTGGCACGTTTCATATCCTTGAGTGTGCATGACTTGTTGTGAAACACATGCTGGAGTTTACATGACTTGCAAGAAAGACAATTTGTTACAGTGTTAAATAGGATGTAGTGCACAATCCTGGAGTTTGCATGATTCGCAAAAAAACCATCATCTGTTGCAATGGCGAGTAAGTAGCACACAGAGGACCAGGAATTACACAAGAAAGGCACATTTGTACCAGTGGCATGCGAAACAAATCCTTGCATTTTCATGACTCGAAAGAAAACCACAGGAGTTGCAATGACAAGTAGGATGCGAAACAGATCCTTGAGTTCACATGTAGTGCAAGAATGGCACATTTGTTGCAAGGACAAGTTGGATGTAGCACACATTCTCAAAGGTTACCTGAGAGATATTCGGTGGAGTTTACATGACTTGCAAGGAAGGCACATTTTTGGCAATAACCAGTGAAACATCTTAATTAGTACAGCTTATAAGAATGAGCTATTTGTATCATAGTTGAGTGACATACCGAACAAGGCACAAATACAGAGTTAGTGTACATCATGGAAATTATTGTTGCACTGACTAATATGATAAGGCACCAAGACTCAGGATTAGGATGGATTATACAAATAATGGATACATTTTTATTAGATATGCTGTAAAGGAAAATACAATACATAATGGAATGGAGAGTTAGTATTCGCTTACTGAGATGAACATGACAACTGTTGCATTCTGCCCCAAAGCTAGCAGCCGCCAACATAATATAATGGCTCCACACACTTGGAAACATCACATTGGATGGTGCATGAGATTTATAGTGGAAATGCTTTCAAGTGAACAAGAGCCTGCCTGCATTGTTGTGCTCTACAAAGTCTCAAGACAGCTGCAGTAAGCAAGCAGAACTTCATTATTCAACTGCAGATACTCTCGGATGTTTGTTTGGAATAGGTTACAATTGACACATCCGGATGCAATACAAGTTGACACTGTGGGCCGTTGGTGATCATATTATCAGTCTTCATTAACTAGAATGGCAAAGAATCTGCACTGTTTGTACATTGCTATTAAAGTCTAAGATGTAAGTTTACTGTTGAAACATTGGAAGTGGGCAGCATCGTTGCCGTTTTGATCCAAAGAATGACTGCTTTCATGACTAATTATATTCATACATTTTGTCAGCAAAATTAAAAGTAGGCTGGAATTGGAACAACGTTGAAGGCATATTTACTCTTGGACATGATGAACCGTCTGCAACCTGATTTTGCTATTGGTGGCCAAATCATAACAAGGTGTGAGCTGCAGAATGCACCTTCACTTGATTGATGGTGGATAACTCTAATTTAAACCTAAGTTGAACATTTGGACAGATTCATGGTGAGGAGTTTTCCAGTTGTGCAGCGCTGATGCAGTGGATTATCTTGTTGAGTTTACATGGTTTTGTAGGTTCAAGTTCACGTGGGCCTCATTCCTCTTTCCGTGGTCCGCCATCACGTTCAATGTCTGACCTTCCATCTCGTGGCCCTACCTGGAGTAGTCCCCCAGTATCATCGTATGATCGTCGTGACGACAGACCCCCAAGAGATTCGGGGAATCGCCGACCAGCACCCCCAAGGGACTTTGGACCTCCAGCTAAGCGACCAAGAGATGGGCCGATGTCGCGTGGATCTCCCCCACCATCACGTGGTCCCCCGGTATCACGAGGCCCACCCTATGGTGGTCCCCCTAGGGGCAGACCTGGTGGGTTCAAACCACGTGGTGGGCCTCCTCATCGCCGGTAGTCTGGTCACAACAATACGAACACAACTTCTCAGACAGATGCCTCTGAGGTGCTCCAAGGGACATCAGTCACCGCTGAGCATTGCATTTGAGACCCATACAGCCATGTGACATGTGTATTTGAATTCAAGAAAACGTCTTCAGTTTGACGAACTGGTCATTGACAGAAAGTGCAAATGCTCTTAGTGCACGACTGATGATGTCTTTAGAATCAGGAAACACACTGTTTCTGCATTCAACTTGATGCAGCACCGCCATGTGAGGTTTCTTGAAGTACATACTATAATGTTTTTTCTTGTGCACAAACTGCCAATTGATTTCCTATAAAATTATACTAATATAAAACCAAGAAATCAAGGTTTTATGGTGTTTTAATGAACAGCTATTCGGCATAGAAATATTTTGTTGTTTTTGAAAAGAAGAACATACAAGAAAGTAGGAAAGGGAATTTAATTAAGGCATGGACATAATTATGTTCAGTCAGCTACTTTTTGAAATACTGTCGGCTGTTTATAGTGTTCAGCTCAGCTACAAAAAATCTTGAGTATGAGTTCATCTCGTAGATAAAATATAATTATGTTTTTGTGTCATGAACTATTATTGGAAGTGACAGTGTTCAAAAGAGTCACTTAACAGCTGATAGTAGAACAAGTATAATAAATCCAAAATAAAGAAGTAGTGGCATTTGAAATGTTCAGTGTCATGAAAGTAAGCATTGTACACGTTTGATGTTGTGAAGAGCTTGTTCTTCAATTTTAATGAATAAATTTTAGTAGTGCACACTCTGTGTTTCTGTTTAAATTAAAGCATTGGATGTTTATCTTTTACGTAGTAAACAACAGTACAATTTGTGATTAAGTATGATGGGATGTCAACGTAGTTTACATTGGGTTAGCACACAGTTAATATGCATGCACACATATAGTTATTTAACATTAATAATAAATGTTGATGAAGCCAAAGGCTGGAAAGTAACTAATGCGATTTTATAAACTGTACAGATATACAGACGAACAAAGACTGGAGAAATAATTTTAATGTGAAGATATAGAGCATTTATGATGTCCAAGAGGCATCATTCGGTGGCACTACAGCGGCATGCTTCACACACCATGTTTGAATGTTTCACGAAAGACATGTTCGGCTTTGCATCGGTATGCACAGAATTACTTATTTCCACCCCATTCTTCGAACTCATTTGTACTGCTGTATGAACAGCATGATGGGAATAAAAAGCCAGCTACGATTTAGCACCAAGATCTGACATGTTACTGCTGTGCTGTTGCTGCTGCTGCTCCAGCCTTGTTAGTGGGGCATTGCGTCAGATGGAAAGACATGCACAAAAAGTCAAAAACAAACGAGCTTGTTTACCTGTTAATGCACAAAAAGGACAATAAGCAAGTTACAGCCGAGGGAGTTGTGTCATCCATAAAGTGTCATTGGATTGGTTTTGCCGCAGCACGTTTTGATATTTGTCTTTGGCAGACATGGCACTTACTGAACCCACATCAAATAAATATGAAGAACAAGTAGGTCCACAAATACAAAACTGTATGTCTATTATACCATAACAATTAATTTATCACTTATGAAGTTATGGTCATCTCATAAGTTTCTGTTTTTACCAAACATTTCATTACAAGAATATAAATGAATGTGGAAGATTTGACAAACCAAACCTGTATTACACAACTATCTACTGTGAAATGCAACATTGAATGCTGATATGGCAAAGATTGTTACATCCAAGGAAAATGGAACCAGCACAAGCTACAACAAATGGGACAATAAGACCGCTACCGATTGGGAATGACAGTTACAAAAAGGATAAGGCACATCCTTTTATAGTGCTCAATAAAGCACTTTACACTTCACCTCCGGCAGGCATGTTCATTCCAACATCAACCTGACTTCTCTGGAAAACTATGCTGCAATTACTGCACAAAGTCTGTTTGTTCACATGTCCACCACTGTCTACATTTACACAGCTGAGTGAACTGAGGCAATGTGGAGTGAAATTGCCCAAGCTTCAAAACGGCAGCAAGAGGATTTGAAATCGGGTTCTCTCAAATGAGAGTCTGATATTCTGTCCTCTACACATTAATGGCATGAATCATTGTACCTATTAAGATCAGGCATGATTGAAATGAATGGATTTAGTTATTGATCTGCAATCAAAGTCCACAAGAAGACACGGAAAGCAGTACACGACTACACAAGATGGTACACACATAAGCATTTGTTATTGGCAACATAGGGAATTGTAATTGTGTAGCTGTAAAATCAAATTTTTTATGAAATCCAAATCCAAACATCATCTGGAAGATGCTCAAAAATAAACTGTTGACAATGTAATGTCAAAAATAAAAGTAAGCATTTCGCATGAACAAACTTGTATAATAATGACAAGAAATGTCTGTATCAGTCGAGACAATCTGAACAGCATAGCCAAGCAAGCCATTGTGAAATGAATTGACAAGGTACATCTGAAGATGCAAGACATGTAAGCTGAATGTGAATATCATCCCCAAGTATGAAGATAACAAAACCGTAAGTAAGACTGGCTATGATTACTCCTACCAGTGCCAAAATGAGTTTCTTTGTTTAATAATGTTGTCACTGGGTGGCTGATATGTCGAATTTGGCTGGTTTCTTCCGCAAAATGCAACACGATGGATCGCCAACTTCAACTTCATGGACACTGAATGGAATGCACATTGAAATGTGATATCGTGGACCTGTCTGAATACATGCATAACAGGCATTCTACCTGACAACCTTGCAATATCTCACACACCTTGGTCGGTGTGAGGTGTGCTAGCTTGTGCATGGCAACTGGATAATGCTAAATGTACTGTCCTACATCTCGTGGCATTGCTGAAGGTAAGTTAGACAAGTGACAGTTGCAACAGCATTGATTGTATGTCAAATTTTATGTCACTTGTTGAGACGAATTTATCCAACTGTATGTAGTTCCATTGGATATGAATGATTTTGTTTTTACGTACTATGATGTTAAATTATGTTGGTTAAATTGAGCATTTGCATGCAATATACCTAGGTATTGCAACTTGTTTGGCTGGGTGGGAATATGAATGTCATTATACAGATTTGATACCTAATTGGTGATTCGAAGAGTTATTAAATTGAATGGTTAAGATCGGTAATGACAATAAAACAGCCTGTTTTGATTTACCGCTTCAACAACTTGGAAGCTTTGTATGTACAGATAATTATTGTTTGTAGTAAATGCTGGAAAACTTGTGGAAGTGGCATGACTTCACTGAGATATACACTGAACTGACTGGATGAAAAGTTGCTTACTGCAGAGAAGAGACTCTTCAGGCTACCAAGGTAGGTGAACTTGCTTCATGAGCATGCTTGTTGTAATTGTTTAACATTATATATTTTTTATTACCAGAATATGCAAACTAGTTGAGGTAGCATAGTTGGAGCCATTCTCCCCACCAAAGCATGCGTGCACAGTACTGGAAAACCAAATGTTACATTAAACTATCGGCAAAACATTGAGCCTACTTCCTTTCTCCTACACAACAAGGATGTCATTGAAAAGTTGAGGAACCCACACAATATATGTCCAACAGTAGCTGTTTATTTTTGAATTTATAAAAGAATGCTGCAGAAGACTGAACGCTACTATTCTGTTCTCAAAATGTTGATAATGTGACAGCCAAAATGTTTGAACAGTACCTCATCCGTTAATCCTGTTATGTAATGTAATGAATTTAAGTGAAACAAAAGTCATGGTTTTCGACTTAAGCACCTATAAGAGTTACTAAAACATAACCATTTGTAACTACAATTAAGAATATCATGCCAGTGGTTTACTAAGAAAACCTTTTTGAACATGCATCTTAATTTCATGGGCCGCCCATACTGTTAGATAACACTATGTCATGAGTGCGGTATTCTGGCAAAAGTTGCTCACCAAATGAAAATATATTTGTATGCACCTATTCCTATTCTTTGCCAATAGGATATGGCGATGCTATTTACATCCAAACTTAACTTACATAACATATTTTGGCCTTTGTTTTCATAACTAATCTTTCTGGTAAAATAACATGTTTGTTTGAGACTTTGCATTGGTTCTGTGTATGCCGGCCTCCCTTAACATGTCACTTTATTTAGGCCACCCCGATTTTATTGAATTGTGCATGCGCTTATCAGTCGCGCCAGTTAACATGCCAGCCCTCGGTCATTCGGAGAAATGGACCGTATTCTCCAACTTTTAGAACACATTCTGAGTAAACCACTGGCGTGATATTCGTGATTTTAGTTGCACGTGGTTAGTTTTTATTATCTTTTAGGTGCATAGTCCCAAAACCATGACTTTTTTCACTTTAAGACGTCTGCTGTAAATATAAAGGTTAAATGAACAACCTATTATAAAAAGCCATGGAAAACTGCATAGCCATTAAATAACCAAGTACTGAGGTCAAACATAGAGAGAACAATCCTGTTTTGACAGTTGCAAATATTTGAATGTTTTCTTGTAGATCTGGATGAATTTCAACTGCAGCTACCTCCACGCTGCCTCTCGTGTCAACATAAACCAGGTATGGCTATTGGACTACAAAAATGCTTGACTGGAGACTTTTATAATATAAAATAGTTTGTAACTCTGTCTGTCTGTTTCCTCACATGTCAGATTTGCATGTATGGGACTGAAATTTTGTTGGCATGACCAGGGACCTCATGGATGGTTCGTTAAAAAAATCTGCGAGGGTGGGGGTGTTAAGTGTATGGACATTTGACGAAGATTACGTAACAGAACAATAATACATGCAATTGTTAGAAACGCTATACATGTTTTTCTATGATTGTTGCGAGTTATGTGATCTATGTCAAATGTCCACTTCTGGATATGTTTGTTTTTGCTTATTGTTGCTATTCTTTAATATGCCACATGTATGCAGGTAATCGTTTAAATACACGATGTATCCTCTCCAGTTAATATTCAACAATAGGACTGTTTTAAAGATTTGTTAGTTGGTGGCCTGTGATTTCTGTTGTCAGTATATAGAGTGTGTGACTTATTTAATATTTACTTCATTTGTGTTACAGTGTGGATATATCTTGACGAATCTGTCAAGCGTCAGTGATCATGATACATGAGTATGTCGATGCTCAGAAGACCGAGCTACAGCTGTGACATCGGCCTGCTGTACGACTACGTGAAACGGCTGCATTGAGATGTCACGTCATTGCAGCGTTAGCTTCAGTTAGCTGGAGTTATAAGTATGAGACCTGTTAAACCTGCTTAGTGTACTGCAGGGTGGCAGAAGATGTCTGTCTTCAGCATATACGCAAGATGTCAACCGGAGAACTGAAAGTCTTGAACAATATATTGTGCATAGCTAAGTTGGGAATAACTCAATGATTGCAGTCTGTCGTCTTGTGTTCAAGAACCCCTCCACTGTAAACTACAGATATGCATCTGTATACCTACAATACTGCTAAAAATAAATGTTCACAATTATGATTCCATCTTGTTGGCTGTGTGAATGGCCGCATCAACAATTCCTTCAAAATCAATATTGCCGTTCACACAGTACACAACTTTGTTGGAGCATCTTGTTGATGCATTGGCAGACAAAACTGGCTGTTTTTTTGTAGGATCACATGAGTTGATGCGTTGCTTATGACCAGTCAAGTTACTTAACCCTTTAGAACTCGTAACAGTTTTTCTATTCGCTTCAGAGATTTTACCTTGAACTGCAAAAATGTTGTGTGTGTTGGTTTTTGGGGCATATCTCTGTTGATATTGATTTTCTATTATTGCAAGTAGTATTTATTTTAGAGAGAATTGTATGTTCTACATGATGGTGTGATATGATATTCTATAAATAAAATATGTTGACCATACCTGGCTTGGAAAAAAGACAAATTGAGAATGCATCACAATTCGATAAATGAAGTCGTTGCATGTGCTGTAGCTTTTTTATGGTTAATTTTGTACTGCTGCAAGTTGTTTATAAAAAATACCAGACCAATTGCGATTGCATAAATTTAGTATGGGACTAGTTACTGTATGCACAGTAAGTTGTACATCCTTCATTTGATAGTGTTACAAGTTATATATTTATGTAGATTATTGAAATACCCCTATACTGATGCCACACACATGTCAGTACTATCACTAATATTTTTATAAAAAAAAGTATGACAAAACATTGGTAGCACATTGGATTGTCATTTTGCAGGGTAACATTTTAGATATCGGTATCTTCCTGCAGCAATGTAAATATTTATTATAAAGAATATTGAAACCCTACACAATGATAAAACACGTGTTACATTGTGACGGTTAGAATTATAAATACGGTCATCGGCAATAACGGCAATAATAGTGGTTTCGATATTTTCAAACAATTTATGCTGGAAGTCTGGAACTAGTATAACTTTACCATGCACCCGTGTACGGGTTGTAACCCTGAGGGTGTTGACGAGGTAACAGCAGTCACCACAGCCCGCAGGGACCCGCCATTGTGGCTCCACCTAGCTTACGTTTTAAAGGCAGACATGTCTTGCCTAATAATTTTTTTCATGGAAAGTATGGAGTACAAGTCACTTTGTCGTCGCGAATATATATAATGTAATATATAATTTAGATCAGTGGCTCGGCTCAGTCTTGGGTGACTTATTCCGCAACATCACGTTCTTTAGACATAAGGTCAGTAACATGTATAAGAAAACATTTCAGTAGTGACTAGCGTACGAGAACAACGCATCTGCAGAATCGGTAACGGACGAAGTGAATTATAATTTCTACAAATACAGTTTATTAGTTTAGTATTATGTTTGGGTAGATTTTGATATAAATGTTTGCATTTTTAATATGTGAGATGGATTTCATTGATGTACTAGTTCTTATTGTGAAACATCATTTAACGCAGTTGGTTGACTTGCTTGCATGTCAGATGTCTATCGAAGGTTGCCATATAATAACAGCACAAGCTCGTATTGTGTAGTGGTATATTGTTTTGAAATACATAAAAGACCACGATTGACAATACAGTACATTTTAATCACATCACTTGAATATTATATACCGGGTAGCTGTATTTCAGTAATACGATATTAATTTTAGTCTTTATTAAACAAAGAGGGACGCATCTTTCAATACATCTACTATGTATACTTTTTTCAGAAACTAGCCAAAACTCGCTCGTACAAACATGAAGCTTTCAGTTTTTCTAAATTTTTATTGTTGCTTAACATGAATTACAATACATACATGTGCTTGAATTGTACATGTATTATCATGTTCATTCGATTTGTACAATTTGATAACCTCACTCCCCCGGAAGAAACAAAAAACGGCATAAATTGTATATAGCCCTACCCTATTGGGGTTATAGTATTTTATTAAGAACGTGACCGACCAGAAATAGAAATGTCGTGCGCTTTGTAATACGTTCACCTGACGTTCAGAAATGGATTACACGCTGCCATACCCGTCTTCTAATCCTAATCACTGCGTTTGTGGATCCAGCTGGTCGCGCAACTCTTGGCGTGTGATGTTTTGTTTAGAGTTAATCGTAGTTAGAATGTCTCGTAAAATGTCCAATAAGTACTGCACGAATTTGACTGACGACATAATTGGCTTCCGAGTAAGGAATAATTGAAAAACTTACCGGAGAATACCGGTCGTAATTAGACTGCCACAACTCCTATTGTGTGCCTGTAGCTCGATTTTAAAGGCGTTCTATACGTGCCGCTATTGCCAGAAGAGTAGCCGTGTTGACGTCGTGGTTGAGAAATTGCGCACCATATCATGCGACCTGTTTCAATATGTACAGACATGCACAATCGTGCGGTGTTAATAGTTAATATAAGACCCGATCTTAACCTTCAAATTTGGATTAAGCGAACTTGAAAATATACCTTCTTAGTTTGTAAAATCATTGTTTCTATGACATAGATAACCTGTGGAATTCATAAGTTACTGTTTACTAACAATTATTTCATGGTTTAAAAGTTGTTTTACGATAGATATGTATAAATACGTTGTTAAATAAGTAGCTTTAATATCTCAATACATGTCAACTCTCCGTCATTCATACGGAGTCTCCGTCATTTCGACACTTACCCGTCATTTGATGTTCAACGAACAAAATGTTTACCATTTTCCGTTTATTATTCATGAATCGTGCTGCTTATCCGTTGGGCGGATAAGCAGCACAGCCTTGTACCTGCTGCGCCTGACTTGTAGTTTCGGCTAACAAAGTTTTCGAAATCACTTAGATAAACAGCAAATAACAAAGGAAATAAGTGTTATCCATGACGCTCATCAACATCACATGCATAGGAAGAAGTCTGACGAGGCCTGACCCTGTTTTACACAGGACTGCATTTTCATACATAATTTTATTATATATGCACAGTAACTTTCCCATTGATTCCACAAGAAGTGAGTTTGGACCACAGTAAGGATCTGTCTACAAGATCAAATGCTTTTTATAATCTATGAATGAAATGATACTTTGCGGCGAGACAAATACAGTTCAACCAAGGAGTGTAAACATGATTAGGTTAGAGTAGGGGAGTCCGGGGCTAGTTGTATACAGGGGCAAGTTGTTACATAGTCGTTTTTCGAAAACATGGCACATATATGGAGATACCATCGACAGTAGTTGGTTGGAAGTCCATCAGCAGACACACTGTCCAAACATCGGGAGTTAAGAAGACGAAGTTAAAGAGGTGTGGACAAAAATTACTTTTTAATCACCTAAAATGTTTTTGGGTATGCCCACACATTTTCATATCAGGCAGCCACTGAAGGTCCTCTAGTTCTATCTTGTTTTGCGTGAGAAAAACATATTTCTTTCAATATTTTCGTACCCATTCAATATATCAAAAACTTCAGTCTGATCTCCTCTTAACCTCCTTGTCTCTAGAGTTGTTAAACCACATTCTTTCAGGCGAGTCACAAAGTTCCAGGCCTGCAGAGGTGGTGGAAATGGGAGGGAGGAATAGACAACTGACAGTTTACTGAAACCATTGCAGGGCATGAAAAGCTAATCCTTCAGGTAGGCCAGAATGGAAGGGGAACCCAAGATAGCAGACTGTCCACTGGCTGGGAAGATAACTTGGTGGATAGTTACAGCTACCACTAATCACTCTCTCTGGCTGTAAATATTTAGGGCTGGCATTACTAATGTTTACTCCCCCAATGAGCTGCCACCTCAACCCACCCAACAGTGCCAACACAACACAAGGGAGTCATTTGTCTGCATTGTTTGATTTGTTTAATTGAACAGGTAATATCTGAAGCCATTAACTTATAGACCAGTTGGTATTTTCATGTTGTATGAATAACAGCTCAGGCATTGACCAGTTGACCTACAGAGCACTGTTTCAAAGAGCACATTGTGAAAGTGGATTCACAGGTCATACAATGATTTCGTAATCTGCTGAGGGTACTGCTCACTACAGAGCAATTTTTCCAATGGTATGTTGTGAACTTGTGAAAGTGAATCTAACAATAATAATTATTCAAAGAATTACGCATGCATTTGATTGCACATTTGATTGTGCGTTTGACAAATCAAATGTTTGTGGGTCGCATGCAAATGTTTAAGGTACGCATTCAAATGCAAATGCATTAAAAAATTTATGCATTTGCATTTGTTAACAAGCCTGGTTCAAACGCATCTATATCCTTCTTGCGATTTGATCTCCACGCTTTATACAGTATTCTAAATTAGGTTTAACTGTTGTTTTTATACATTTTCCTTGTATGTTATGTTTCTCCTAATCAACCCAAGAATTTGGTTACCCTTTGAAGCTGCAATACCAAACTGCTGCAATACCAAACTGCTGCAATACCAAACTGCTCTGAAACTTTCATATCAGCACTTATTGTTATTCGTAAGTCCTTTTCTTTTACAGTAGTACCTAGAACAGTATCTCCGATTTTATAGTTTATATCGAAGTTCCTGTGTCCTGTGTGTAGGCATTTACATTTCCCAAAATTTAATAACATCTGCCATTTTTCAGACCATTTATTATAACTAATTTGTCTAGATCGTTTTGTAAATATTGTTTATCACCATATGTTAGGCATACATTTGCGGACGACACAAAAGTATTTAGAAAGGTTAATACTATTGTTTATCACCATCAGTATTAACGTTTCTAAACACTTTTGTGTCATCCGCAAATTTATGCCTAGCAAGGAAGTCCACCATAAAGTCTTTAATTAACCTTTCTAAAAATTTACAAATCACTGACGTTAAACTAACTGATATGTAATTATCTTACTTATTTCTCGAACCCTTTTTAAATAATGATATGATGTTTGCTTCTTTCCAATCAAAAGGAATCACTCCCTCTTTTAATGACCAGTTGAACACTCTTGCAGGTGGTATAATGATTTGTTCTGCTCTTTCCATTAGTAGTTTTGGAGGAACTCCATGCATTCCCGGTGATTTATTATCCTTCTTTGCCTTTATTTTCTTAGATACCATTTCTGGAGACGACAAGTGGACAAGGAAGCCATTGGCTTATCGAGAGTCAAAACCAATTGTCATCCATGTGTAACCCGCCCTTCTGAGATATTTGTTAATTTTGTTCGACGCTGCTAGGATTTACAATACTGATTATAAACCAGTACACTATAGGCATCACAGGTGAAATAAAGCGTTCACACGAGGTGGTTAAATAAACGTTGTTCACTGGCTGAACCATCTGTACGAGCCTCCCGAGCGTTGCTACAGTTGTAACAACTTGCCCCAACATAATTGTAACAACTTGCCCCAAACACATTTTTTGCAGTTGAACGTACGTGTACGGTATGTATGTACTGTTGGCACATAGTTGACATGTTTCAAGTTTCATTAACGAAACATAAGAAGTGGCTGCGTGAGATGATATTATGTGGGCATATCCAAACAAGTTTTAGGTGGTAAAAAAGTCATTTTTGTCCACATCTCGTAAATGTCGCCTTCTTATCTCCAGATTTTTGGACGGTGTCTGCTGGTGGACTTCCAACCAACTACAGTCGATGGTCACTCCATATGTGTTCCGTTACATATGTTATGCATCTGTAACAACTTGCCCCTGTATACAATTAGCCCCGGTCTCCCCTACAGTATGTATCATCCAGGTGGGAATGTGACTCCCATCCAAAATCAATCGTATTAGGGAATTAACAATATCCGTTTACATCGACAGCATTGAATATTTCTCGCATTTCCTGCATTGTTGGCTATTTTATTGTTAACTAACTTACGACTCCTTGCACTAACTAGTCAAGTTTTGGTAGAGCAATGTCAGTGGCAATGACATCTTCGCGCTCCAAAATCACGTACAACTACTGGTTTCACGCAACGTTCGATGGACGTTTGACGTAAATCACGTAACAATGACAGAAAGGCATTTACGTCAAACGTCCACATTGGTTCCTTTGACGTAAAACCCAACCCCCGGGGAGATGTAGAATAGTTGCTAATGTACGAACCACCACCGTGGGCCCCCGTGCACCGTGGACCCCCGGGCACGCCTACATAGGTTCAGCCCCATACATGCGAAACTGACGGAGATATGAGGGAACAGACGTACATAAAGACATACAGACATTTAGACACACACACACGCACGCACGCACGCACGCACGCACGCACGCACGCACACACACACACGCACACACACACTTGTATATTGATATAACATGCGGCCTCGGGCCAATACGAACGCAATACGAATATGACCAATTCATAAAATTTTCATTAATTGACAATTCTACGTTATCTTGAGTAATTGTATGCCGTGTTGGCTATTGCCCTGTTTATTAAACTAACTTTGATTGTATATAATATATATATATATATATATATATATATTGGCTATTGCCCTGTTTATTAAACTAACTTAGATTGTATATATATATATATATATATATATATATATATATATATATATATATATATATATATATATATATATATATATATAATATACGTATCAATTTACAGTATCTCAACATTCTATGAATGTGCAAGGACTAGCACGTGTCCGGGCAAGTTTCCACGCCTTTTTGTGACTTTTAAAATTTCTGATTGCACCTGTGACTGTGTGACATTACCGTGCTGGGGCTGTCATGCGTGACCACAGACGCCAGAACAGTCTACAAAGCGAATGCCTGCATTGTTTCCGCATTAGCAGACCCACTCGCCTGGATAGTGGCGTGCAATGCAAGGGTGGCACTCCATCAACCACCCGCCGGGGCTGTCGGGGGGGGGAGGGGTGCCCACAAGCAGCGATGGATACCGGTGATTAAGTCAGCACGACCGACAACACCCACTAAGCCACCAAGGGTTCCTCGCGGCAGAAGTGGACTCAACGACACGAATCTCATATACGTCCAAACAAACAAATGGGATATTCCGACAGTGATCAACACAAACATTCGTGGAGCCCTGGCAAGTAAACGTGACGAAATTAAAGTTACAAAAGACGACATAGGCGCAGACGTTCTCGCTATAACCGAGCCGTGGTGCACCAGCAACATACCGGACGGCTCGGTCACATTATCCGGGTTCAACATCTACCGGATGGACAGACAAGATGGCCGCCAACACGGGGGAATCGCTTGCTACGTCCGAAACACCATCCCTACTAAACAATAGACCGAAGTAAACCGAACCGACATAGAAACACTGTGGCTAACGATACGCCCTCCAAAGACGCATCGGGATCATCCGCAAATACGCCCTCCAAAGATGCATCGGGATCATCCGCAAATACGCCCTCCAAAGATGCATCGGGATCATCCGCAAATACGCCCTCCAAAGATGCATCGGGATCATCCGCAAATACGCCCTCCAAAGATGCATCGGGATCATCCGCAAATACGCCCTCCAAAGATGCATCGGGATAATCCGCAAATACGCCCTCCAAAGATGCATCGGGATTATCCGCAAATAACAATTTGGATTACATACGCCAGCACCATCCGTATACATGTGTCATCTTAATGGGCGACTTCAATCAGATGAAGGATTCTCATTTGAAACGAACTCACAATCTGAAACAAATCATCGACCAACCAACACGAGGAAGTGCGATACTATATACCATTTACATAAACATCCCTGGCTCGTCCTGTTACCAGTGCGCCGATTGGCCTGTCAGACCACACGTACTCCTTCGATGTCTGTGAAATATACCGAACCAGTGGTTACAAAGACGTCCTCGCGCAGTCACAAGCCCAGTGACCGAGCCCGTTTTGTGGCAGCGCTCAGCCTCACCTCATGGGAAATACTATTCCACCGGCCAACCTGCGAACAACAACTGAACTTTTTCAATTCTAGCATCAGAACGTTGCTTGACACGCATCTTCCAGAACGCGAGATAAGACGATGTTCTAGCAACAGACCCTGGATACACGACAATTTGCGCTATCTTATTCGCCGCCATCAGAATTCTGGAAACCAACTACACAGAAAGAAGGCTAATCGTGAGAGAAAATCATCACAACGAAAGTACTACTAACGGAAAATCCAATCTCTCGAAAATTAAAACCAAAAACATCGGTGGAACAATATGAAAGATCGTGTGGGTGTTAAAGTAAAGTGTGACAACCTTCAAGGCCTTACTAACAAGCATTGCCCTGGCAACGTCGGTATTCTTGCCAACGACATATGTGACTTCTTCAAATCCGTGTCGAATGACTTCACTCCCCTGTCACCCGATGATACCTTCTTACCACCGGGAGCTGACACCGCCATCCCAGATGCCTACATCATCAACGTCAGCGAAGTAGCCAAATCACTATCACGAATAAAAACAGACAAAGCAGTAGGCCCCAATGAGATACCCAACTGGATCCTACAAGACTATGCCACCACCTCGACACCCCCGTATCCTTCTCGTCGATTTTAGCAAAGCCTTTGATAGAGTTGACCCCCATACTCTACTTACTAAAGGCTCATCACTTGGACTCCCGAATGTCATCATCAAATGGCTAACATCTGTGCCAAAGCAAACAGCAAGTAAAGATCGGCAACGAGAAAATGGATTTCACTATTATCAAGGAACAATATTCGGCCACATCGGCTTTATGCACCACATAAACGAATTACAAACATCCTGCGGTCATGTGAAATATGTCGATGACTGCACCATTTGAGAAAATTTTTCACCCTGCAGCCACAATAGCTCACTGCAAACAGCAGCAACCGAAGTCGCACAGTGGACAACAAAATGGCACTCAATTAAGATAAGACGAAGGAGCTACGCATCTGTTTCAAGAGATCATCGTTAGACATCCCGCCGCTAACCATCACGGACAGACCCATCGAACAAGTGAAGTCAACACGACTACTAGGTGTCACACTAACAGCCGATTTAAAATGGCAATCCCATATTGACGAAATAACCGCCAAAGCATCGCAACGACTATACTTCATAATACTGCTCAACCGAGCAAGCGTTAAATACCTCTATGTTGACGTCACTCCTGGTAATTTCCTATCAAATTCGTGTGCGGACACGATTTGAATCGCTACATGGAGCTATTCGACTTGCCGCATCCGTATCCGCACTACAACACGCAACCGCATCCGCACACGTGGAATCACTCCTATGAATTCCCACTATAGCCATTTGTTGTCGCATACCGCATGCCGCATCCGCACATATGTAATCGTAGCTTTAAGCCATCGTCACAGCACTGGCAGACCGGATGTACTTCCATGTAATGGCTAATGTGAATGTGTGTGTTGTGTGTGTGTATATATATATACACATACATACATGCATGCATACATACATACATACATACATACATACATACATACATACATACATACATACATACATACATACATACATACATACATACATACATACATACATACACACACGTTGCATTTAAGTTGTAGTTCTTGGATGTGAGCTACATTTAAACGATCCAAGTATCGCTGTGGAAATCATTTCGTTGACGGGACACACGACACAAGAATCTGTGCTGTGGACAATAATTGTTTGTGCAGACAGTAACTGTACTGATAAGTTCTCAACTGAATTTCTTACCATTTAATAATTTATTGACATTTGAGCTGGGACTCGAGTGGTGTTAGAAATAGAACATCACCTCACAATTCTGCTGGAAGTGAAACTAACCACAGAAGTACGCGTGGTGACAGTAGTAAGAGAAAAACCAGGATGATAGAACTGAAATGAGTGGCTCATCAGGTGTTTGTTTTGTGACGTGATGTTGAGATCTCCGCTGGGATTTGTTCGGGGGGGGGGGTGAACGTGTTAAAGAAAGTGGCATTGACCCAGGAGAGCGGTGACGGGGTCAAGGAGAGAGAGAGAGGAGGCGTTGTAAAACTTGTGTTGGCTGTTGACCTGTTTATTAAAAAAAATATATTATATATATATATATACATATATATATATATATACATATATATATATATATATACATATATATATATATATATATATATATATATATATATATATATATATATATATATATATATATATATATATATATATATATATATATATATCGTATCGTCGTTACCGTGATATCACAATATGATTATGAAACGGAGCTTAACAAGAAACTGCCAGGTTATTGAAGCACGTAATCACGTGGCGTTTAGAGCGTAACCACGTAACCGACACCGCATAGCGACGACCTTACACAAGCAGTATGAACTTTCTTTCTTTTCTGTCTTTAGATTACTGTAGATGGCCAGAGTATCGAGGAATAAATTATACGTGAGGAATAACCTGCGGTATCTCACATATACAATGCGATGGAGTATGTTCAAACAGCAGTTGGTTGTGAATAAATAGTTAATATATATATATATATATATATATATATATATATAGACTAAGTTAAATAAATGTAATAATAATTAATAGATCACGGGAGATCCGACCCCGCTGTCCAGCCACAAGAGAGCCGCTCTCGATGATCCAACTACGCCAATGGAGTTCCTCTTTCGGTGGTCTAGCCACCGAGGAACCACTCTCGAAGATCCAGCCACGTGGGAGTCGCACTCGAAGGTCACCAGCCACTGGACCCCGCGGTCCACTCCCGACGGTACATCCTCCGGGGAGTCACTCTCGACGGTACATACTCCGGGGAGTCGCTCTCGACGGTACATCCTCCGGGGAGTCGCTCTCGACGGTACATCCTCCGGGGAGTCGCTCTCGACGGTACATCCTCCGGGGAGTGGCTCTCGACGGTACATCCTCCGGGGAGTGGCTCTCGACGGTACATCCTCCGGGGAGTGGCTCTCGACGGTACATCCTCCGGGGAGTCGCTCTCGACGGTACATCCTCCGGGGAGTGGCTCTCGACGGTACATCCTCCGGGGAGTCGCTCTCGACGGTACATCCTCCGGGGAGTCGCTCTCGACGGTACATCTTCCGGGGAGTTTCTTCAGCAACATAATTACTAAACAACAAATACGTACCCTTTGTTAATACACGTGGGATTGACTATGAAAGCTTAACATGAATAAGGCGACCTCGCCAGGAATACACTGATCGTAACGGGACGGTCAGATCTACAATTCATTCATATTGTGTCTCTGTAGCCAGCTGTTCAATGCGATCTGCACGCGCCGCTATTGGTAGAACAGTTGCGGCGTGACCAAATGTCGTGTGGCCAAATGTTTTGTGACCAAATGTCCGCCACCTATATATATATATATATATATATATATATATATATATATATATATATATATATATATATATATATATATATATATATATATATATATATATATATATATATATATATATATATATATATATATATATTTGCACGCACGCACAGGACACATCCTTCATTGCTTGAGGTGTGCAGTTGCAATCGTGTATTTCGTTCCGCGAACTCTACACGTATGTTCTACGACGCCATGTCGCGTGAGTCTTCCGTCAAGAATTCTTGCTAGTCTGCCAGATGGTCGCATCCCACTACGCCTGCCTGGCGATCCTCGCTATGCTCACCGGATCGCTGTTCTTGTCGCTCTGGACCGCATCGTCCAAGGACACTCATCAGCCGGTCACATACGAGGGCCTGGCCAGCGAGTTCCAGCCAGCGTTCCAACACCGCATCGTAAGGTCAGTCATGTCAGTGAGCACGACCACATTCAAGCCCCGGCCTCCCAGAGCGACCAATGACTGATCGTTGGTCTTGGTCAATCATCTTTCTGATAACGTCTGCAACATGAATCGTCGAGTGCAGGTCAAGCAGATATATGGTGGTAATTTGACTACACTGGAGTGTAACGTTTGCGAACTGGATACTCGAATGACTCGGTTATGATTAATGGAAATGTGCAATTCTACTATACGTGTTCGCCTCCGAGTACACAGCGAACCACTGTGACGGCCCACGTCGTCGGCAATGCAAACATGCATAATGCGTCTCTTCAGATCACTCGTACCATTTCTGGTCGTGGTGACATATAAAAGTACTCGCGCTTAGAAGCAGTGAGAGGACACACGAAATTACCCCGCCCCCCTCTTGCGTTCTTTGTCAAAATACCCTGTTCGTAGTTCTGAAATCGTACAAAGGGATCTAAAGCAAACGACACGAGTGACGGATGTAGTATGGACTCAACTCTGCGGACGACGGACAGTGTTCCCCGAACTGTTGTGACATCTCAACACGTCGACTGTAACGAATACGTTCTTATACGACAAGCAAACGAGATACCAAGTAAAAAAGAAGATCAGTATTATTGTACACCAGGGGTTCGACACAAGTGGGTTTTCCAACGAACCGCCACTGAACATCAGTTATTTCTTAATGTATACGTTACTGATTCTTGAACTTTCTTCATCAACATAATCACTAGACAACAACCGTGTACCCTTTGGTAATACACATGTGATTGACTATGAAAGCTTAACATGAATAGTGCGTCCTCGCCATGAATACACCGATCGTGACAAGACGGTCACGAAAACAATTTGGCCCTATCGTGTTTCTGTAGCTGGATTGCAAAGGCGCTCTATACGCGCTGCTATTGCCAGAAGAGTCGTCATGTTGGCGCCACGAATAACTAATAGCGCATCATGTCATGCGACCAAATGTCTTGTGACCAAATGTTCGCCACCCATATAATACATTTATGCACCCACACAAACGCACACGACACAACCTTTATTGTTTGAGGTGTGCAGTTGAAATCGAGTCGAATGTTTCGGTCAGCGAACTGTACACACCTTGTACGGCTGGCGCCGTGTAGCGTGAGTCTTCCGTCGGGAGTTCTTGCTCGTCTGCACTCCGCTGCGCCTGCCTGGCGATCCTCGCTATGGTCACTGGGTCGCTGTTCCTGTCGCTCAGGACCGTATCGTCCAAAGACACTCATCAGCCGGTCTCCTACGAGAGTCTGGCGAGCAAGTTCCAGCCAGCGTTCCGTGGTAAAGTCGGTCAGGTGAATGCATGAGCACGACCACATCAGGCCATGGCCTCCTAGAACGGCCAATGGTTGGTCGTTGGTTTTTAGTCAATAGTCGTTCTGATAACGTCTGCAACATGAGCCGCCAAGTGCAAGGAACATATTGCCAGATATATGGTGGTAATTTGACTACACAGGAGTGTAACTTTTGCGGAAAGGCTACAAATAACATTCCTGAATGATTCGGTTATGATTCGTGAAAATGTATAACTCTACTACACGTGCTCGACTCCGAGTACATAACGAACCACTGTGAAGGCCCACGTCATCCACCATGCAAACATGCACAATGTGTCTCTTCAAGATCATTGCCATTTCAGGTCGAGATGTCTTACAAAAAGCTATCAGTACCTAGAAACAGTGAGTGGACACACGACACGTCGCCACTGTCTCGTGCGTTCTTCGTCAAAATACCCTGTTGATAGGTCTGAAATCGTAAAAAACGTATCTAAAGTCATCAGAACAGCAAACAAACAACACGAAAGACGGATGCAGCATGGACTTAACTGTTGTGACATCTTACCAGAGAATGGCGGATGTAACGCATTTATTACTTTATGACATGCAAACAAGAGACCAAATAAAAAAGAATACATAAACTATGGTAAACCAGTATTATTGTAAGCAAGTGGGTTTTTTCTTGAACTTTCTTGAGAAACATAATTACCAGACAACAATTATGTACACATAGAAAGTCCAAGAATAAACGCAATTATACATATTTACTCTTTACCTGTACATTTCCAGAAACAATACTTCATACCTTCAGAAAACATGAACACACCGTAACTACAATTACTGTCTGGAGTCAAAAACCTCCGTGCACTGAGTGGCTGCAGGAAACATGCTGACTCAATGGACTATAAACCTCCGTACACTGAGTGGCAGAAGGAAACATGTAGTCAACTGAATTTGAAACTAAAGCGTAAAATGGCAATGTCTAATATATATATATATATATATATATATATATATATATATATATATATATATATATATATATATATATATATATATATATATATATATATATATATATATATATATATATATATATATATAATATATATATGATCACCTATGATGATATAATTGATATATGCATGTGGCTTTCAGAGTAGTGGGCATATATCCCGGTGACCGCGGTGTATTCCCAGAAGATCAATTCCTAAGTTCTTACTTTACAGACAGAAAACCCGACACCAAAGCCGAGGTACACCAAAAACCAGACTTGTTGGCAAGACACAAACTGTCAAACATAGTTAAGTTTTTCAAATCATTGACCTGCAAGTCAATTCAACTCTCAAGTTAATGACCTCCAAGTCCAAGTCAAGTTTCGAGTCATCTCTCTGAATTCCTAGTCAGGTCCCACGTCACCAGGGTTCACCAATCGCCTTATTGTGGTTTGTCTGCGGTATTTTTAGCCCAGCCACAACATTAGACAATCATAATAAGTAGGGGGCCCGGATACCAGGGAGGCGTGGGCGACATTTGATCTGTTTGGCTATGAGATCTTTTTGTTTGATCTGAAATGAAAATGTTTCGGAACAAATGAAAGCCAGTACCTTGGCTGTAAAGTCCACATGTCAACACATATGTATAAAAAAAATAATCGTATACATACAAACCGCGAAGTACACATACAAACGTTGGTGAATCTGCTGCCGTTGGTGTGCCGTTTTTTAAAAAATCGGAAGAAATATATCCATAATTATTATAAATATCTAAATTATCAGTGCAAACTAATTGTTAGAAAGGTTGTTTTTAGTGAAAAAAAACAGATAGTTATCAAACGATGAATACACGCACCGAGAAGAAGACACTCGGGCTTAAAGTATAGAAACACGTATTATCCAATCAAAGACCGTTTTAAACAACGTGATGGTCACATACCTAGCCGAGCTGTTGTTCTTGGCAGCCCCCTGGCGGCGAGGATGAACAACGTAACTGTTATCGCTAACGTGAGTATACTTGAACTAAAAGTATACTTGAACTAAAAGTATACTTGAACTAAAAGTATACTTGAACTAAAAGTATACTTGAACTAAAAGCTAATTGACACTTAATTTACCGATGGGCTAATTAAGCACATTGCACATTATTAAACCGTCGATGAAATCGCTAGTCATACCAGCAGCTTTTCTACTATTGTATCCGCATGATTAAATGACTGCATGATTATAAGAAAACGTGAAAATAAAAAATTCTTTACGACACCCACTGGCACTGTATATTGCCAATGTTTCGTTTGAATTCGCATTTAAATAGAAACAGGCGTATCTACGACAGAGAGGTACGGGTGCTATGGGTATGTTGCGGTCAACCCTCGTCTGTGGTCGTCATGGCGACAGGCAGCGAGGCCATCACTGCAAATATCCAACTGGGCAGCTCCGTTTGCGAGGAGCTCGAGACAAGTCCGTCGGTGCTCGGGTTCGTTACATTTGCTGGTCGCCAGGTGGTGTTCCTAAACCAGACGGCGTCAGTGGTCGTGCCGTTGTCGGGATTCGGAGAAGCCGCTAAAGAGGCCGCGTCGTTGCGTCTCTCGATGGAGACGTCCGCACATCCATAGAACTGTTCCTGCGGGCCACAGCCGACACATGCTCTACCGTCGTCGGCCACCCCCCAGCTGTTCCCTGCAGCAAGAACGCACAATAGGTCATACAGAGAAAGACGTGGAAAGGGTCTACAGTTATTGCTAAACTGTTGCTGTGACTCGCATGGTGCGTACGACTAGCCATGATTTTCAGTAACATGGTTGTGCGACTGGGTCAGCGCACGTTCCACGATTCTATGCGACTGGTCAACGTACGCTACGTTGCACAACAAAAGTTGTTGCAATTCGTGTGCGCACCACCACGTTATTTTCACCACCTAACGTTATTTTCGGGAACTGCGTGCGAGCCCCCCCCCCCCTCCCCCACCCCCCGTGTTGTCTTTAGCGTGAATCCCTTAACTGTGGGATCGGTGATAGCAGCAGGATTGTAGATTGTTATGTTGTTTACAAGCACGGCAGTTTGTGAGTAGGCAAATGCGATATGTAATCCCAATTACAGCATGGTTCTTCGATAATAGGGTGTCATTTGATTCCCCTGTATATGTGCTTGCCACGGGCATAGCAGTGGTCGCAATTAACTGCTTAGAGAAACCAACAAGCGGAGAATGATCACGGTGGCGACGGAACACGAATAGGTTCCATTGTTACAATTTCTGAAATGCAAAAATTCGTGTCCTTACACGGGCCTATGTAGGAAGGGGGAGTTATTTTATTTCTTAAAGAATCTATTCAGGCTTACGAAATAAAATTAGAAATGGAAGCAGATTGCGCTGAAGCTGTTTGGTGCAATATAGTTACAGGAAATTAAACATTAACTATTGAATTGTTTTACCAAACATAAATGAACAGTTAACACAAAAATACAAAATGCTATAAAGGAAGTTAATTAAGGGGAATATATCATAATGGGAGATTTTTGCCACGGACACATACAATGGAAATCTCTAGAGAGTACAGGGGTGAGGACCAACAGTTTCTATTTTTAATTCAGGATAGTTTCCTAACTCAACACGCGCTAGAACCAACCAGGGGAGATAACGTATTAGACATAGTTTTGTCTTCACAAAATTAATTAGTGGACAGTGTCAAAATAAATTAACCATTGGGTAACAGTGATCATAATCAAATACATGTTGAAAACAAAGTAAAATCAGTAAGTAAAAATAAAAACACAGGAGAAACTTCCACAAAGGTAAATATGAGAAAATACTTAGCAAAACTAGATTGGAGTAACATGCTGAGGAATAAGACCGCAATTTAATGTTATGTTGGAACACTCTAAAATATGAAATTGAGAGTATCATTGATAAATTTGTTACCTTGAAAAAACAAGGAAACCGGTCTAGAAACACTTGTCTAAATAAGCTATTAGAAAAATAGTGTAAAAGCAAACTTTGTGGAGGGTTTATAGACGTACCAGAAATGATGAAGACTACACAAATTACAAAAAGACACTTAATGCAGCTACGCATGAAATTAGACAGTCTAAAAGAAGCTACGAAAAAAAATTATCGTGTAACATAAAAAATTACAGCAAGAGTTTTTATGCATATGTCAGGAGTAGACACAACGTATGAGTCGAGGTTAGACCACTAGAACGCAGTGATGGAAATATAATATCGGAAGATCTAAATGGATACTTCAGTTCAGTGTTTACCAGAGAGGATATTAGTTCATTACCAGTTCCAGGTGCTACATTTCAGGAGGCTAAATCGTGCTATTTGGGGCAGTTAATTGTAACTCCAGAAATGGTAGCTAAGAATATAAAGGCAATTAAGGACAACAAATCACCGGGAGTGGATGGAATTCCTCCAAAACTTCTAATGGAAACAGTAGAACAAATTCGTATACCACTTGCAAGAGTGCTCAACTTGTCATTAAAAGAGGGAGTGGTTCCTTTTGAATGGAAACAAGCATATAATACCATTATTTAAAAAGGGTTCGAGAAATAAGTCAGAGAATTACAGACCTGTTCGAAAATAAGTCAGAGAATTACAGACCAGTGCGTTTAGCATCAGTCATTTGTAAATTATTAGAAGGGTTAATTAAACACCACAATGGTGGATTTTCTTGTCAGGCATAAATTATTAAATCAATATCAACATGGATTCCTAAAAGTGAGGTCATGCTTAACAAATATGTTATGTTTTTTTGGAAGAAATCACAAATGGATAGACGAGGGATCACCAGTAGATATTATCTACTTAGATTTTCAGAAAGCAATATAGCAGGCAACATACTGAATTTTGTGGATGATACAAAAGTATTTAGAAACGTTAGGAGTACCAATAAGTGCTGATACGAAAGTTTCAGAACAGTGTGGTATTGCAGCTTCAAAGGGAAATCAAATATTGGGTTGATTAGGAGAAATATAACATACAAGGTAAAAAGCTAATTATACCTCTGTATAAAGCAATTCTCCTCCTTTAGAATACTGTATACAAACGTGGAGACCATGTCGTAAGAAGGCTATATATATACGCTTGAACGAATACAGAGGAGAGCAACTAAAATGATTCCAGAACGGAACTGAACTGAGAACCTTAGTAATGAAGAACGCCTACAAGAATGTGGTTCAACAACTCTAGAGACAAGAAGGTTGTTCAGGAAGCTTAAAACATCAACAAATGATCCTACCCGTATTGTACTTCCACTGAAGTACGCATTGACTACACACGAGCATCGGCGGGAATCGCAAAGGTATGTAGTATTTCATTGGCTGTCCCTCGATGGCCGAGTAACGTGTTCCGGTTCCGTCAGCCAATTGCAGCAAGTGTTGGTCGAGGCAAGCCGGTGTCACCGCCCGGGAGGGGTCGTTGTTCGGGCAAAGACGGAATTCAAACCACCCTTCGGAGATCACAAAACAATATAGAACGTAGGGGAACATGTGGCAAGCTGACGAATGGGGTAAGTTAAAAATCTTATTTAGTGTTAAAAATGGAACAGACGGGCATAAGACATATAACAGTGATCAATACGGCGACACTTGCAATGTTACACAAACTGCAATCGGTAAGCAAAGAGAGTAGGCCTAGTTTCTCTTAATTAGTACATTGTACAGATTCTTATGATGTGCGGAGATATATTCGTACAGTAGAAAGGGTGAAGAAATGCACAATGTGGCGGGCGTGGCCAGCTGGCACATCGGGAGTGTGCGGCATATGAGCAGGGGTCGTTTACGTGCGAGATTTGTGCCAATGACCGAGTGACATGGGACATCTTTGTGAAGGGGCCCACTTTATTCTCCATTTGTTTTCAGTACGAAAATGTGTTTCCTTTTAAAACACATTTGACTTATAGTATTTATTAAGATAGTGTATCATGATTATGCAGACGCATAGTCAATATACTGAACTGGGGAATACAACATAACTATTTTTACACCAAAATGTCATATATAGGTTAATACATGCTTAAGGGGCCTACTTTACCCTCCCTTCCCCTACTGTTTTGATTACAGCAAATAAGACCCGGTTGTACACGTGTATCTGCGAAATACCAGACACATCTACCATTTAGGTGTACACAAGCTGCACTAAATACCAGAAACATCTACCATTTAGGTGTACACAAGCTACACTAAATGCCTGTTCGTAAAATTCCTCACTTGCGCATTACTGGGTGCAATGTCACCGTCTGATAAATGATCTGCACGGGCATGTAGACGAACCGTGAATGCAATCAATGGGTTTTCAGTTTGCGACATTGGAAAATACACAAAAGTACAAAAAGGAGTGTCTACTTATCAGGATAAAATTCCTTCAAACTACGAAAATCATAGCGGATTCCAACCGACCAAACGTGGTGTACCGGGCTTATAATAATTTATGAAGATAGAAGATCTGCCAACTAAGGACTGGATCCAGTGCATCGAATGGTGGCACGAAACTTGCTCTAAGGACTGGATCCAGTGCATCGAATGGTGGCACGAAACTTGCTCTAAGGACTGGATCCAGTGCATCGAATGGTGGCACGAAACTTGCTCTAATTACGAAGGATACAGAAAGATATTAAAACGCGTAATATAGAATTACTTGATAAATCAAAATACGTTAACAAACCTTTGTGTGTGGCAGTCAGTTCCACGGTGATCACCACAGTCGAATTCTGCTGGTAGCGGCGTGTTATGATACCACGGCCGTATTTGCCGCCAGCCTCGTTTGCTCGCGGTCCTTGCCATGGATCTCCACAGACACCGCATTTCCCGTCATTCTGTTTCCATTGGTTCTGTTGTCGGAGTACACCGTATGAGATGTGTTACAGTTGCGCACGTACTCCAAAACATTTAAATTAGTCAATTAAATTGCCACGCATTGGCTCAAAACTGTGAAAAAAGACTATAAAGCGGCGGTAAGAGCTACTAAAAACATAACCGTTAGCGACTAATATAAAACGTATCACGCCAGTGGTTTACTAGGAAAACCTTGTTGAACACACAGCTGTTAGATAACGCTACGTCACGAGTGTCATAGCCTAGTAAATTTCGCTCGCCAAATGAAAATAAATTCGTAAACACATATTCTTATACTTGCCAATATGATATGGCCATGCTGTTTGCGTCCAAACTCAATTTATTTAATATATGTTGGCCTTTGTTTACTAAACTAGTTTTCTTTTTTGATAAAACAACACGTTTGTTTGAGATTGCGTTGATTATGTGTATGCCGGCCTCATTTAATACGTCACGCGTAGTCTAGGTTACCCGATTTTCATAGAATTGCGCATGCGTTTATTGATCGCACAGTCAACCGGAGAAATGACCAGAACATCCCACTTTTAGAATACCTTCTGAGTAAACCACTGTTGTGATATTCTTGATTTTAGTTGGACATGATTAGTGTTTATTACCTCTTTTAGGTGCATAGCCCGAAAACCATTACTTTTGCTTCGTTTTAAATGTCTTGCCAACGCAGCCGCTTACACAACTTGGAGCAACATGGCTGAATTTAATTTGTAATCATACGTTTCGCCAATATATCATGATATAAAACACTGTGTCTATTACTGACATATATCATGTGCCGCGAATATGCGATTCGAAACATTGAAGCAAGCTACGTCTACCCAATCTAACTGTTCTGGATTTAACCGAGATCAATCTTAGCAACGCGTCTCATTAGTTTATGCCACGAGAACCGGAGCCCCACGATTGTGTCTAAGCATCGCCCTGTGAAATAGGGGCAACCGGGGACACTGGATTTCAAACATTCGCCGGATAAAACAAAAATCAAATCATGCACTCAACCAGGCCTCCCGCAAAAGCAGGTCTCCACAAAATCAATCATAATCTATCTGAATAGACGTCTCCCAAAGTATCTCTTCGCGTGCCTTGAATTCAGTTCATCTGATTAAGCTCAGTTCGGAATGGGACATCATACGTGGGATTAATATTGACAAGATTTTGTCGGACTTCGGTGTTACCAAAACGCGCAAACAGTTAATTAGTGTTTGAGACAGTTCAGCAGATATACAACCAGATATGACTATTCACATGATCACATCTCTCTAAAACCGTCCGTAACTAAATTGGTGGACAGTATTTGGATGTCACTCTTTGTTTGCTCATGAGAATTTGCACGGTTTCTATTTTACGCTGTATTTCCTTGTATTACTTTCTGGTATGTCATTGTATGTCATTGTATGCTGCAATTATTGCTTGTCATTGTATGCTGTATTTTCGTGTTTGTCATCATACGCTGTATTTTTTTTATTGTGTGTCTGTATGTCGTCGTCGACAAAATTTGTGAAGGCTTATGCTCAAACATTATTGAATAAATGTTGAGGTATGGGGTTATGTCCATAGACAATACCACGGGTCTCGAATTTCGCACTCGTTAAGGGCCGTACACCAGACGTCTGTACCCCCCCCCCCACCCCCACCCCCCGCGGTGCCGACTCCTTCCATCTGGTCACTCTACGTAAGCAGACACATAAGCATCACTTACTTGAAAGCCGCCACAATAGAGTTGGTTGTCTTCGTAGTTGGGCGTTGAATTGAACCCGTATCGCCACATACTAGATCGAGACGGCGGGTCTGTCAGTCGGCCATGTCCGTACGCCGAAGACGCAATATGCAGCACGAGTAAATTCATCAGATAGACGCAGGGAACGTGGAACATGGCGCCTACGTACGTCCCAAATGTCGCCATGTTCACGATTGTTTTGGAACACGAGAAATAGTGCCAGGGTGTGCCTGATGTCCGGCCACTGTGAAGCATTTTACGACCTATTGACAATGCTAAAGTCATCACTCGCAGTGTGGAGCCAGCGGCTGTTTGGCAATATAATGGCTTGCATGCAGCGTTATTGCATAGTATTCGTTGCATCAACACGAACATTAAGACCAAGTCACAGAGATTTTCTCCGTGACTGTGTTTATAGTTAGTAAGACCATAGATAAAGCCACATTTTGGAATCGTTTCGTCAGTCAATTGCACTGAATAATATATGGCATCCTGCTGCTTATTTGGACGCATCGTTGGAATAATATTTTATACATCACAAACGTCACGTATGTCTACGGGATATGTCGTTGTTTACAAGTTACATCAAGTTACATCACAAACGTCACGTATGTCTACGGGATATGTCGTTGTTTACAAGTTCGCGTCCCGTCGGTTGTTTCTGTGTTGCCTGTGAGCACTAGATTGTCGCACGTACCGTCAGTTGTTTCTGTGTTGCCTGGGAGCACTAGATTGTCGCACGTACCGTCAGTTGTTTCTGTGTTGCCTGGGAGCACTAGATTGTCGCACGTACCGTCAGTTGTTTCTGTGTTGCCTGGGAGCACTAGATTGTCGCACGTACCGTCAGTTGTTTCTGTGTTGCCTGGGAGCACTAGATTGTCACACGTACCGTCAGTTGTTTCTGTGTTGCCTGGGAGCACTAGATTGTCACACGCGGTATAATTAATGATGGGACAGTAACATCACTTTGGCAATCGATTGAGTGTTAAAGTCTTACTCCCTCGATATAATCATATAATCATATCATGGGACGTTTTATGCCGTTTTACGATAATGTTACAAACGGCTCAAGATCGTTTTACTGTTATTGTTATTTATTGATATTTTGTGGTTTGTTGTTGCATATTTAGGTTAGTTTGATGAGGTTAAAATGCTGTGCTACTTCACGGGAATGGTGAGTGGTTTTATATAATAGATACACCCTACATGTGTATTGATTCTGGCATGTACCGGTACTCCGGAATAATTCACATCATGTCCATGGCGGCTCTTACACGGGGGGGGGGGACATTGTTATCTGAACCGTGTCCCACTCTTTTTGATATCTAAAACAAATCATATTCCTAGATCAAAATCGGTTTTACTCACATAAAATTTCACTATTAGTAGACGATTTTAGACGAAGAGAATATATCTAGTATTGTGTTGATAATGTAGCTAATTCAAACAGGGTTGGTAAACTAGCTCAAATAACACTTGATGTGGGGTTAAGCCACAGTGTAGCGTAAGCAAGTCAGAATGGGTGTTGAGTGTTGAGTGGGGTACCACAAAGATCAGTATTACTGGGATCCATATGGTGTTGCTGTTCAAAGAATGTTCGTAGCAACGTTCATCTTTAGTACTGACCTAAATTCGACGTCATAACAACGTCAAACTTCGACGTTGTTACGACGAAGGTTGATCGACGTTATATTGACTTTGCGTGTATGTTGTCCACTTATGTATGTTGCATACCGACCTAAATTCGACGTCATGACAACGTCAAACTTCGACGTTGTTACGACGAAGGTTGATCGACGTTACATTGACTTTGTGTGTATGTCGTCCACTTAAGCCCGCCGCACACTGCCCGATTGTCTACGATCCGACGCATCTCGACCGTCGCAGCGTAGACAATCGGGCGTAATCGGGGCGGTGTGCGTGTGCCTACGACTAGGATTTAACAAGATTTAACAAGATTTAACAAGATTGCCATCTTGAACAACAAGTTCCAGATGGCAAGTGGACAAGGAAGCCATTGGCTTATCGAGAGTCCAACAATTTTCTCATCTATGTGTAGCCCGCCCTTATCAGATATCTGTCAATTCTATTTTTAAACATATTCACACTACTAGCATTAACACAATCATTTGGCAGTTTGTTCCATTCATTTATCACCCTCTGTGAGAAAGAGTACTTTCTCATGTCCAACCTACACTGCTCCTTAACTAATGCTGCTTTGTATCCTCTGGTTCTACTGCCTTCTTTAAGTTTGAAGAACATATTCCTATCAACATCCTCATAACCGTTCACTATTTTAAACACTTCTATTTGGTCTCCTCTTAGTCTCCTGGTCTCTAGTGTTGTCAAACCACATTGTAATAAGCGACTTTCGTAACTAAGGTCTCTTAATTCTGGAATCATCTTAGTTGCTCTTCGTTGTATTCTTTCTAGCTTATCTGTGTCTTTTTTACGATATGGCCTCCATGCTTGAATACAATATTCCAAATGTGGTCTAACTATTGCTTTGTACAGGGGTACAATTAGATGTTTCTCCTTATACGTGATAGTTCTCCTAATTAGCCCTAGAATTTGATTTCATTTCGAAGCAGCAATCCCACATTGCTCTGAAACTTTCGTGTCAGCATTAAATGTTACTCCTAAATCCTTTTCTTGTGTGGTTCTACCTAGTACAGCATCCCCCATTTTATATTCCTCGTCCATATTTCCATGTCCTATGTGTATACATTTACACTTCCCAAAATTGAATAACATTTGCCATTTTTCTGACCATTTAACTAATTTTTCCAGATCATCCTGTAAACTTTGGTTATCTGTATCATTAGTAACCTTTCTGAATACTTTTGTGTCATCTGCAAATTTGAGTACTTTGCTAGATATGTCATCCTCCAAATCATTTATATATATTAAAAACAGTATAGGGCCTAATACTGATCCCTGTGGTACCCCACTCAAAACAGATTTCCAGTTTGAAATCTCACCATCTACTATTACTCTCTGTCTTCTGTGTGTAAGCCACTTTTCTATCCAGTTGATTACATCATTGCCTATACCATGGGCTTTTAGTTTAAGTAACAATCTTTGATGTGGCACTTTATCGAAAGCTTTCTGAAAATCTAAGTAGACAACATCCACTGGTGACCCGTCATCTACCCACTTTGTAATTTCTTCTAAAAAAACATAAGAGATTGGTTAGACATGACCTTACTTTTAGGAATCCATGTTGAGATGTATTTATTAATTTATGTTTTATGAGGAATTCCACCATGTGGTCTCTAATTAATGTTTCGAGTAATTTACATACAACTGATGTTAAACTCACTGGTCTGTAATTTTCTGGCTTCTTCCTCGATCCCTTCTTAAATAGCGGCGTAATGTTTGCTTCTTTCCATTCTGAAGGAACTATTCTTTCTTCTAGTAACAAGTTAAATAAGTTTGCAAGTGGTGTACTAATTTGATCAACAATTTCCTTTAGCAGTTTTGGTGGTATCCCATCAACTCCAGGTGATTTATCATCTTTCATCTTCTTAATTTTCTTTGCTATCATTTCAGGAGTTACAAATAACTGCCCTAAATGTTCTGATTTATTGCCCTCAAATTTAGTCAATGGAACTGGAAGTGAGCTGATATCTTCTGTGGTAAAAATTGAGCTGAAATACTCATTCAGGACCTCTGCCATTTGGAACCCATCTGAAATTATGTTTTCACTGTTGTTTTCCAGTGGTCCGACCTTATCTCGAACTTTCTGTTTACTCCTTACATAAGCATAGAAACTCTTGCTGTCATTTTTGTGTAGTCTTCTACATTTCCAGTGTGTTTATAGACCCTCCACAGCATCTGTTTGTGAGCAATTTTTCTAATAGCTTCTTTTGACAGGTGTTTTTTCCTGGATCTTTTCCCTTGTTTTCTTAATGGAATAAATTTCTCAATAATGCCCTCAATCTCATATTTTAAACAAGTCCAGCATTCTGTTGCTGTCTTGTTCTTCAGCAAGTTATTCCAATCTATATTTGCTAGATATGTTCTCATCACTTTATATTTGCCTTTGTTGAAGTTCCTCCTCCATTGTTTTTTATATGTATTCCCTGTCTTTACTTTTATATTAAAATGGATTTGGTTATGGTCACTTGAACCCAAAGGTTCGTGTACTTTAACATTGTCAACTAATTCATTTTGAGAAGACAAAATTAAATCTAACACATTCCCACCTCTGGTTGGTTCCAAGACATGTTGAGTAAGGAAACAATCCTGTGTTAGAAGTAGAAACTGATGGTCGTCACCTCCAGCACTCTCTAATGATTCCCATTGTATATGGCCATGGTTAAAATCACCCATTATAACACATTCCCCCTTGCTCACCTCCCTTATCGCCTTTTGTAATTTTACATCTTCCTCTTGTCCTATGGTAGGACTACGATAAACTACTCCTATTGTTAATGTTGAGTTCCTGGTAACTATGTTACACCAAATTGCTTCCACACTATCTGCTTCACTTTTCAGTGTAATTTCATATGCTTGGATAGATTCTTTAATATACAAAATTACTCCACCTCCCCTTCTTTCTCGTCTATCCTTCCTAAACATTACATAGCCTGTCAGTGCTAACTCAGCATCTACGATATCTTCATTTGCCCATGATTCTGTGATGCCTATTACATGAGGATCAATATCTGCTACCATAATGTCTAACTCACTTTTTTTATTTACTATGCTCCTGGCATCTAAGCATACACATTTAAGTTCATTGTCTGAAATTATTGGTGAACATTTCTTTGGATGTGTATTTGTAGTAGTACTCCTTTGAGTTTTCTCTGTCAGTTCCCCCTGCGCATCTAGTTTAAATAATTTATGGTACCTGTGCCCTCGTCGACAACTCTGACAAACTCACACGCAAGAACTGCAGCGCCCTTCCCTGTCAGATGAAGTCCATCTCTCATGAAAAAGTCACCTCTTCCCACAAAGTTTAACCACATGTCTACGAAGCCTACTCCCTCCTCCATACATACCTTCTGTACCTGTGTGTTGATCGCCATCCTTCTACAGTTCCTATATTCCTCACCCCTGCCTCCCATTATTGGTAATATCCCCGACAATACGATCTGCCCAACTCGTGCCTCTTTAAGTGTCTTGATCAACCTCCTGTACTTACCAACGATGGCTGACGCTCCCTCCTTCTCTGCATTGTTCGTTCCCACATGCACGAGAACAGCACCTCCCGTGCCACCACCCATGACCTGTCCTGCCTTCTCTGCTATATCCTCTATTTTTGCCCCTGGTAGGCATACTGTTATGTCATCTCCTCTATTTACAATTTTATCCACTTTCCTAATGATGGAATCACCCATAAATACCCGGGCTTTCCTCGCTTTCCCCTGTGATACTACATCAGCAAAGCTCCTTTCCTGTTGCACACTACTAGTATGCCCCCTTTCTCTCATATCATCAACCTTTACTGTCTTACCACCTGGCAATCCCTCTCCACTCACCCGCTTACCTCTCTTTTGTTGCATACTCTGCCTTCTGTCATCTTTCTTCTTCTTACCAGCTTCCTCCCTCACATTGCCACTGCTCTCCTTGTTCTCCTCGGTCTCACCACCTCTGCTCTCCTCGGTCTCACCACCTCTGCTCTCCTCGGTCTCACCACCTCTGCTCTCATCATTCTCACCACCTCTGCTCACTTCTGTCTCACCCTGCCCTGTCATCATCAAAATCATATGCCTTAGCTCAATCACCTGCTCCTGCAGATATTTCACTGTCTTACACCCCCTACACACGAAATGGAAATCATCCGCCTGCACCTCCGTCCACGAATTTACACACCCGGACTTACGCCTCGTCGGATTCCCCAGTCTTACGCCTCGGATTCCCCAGTCTTACGCCTCGTCGGCGACAGTCGTGGCGATTCAACATGTTCAATCGGTACGACTGACGCTGACTGGCAATCTTGAACAATAGGGGTGTGCGGTACTTCCCGACTTTAATTTTCGAATCGTAAGGAATGAACCAATCAGAGAACTGAAGTGGTGATTAGATTCTTAGGAAAATGGCTGATTTCCGGTGCGAGATGATGGAAGACGCACTTGTTGATATGTGGCACAGTCGGCATAGGCAAAATTGTCCGCCCCACTCTTCGTCTCTGGGGCGAAAGGCCACACCGGGTTTTACTAACTCGCCAATTTGGGCTTTCCAAACTAATAACTTAAGTTTTAAAACCGATACGCACTAACCGTTCCACATATGTATTCCGTGACATACAACCGACACTTAGGCGTCAAGAAACTGAAGAAATGTGCTCCAAATAATATTTATGAGTACATTTATCGGTCACACAGAAAATATTTCATAAATAGTCGCCATACTGTGCACGTAATGTTGCCTTTGGGTCACATGATCAAACGCGATTTCATGTAGAATGAGGCCAGAATGGGCCAGCAGCACAGACATAAATAAAACACCCGTTAGTAAGTTAGTAGTTTATAGGGGCATTATAAATGATGTAACTCTATGGCCAGCAGACGGCAATTCTTAGCGTGACCTTATATAGATCTATGGAAATCCCGTTTGCTATTCTCGCTCACAACAACATCCGGTTATATACAAACTTTGACACATGCGTTCTGACAAAAACGTAATAATTTCACACTTTTACATGGTTATTGTCAGGTAACTTAAGTGATATACATATAAGAAAGACGTGAAAGACGTGTTTATTGCTCTGTTTATGGCGTTTTTGTAAGGTTTCACGTTTCATGGTCGAACGTAATTCCTGTTCTCATTCTGTACATAGTATACACCCAAATACGAACAAACCTAACAACATAAAAGTTAAGAAAACTAACACTAAAACACATACTAACACTGTTTCTACTAACCAGCCCACCAAACCATCTCACAGTCCAATTACCCCAAACCCTAGGAAAGATACCCCTGGGGAGAAGGGGGTGGATGAGAGAGGATATGGCGGCAGAGGGAAAGGAAACACTACAGTGAAAGATACACTAAATTGTGCTCTGATAAATGCCAGAAGTTTGTGTAACAAGAAAGAAGAGATGGTCAGTTATGTGTATGAAAACACACCCGATATGATTTTCGTGACAGAATCCTGGGCGAACGAAAACACAATGGCAGGCATGTCCCTAAATTTGAATATGCTTTCACTCTCCAGGAAGACCTCCATTCTATGTATAAATGGAGTCAGGATTGGTAGCTACTGTTCAACTTCACTAAACGCAAATGCCTGCACATTGGATACAACAACCCGAACTATGACTATTTTATGGGAGATGTACGTATAGAATCGATAGATATAGAAAAAGACCTAGGTGTACACATTCATAAATCACTGAAAGTAAAGGAGCAAGTAAACTGTGTAGTCAAGAAAGCAAATAGAATACTATGGACAATTCGTAAGACCTACACAGACAAAAGCATGAAAAACATCAAAAACTTATACATCACCTTGGTACGAAGGAAGACACAACAAGTCAATAGTTCGAAAACACAGTCAACTAGATGCACACCAAGTTCTTTTCACAGCGAGTAATCAAGCCATGTAATACCCTACCAAGCGATTGTGTCAATGCACTAACAGTAAACAATATCAAAACAAAATATCAAAATTATTGCCACAACCACTGATTGGGGGGCTATATATGAGCCAGAAGGCTCCCTGCCCCAAACCCTTTCAAACTTCGACGTTAGTACGACGGGGGTTGATCGACGTTGCATAGACGTTGCGTATGTTGTTCGACGTTGCGACCTTATCTCTACCTATTTTCGACGTCGAAACGACGTTGGTGTGCCTGCTGGGATATCTAGGTCCTAGGAGGACAGAATCCGTTTTGTGCGACAAATGACGGGGCCTCGTCCCATGTTAATTTTATCCAAAACAAATTGTATGATTTGACGAACACGTTATTACAATTCGGCGACAAGACAACAGTCAAAGTGTACCGTTTTTATTTAAACCGAATCGTTATTTGACGTACTATGCGGCATTGCCTGACTAACGTTTACCATTTGTTTCAATGGAGAACCATGCATAACCATCACCCGAGTGCAGAAGTCCATTAAAGTTCTGCATTCCATTCAACAGAACGAACATCATGAATAGTTCATTTTCTCGTATACAGTCAAGATGTGGAATAACTTAATTACCCATTTCGTTGACATCAGCCCATACAGCGGAGGCATTTAAGAACAGCATCCAAGGCCGCAATTAAGCTGCTGTAAGCGCATCGTAGACATGTACATAGAACCAGTAACTATAACGTAACGACGCCAACCAGCACATTTGGCACTTGTCTAGAATCCGGGTCCACCGCAGTGGCGCCGTTATGACATACATTATGTATAGTAATCTTGCACAATGTATGCACAATGCATACTGAACTACAGAAAATGAAATTATTAAACATGTTGTGGGTAAAAACACATTTAATCACCTTTTTCGATGCTCGAATTCGCATATTTAACTCATTTAAGTGTCGCCATCTTGCGAATAAACGGGGATACAGCGCTCAATGCTGGTTAAATATTCCAATTCGAGCTTTGAAAAATGGTGATTAAATATGTTTTTAAGCACATTATGCATGGTTTCTGTGCATATTTCATGTTAATGAATAACGTCGAAATTGATGTGGTCCACTACACGATTGTTCGAAATAACCAGTCGTATGGCAAACAGTACAAGGCGGAAGAAGAAAAATAGTAGTCATACACCATAATGTGGGGAGCGAATGGTTATAGAGCCTATCGATCGAGAGGATGGTGGTTCGATTCCACCTTCGCCGTTTCGAAGCTTGAGAAATTTCGTTCACCCCACTTTGCCCGTGTCTTTCGGAAAAGACATTAAAAGCCGTTGGTCCAAACTCCTGCGTTAGCTCAAGATTGGGCTGTTTGGAGTATAACTACTTGAGAATTGAGACTTGACAGTGGCGAGTCCGACAAACAGTGGCGCCACCTCACGGAGCCTGGGTTGTCGAGGCAAGTCGAACTGAACTCTGGGACAGATGATTACCTGCCATTTTCTGAGGTGTTGTTGACGTAGTCGTAGGGGTCAGTTTGAGAAGGAAGTGTTACTTTGGTGAAAATGTGATTTGACAGTATCACCTGCACACCCACAGATATCTTTACGATGAGCGGTCGAACCAGATACGAAGCTGTAAGTTGTAGTTGGATTGTATTTCGAAAAAGACCTGGCTGAAAATGACATATGGCCTTCGGCTTCGTCGCTTCGATAAATTAGCGAAGGGCATAAATTAATGAGCGGCCATAAATTAATGCTACAATTATACCAACGCAATGGCAGTGGGAGTCCTAAATTAATCGTGTCGCTACGGCTCCGTCTTACGAAATTAATAGATAGTGTAAAGTTCGACCCCTGTCTAGTCGTTTTTGGGCGCGTGCGCGAGAGTCGATTCTCACAAAGTTCGCTATTATTAGCTCGCCAGATTGAGATTCATTCACGTCTGGAATGAAATCAGTTGTAACACCAGTTGTCCAGTTATCGTCTCGATTAGAAAAAATCGCCACCCTGGCATCCTGGTTGAAATTTGAAAAGTTTGTAATTTAGAAATCAAACGTAACGCTAGTGCAAGCCGGCTTGGCGTGTCTATACGGAACATTTTGAAGGTCTGAATGTTGGGAGCATTTTCGTAGCTTCCCTCGTGGAGCGTACACGTCGTGTCTCGGTGAGATAGTATGCCGCGCTCCCCGAATGCGCAAATCTGTCACCTTTTAAAGCAAGTCAATAGCTTTCCCAGAGGTTTCCAGTACCAAAGTACGCATGCGTGAACATCTCCTGATTCTACCAAAATCATCCAAAACCGTCTCAAGCATGCGTAAACAGGCCGACACCACACAACATCTATGAAGAAACCCATTTGCATTTTCGCATAATTATTATATGTGTGTGGGTGGCTGTCCTACATCTTGCCAAACTTTTCCCGGCCTGCTTACAGGTCAAGAGATGGTGAGATCTTGAGGATTCCGATTCCGATTAATAAACTTCTAGGCACGAGAAAGTGCGTCAACTTTCGACCCTCACCTGTAGCATGGTTTGGACGAAAATAGCCATTACTCACAATTGAACTTCTGCACCCAACGCTAGGCTACATGTCTACATAAACATCCTGGATTTTCTGAATAACAAAATTATTATATCTATATTAATCGCGTAATGAAGGCAATGACTTTACATAGGCCCAATTGCTAGGTAATATCAATATGGAGGTATTCAATATGGATATCTGGTAATATGACTTCAGTCAGTCGTCACTCAAGTCATAACCTCCTGTGCCGTGGTTGTGACTACAATTACCAAAAAAGATCAACTCACGAATCCCTTAGGCTTAGCCTTATGCCTTTAGCCTAAGGGTAGGCTGGCTTAGCCTAACCTTGGCTTAGCTTAACTTCAGAGGAAGGAACTTGTTGAAGCAAAGAAACGCCCAAAATAAACCTGCGGAGGATCAACAACCTGCCGCCGCTGCCGAGTTCAAACTATTGTTACAGAAACTGAACAAATTAAACTTGAAATCCAGCTTTAACCTAATGGGCCACCAGGGTCGAAGAGGACATTAGTGAGGAATCCCTTAATTTAAATAAGGGATTTACGGGATGGCCTTTTACGCGATATGACCAGAGGTGAGGGTATCCATATTTGATTATTCGTCAAATGGGAGTCCAGTGGACTTCAACTGAAATTGCCGAACCATATCAAGTGTGTATTACGAAGGGAGGGAAATTGGTTCAACTGTCTGATATTCAGTTATTAGAACCAGCTCGTAGACATATCATGCCTCATTATGGAAGCAACATCAGTTACGTAGCACATTCAAGAATACTGTCATTAAATATGTAAACAACCATATCCATCATAGATCTGAGAAATAAAGCCAATTTAACCTCCAGGTAAAACACTTTCTTGATATGTAGTAGGAACAATGCCAACACCATGTACATGTTCATTGCTATTCCAGGGGTGAGATTTAGCGGTCGGCAATGGCGCCCAAAAATGGCTTCGGGCGACTTAAATTTTTGACAACAGTAGCCCGCATGGCTACTCAAAATATTTACGGAGCTGTATTATTTTAGACCCAGCAAAAACAAACGGAATGTTAATAAACATCTCAGAAGTGTTGTCCTGGCTATATCGCATTTATGTTAACCATAAATAGTGTTTTTGTGACACGTTTGACATTGCAAGAAATATTGCGATTTGTAGCCGAAGCGATATCTATAGGGAGCATTCGTTGTATTTTTAATAAACCACATCAACGTTCAACATGTAACTGAACGGTCATTCTATACTGAAATAATAACCGGTCATGTTAGTCTTGGTGCCGCGTGGTGCCACTTTTATATGTATACTAGCAAAATGCCCGTCCTCAGGACGGGATAACGTGTTAGTTCATACGTGACAGTCATAATAGCAATGTTTACCAAATGCCTCGGGCCAATATGCCATCAATACGCTCGAACGTATTACCAGAAACAACCGCGTCACGCACGTGATGCAATACTCTGTGCATGTTCAAAATGTTGAAGGTCGTCTGCATTTAGACCAATGGATGCGTGTGTTGGTTGTAGAATAGTAGAATATCTGCTTTCTACTGTCTTTTTATTGTGTATTGGGTGGGTGCGTGATTTCTACTATAATTAATATAAACCGCCCATATGGCGCAACGTACTCTCAAATGGTTTACGTATCGAAGTATTCGCCGCAGCGCGCGCGGCTTCTGCGATTGTTGGAAGTTAACGTTTTACGCAGCGAACATTTGATTTACCATAAAAACCACCAAGAGCCTTTGATATAGGGTATTTCGAAAAAATAAAGGCGTTATGTTTCATACGTGGGGTCGTCGTACTAGATTAATCCCTGAAAGTTTGGCGCCCGAGGTGCAAGCCGTCTAGGAGGAAAACGTGAACATAACCACATACATAAAAACATACGCTATCTCGATCATAGTTAGTTATAATTATCTCCATGGTGCGTGGAGTGCTTCTGGTGAATTAATCGGGAACCTGCTTAAAGTTTCTGTAGGCTAGGATAAAATCAGGTCCTATAAAAAATCAGCAAAACTGTTCAGTTCACATGATCCGATGTCCTGTGATGCTTGGATACTTCTCGCGTAGACTGTTGGTGTACCATGTTATGAAAGAAAAACAACCTGTGTGTAACATGTGTATCACATTCTATTGATCCTGCCTAAAAATAACTGTTTGTCTTTGATGTTTTTTATTTGTCGTTGATGTCGTTCATACATTCTATCTTCAAAGTATTTACTTTCTATCATCAAAGTATTGATCAGCAAGTGGGCTACCTAAGAAGTTGTCGGGCTACTTCACTTTGCAAGGTTGGTAGCCCGACTGGCTACCTTCCATGACTTGCTAAATCTCACCCCTGCTATTCCATTATGATTATCATCTAAACATAACAAGCCTGGATTATGTCGTTTGGAATCTTGGATTGTATGAGCAGTTTTGTTATGTGGAGTTTTTGTTGACATCCAGTTACAAACAGAGGACATGGATGATCGTCCTGCCACACCCACTCCTGACCCTGTCACCATAGCGACACAGGAAGCAGAGCAGACTGCGATTGGAGTCGACATAGCTGCGGAGGTACCCAAGCAAGGTGAGGGATTAAAAACCAAGTATAGCTACATTTAGGCTTTAGAATCTTAATTTTTTTGTTCGACATGGCTTTCATGACCATCTCGTCAGCGTCAGTATGAACTGCTCTCCAGCTGACAAAGTGACCGAGATCTCAAAAGGTAGTTATACTCAGGTCTGGCTATACTTCCTTTAATGTGAATTAACAGATTCCAGTTACTACTTACATAATAAGGTCAAAGGTCTTTCTTGTGTTTTCTTATTTTAGTTTTGCTTATACATAAGAGACTAAATATTATTGCAATTGAATCAAGTGTTCAGATCAGCAGCCAACCCTTTGCATATCACTTGAGCTTTTGTGACATTGTTCCTACACCAACATAGCTTTTCTAGGAAGTATTCATCCACACAAAATTATAAATCCCTTGGCAGCCTGTAGCCAGTTTCTGATTAATACACAGGTAGCTATATTGTGGCTGTAAACTGTGTGTCTTGTGTTAATGCCATTAAATATGTGTATTAATAAAGAACTAAATTAGAATTGTCCATTTTTAATATCTTATTTAATCAAATACGTATTAAAATAGTAAGTGCATGATACAAGTGCATAATACAGAGTTATGAGGAAGAGGCAATAAAGTAAAAAATATGGTTACATTAATTTTGAATGTTCTGTTGAACTCACAAAAAGTCAAAGTGCGACCAATGACTCGACTTACATGGAATCCTATTGTAATAGTTTTGTGGTACGGGGTATTGAACATTATAAACCAGGACTCAGACACCTTGCACAAGTAACACTCTTTGCCATTTGAATGCCAACTCAGAAACTATAATTTTAAACTTAATGTTTTGAAAACTAATACTGTAACGTTTTTGATAGATACCACAAATGTGGCAATGCCACCACCGTATGATATCGCCACAAAACTTCCAACATACGAGGAAGCTGAAATACTCAAGATTGAGCAGGACCAACAGGATCAGGTTGGTGATGCTTATAGAACACATTGACCCATGGCTAAGACTTCTGAACAGTGACCATCAACCAGGACTGTTGCCACCTTAGTCCATGACGGATGAAAGTACTGACTGATTGTACATTTTGATGTGACTGTAGATGCCTTTGATGTGACTGACTGTACATGTTTTGATGCGACTGACTGTACATGCCTTGATGTTACTGTACCAGGGCTGGCTGGTTCAAACACCCCAGGCTTTAACCAGTGGTTATACCCGGGAATAACTGGCACTGTCAATAACCTAAAAGTGGTCAATGAAATATTAATAGTAACATATTTCCAGGCCAAAAGTAGCAATAGTATACTGTTTTAAACAATGGCATCAGGGTGATATGCATGACAAAAATATATCATTTGTTTAACTTTTATTATCATCATACATATTATAATCAAACAAATTGTTTGATAGAATGTTTAATTCAAATGAAGTTCTTGCATGACTTCAACAGTTTTTTTATTTCTGACATTAATCACCAGTCTATTTCCCGTTGCCTCTAAGGAAGTGGTAACACTACAGTTGTGGCTGCTTTCTGCAATACTAGTCTGTTCCAAGCTCTACCAACCCTTATTTGAATCGATCAGTATTGACCAATAAAGGTCTAACCGGCATTGACTACCGACTCAGTCAATGCTCTTATTGACCGGCTCTGCCAACCCTGACCTGTACATACCTGGATGCAACTGACTGTACATGCCTTAATACAATGTGCTGTACTGTGTCTGTACTGTGTACATGCCTTGATATGATTGTACATGCCTTGATATGATTGTACATGCCTTGATGTTACTGCACATGACCAGGTGTCACTGTACACGCATTGATGCAAATGTGATTGTACAATATACATGACTTGATGTGACTGTATGTGTCTAGATGCTACTTGACATCTTGATACAAATGTTGTTTCAGTTGGAGCCAGAAAACTTCACCTATATGGGCATGAAACTAGGCACTGACGGCATCTTTCTGTGCACTTTTATCAGTAAGCATGACTCACTTGCGGTCACTCACTCCTGTATAGGTTATTCCCCCATTTACATAACACAACCAACGCATGCGTCTAGACGCTGCACACACACGCACACACAGCTCGTCTCTCCTTCAACCAGTCATTGTGTTTTTTTATTTGGACATCATGAAATTATACTCATCGACTAGTGATGAAGTTGCTTTCTGGAATTTGTAGTGAGGACACTGCCGTATGGTGGAATTGTTTTGTTGTTGACACATGAGTAAAGTAAAAACAAAGGAACTTGATTATGCTCTTGAGCTCGTCATCAGTGTGAAAAGTCTCCTAATCATACATGTTTCATGCACTTTTCTACTACAATCAAGGTAATTTACACACATTTCTTTCATTTAGACTAGACTCACTTCTTCCACTTCTAATAGTGGCACCATAGTTTGCCTCTTGCACATGTTTGGACACCTGTCACCAAGACTCACTAAGTATGTAATCATATTATATACTGTATTATGTGAGTCACACATCTAAATGTTGTTCTGGTCCACTGATGTGATCACATAAACCAGCTGACAGGTGTCAACACTGAGCAAGTGCATGAATATAGCTACAGTAGCCAGATATTGTGTTAGCTGTTTTGTCAGTAGGAGGCTCCCACAACAAACTATCTTCGTTTAAATAGTTACAGTTTATATTTTGAAACGATGTAGATTACAACATTTGAACATGACCATATGTTCTCAAACTAAACCACAATATTTGTTCAGAATAATTAGGAAATGTTGCTGTTGTTGTTGCTATGTTGAGCTGATGCATCATTTACAGCACAATTATCTACACATATCTCACACATCTTGCTGATTGACCTGTCCACTACAGTCAGTGGGGGGGGGGGCAGACCATGCACCAAGATAGCCATGTTCTCATTTCATTCTCTTATTCTCCAAAATGGTATGAAAATGTTCCATTCAGTTAATTATTTGTAGTTACTGTGGTTACACAGCCCCTCCGAGGTCTGTAATACTTGTGTTTATTCTGGTCTGCCCTTTCTGCTTGATATGTATATATATATATACAGTTTTTGTGGAGCAGAATAGCTTCAATCATGAAAAAATATATATAAAATAATAGAATGAACCATTTCCCTACAGCAGCACAATTTCGGGTGATAAATAACTAAAACGAGACCAACAATTACAACATGGCTATCTCAGTCTACCTGGTCCACCCTTTAGCTTGTCCTGTCAGTGGTCATTTCCAACACTGACCAATGCCAAGGTCACTGTGTGGTCAGTGGTGTTGGCTGTGGTTTGACCGGTGGTCGTTGTGTTCCAGTTTCATTCCTCTTCAACTGGATGGGACTACTTGCCACCCTATGTCTTAGTGAGACGGTAGCCGGGCGTCTGGGAGCGATTGCTGGCTTTGGTCTGTCCATAGTCAAGTGGGCAGCCATCCTCAAGGTACTACCTCTGTTGTGTGCTCTCACGCAAAATGTTTGACATCTCACATTTTGGAGTAAATTATTGGCGCAGAGTTTATTAATTTACCAAATCGGTGAACTAGCTTTTTCATGTGCAGCTCCAAGGGCATGGAACCAACTGCCAATCACAGTGCGCAAGTGGGCAGTTCAAGGCGGCTCTCAAGATGAACCTCTTTCAGAACTATTTATATATATATATATATATATATTTCAGCTTTTATTTATGTGTTTGTTAGTTTAAGCAGTTTACATAGATAAAACAGTGCCCAATCATTTGGATGAGATGCTATGTAAGAAATTTATTATTATTACAAAATTATTTGTAGAAAATTCAAACATGTGAATTGTCAAGATTTCAAATCCACAGACCCTTATACCTTACCTTAGGATACATTACGATGGTTCTGATCGCAGGATCAGAATTTGTCCAGGCAATTTTTAAATGAGTTTATAGATTTGGCAGATGTATAACTGGTATTGGTCAGACAAAATGTATGGAAGTGTAATTTTGAGTTTATGTATGCTTTTTGTTTCTGTAGCAACACAATTCCTGGGGCCATGGCCTGGCACAGGCCGACTCGTGGATCTGGTGGCTCCTTATTGTTCTAGGTGGGTCTCTCTTCCTCCTCTCTTCATGCTATAGTCAGGGTTCCTACATGTCCTGAAAAACCTGGAAAGTATTGGATTTCTGAGTTTTTGTGAACAACCTGAAAAAAATGCTATTTTTATCATGTCCTGGAAAAGTCCTTGATTTTTTTACTGTGAGAATTCCAGGACAGGAAATGCATGTAAATAAATATCATTGTGTTGTTGCGACCACTGTAACAAAATAAACTCTGGAGGTTGATGATTAGATACATTTATTTATGCTTTTGGCATAATATGTTTTGCCACTGTTACATAAAAATGCACATGACTAAAGTTTTTATTACAAAATGTGTAATCTGTTCATGATAAATCTCACTGGATTCTTGTTTCAGGGTTCATGATCTTCATCCGAGGTTGTCTGCACTACATTGGACTCAAATACCAGTGGTACCAGATGCGAGAGGGTGTTCGCCAGCGTGCTTACCTCATCTTCTAAGCAGCATCTTGTGGCATGCATGCCTGCCACAGTGCGTGCTCAGTTGTAGCCTGCAGTAGCCTAGGTGGAGGGAACGCTGCAGTGGCTCACAAACATGTCTGTTGATTGTCAAGTCTTCACCTCTGTTTTCATCAGTACCCACTTGTATAACCTATAGTCACACAGTTTGTGTCGTCTGAAACATCTACACACGTTATCATGCACAGACTTCATAATTCGTTAAATTTAACCATCTGCCATGTGGTGTTGGTGAATTAACTTTAACCATCTGCCATGTGGTGCTGGCAAACCTTTCTACATGTCCAAGAAGTATTGTGAGGGATTAGCAGAAATGCATGCATGCTTGTGGGTGTGTGCTTGATTGCATGCATGCATACATACATATATATATATATTGGCTTTGGTCTATTTCATCTCGATTTAACACTTGTTTGTTGATTGTTGACCACTTGATGAGACTAATAGTGCTATCCTGACTCAGGCAAGGTTGTATTGTGTTGGGGTATCTTTGCAAATGTTGTCTTGTTTAATAATGTTGGTAATAATAACATAATAAAGAGAGCTAACCTAATAATTAATAATGCTATCATTACCCAGAGCCCCTGGCATATACAGCTTTGGCGCTTAAATGGGTTGACTAGTGTAGTTTGCAGATTGTTTTGAAGATATTTTTATAACGGCACATTGTGTATTCAAAAGCTCGTCCACAGAAGTGTTCATGTAGTGTGGGAGATGTGGCACCGCGGCAATGTAAACACTGGTTTAATGTGGCAGATGTCTGTCTTTGGCTGTAAGACCCTCTATCACTGAGGTAACAAAGCAACTGTGGTTGGGTTCATCAAGCTAAAGCAGTGGTAGGACTAGGACTGTTTGTGTAAACACCCAGACTGCTACAGCCCAGGCACACGCAAGGAAGTTCACATTAACAAAATGTATACCACATGTGCAGGACACAGTGGCTGGTGCTGCACCAGTTGTGTACTGACACTTGTATATAAGACGTGGCCAGCGTGTGGGGTACAAATCAGCATAGACTGTCTAATGCATACCACTCTGAACAGAATACTGTATGTACAGCTATGTACTAGCATCTGTAAACCTAAAACTATTTGTTAAACAGATTTGATGTGGTACGTACAACTACATTTGGGATGTGTTTGTAACATGTGGTCTTGTTTATGTGGCCTTTAAACAATGGTTCATCTTACTATAGCCTCTTAAAATATCGACCTGCTCAATATGAACACACTATTATGTGATTCAGGCAGTAATATGGCAGTATATAGCAGGTATTGTTTGTCAAATTAGCTAATGTTGCAGTTGAGATAAAACATCACTTGGAGTGACAGGCAGTGTTCGTCATTCTCGTTGTCAAACAATGTTAACAGTATTGGTGTTCACTGGTGTTCAGTGGTGTACTCTGCTTACTTTATTGCTTCTTTTTATAACATCGCAAAACGTGGCATGTGTTCAAATAAATGAGTAATATGAACATAATCTATTCATGGCACACTCGAAAAAACAGTGAAGATGGTCACTATCCGACAATTGCAGTGTTTTTATCCAGACAAAAGTTGTATGTAGGGAAAGGTTTGTTGGCTGCAAAAAGGATGTTTTGTAGAGTTGAGCTTACACAAATATGATATATATGGGCACAAACTTTGTGTTGTCTTTTGTCTTCTTGTAATGGTTGCTGGGATGGAACTTGTGTATAGCAGACAACTTTAGAACTTGAAAAACAGGGCAGCTATACTGCTATGGAATTAATTCAGTAGGGACAACACAGAACTGAAAGGGCTGCTAATAGTCTGACTGAGTTGTTTTTGTTAATGCCAGAGTTTGAATTCGTACAAGCTCTTTCTGTAGTCAGAATGCTGCATACAAACTTGAATGTCCTATACCAATACACCAGAAGTGCATAGATAAGCTAGAAAGAATTTGAATACAACTAAACTCATTCCACAACTGAGAGACCGTTATGAAAACGCCTCAAAGAATATGGGTTAACAACTGTAGAAAAAAGGAGATTAAGAAGAAATCAAATTGAAGTGTTTTAAGATATTGAATGGTTATGAAAATGTATAGAGGTATTTTAGGCATAAGGAATGTAGAACAGTATGGAGATAAGGAAGTATTAATTCAATAAATGAATGGAACAAATTATCTACTGAGTGATTGTGTAAATGCTAGCCCAGTAATTACACACTAGGAATATGGTTACTGATAAAATTAACATATCTCATAAAGGGCGGGGTACACCACATATCTGACACATCAGTTTGAGGGATGAGGCAGAGGTCTCAACCTCCCAAATACCACCTGTTTTTGGGGGTCCAACTCCCACCAATTTATAGGACCAACCTCCCTCATTAGTTGCACTATCGATAAATCAATGGCTTTGCCACATGGAGTGTTGCTTTGGGTGGCAATCTTGCTAACGTGATAGTGGCGCCATCGTGCGGTGGTTGGATAATTTGGCTGTATTCGTTTGTGTCGCCGTCTGCCGGATAGCCTACAGATATAATGTGGCACTAGTCTCGCTTTTGTTGACGGTAGTGACGTCGTGAACTCAGCGAATACAGTCTGACAGCAAATCGCATGGTTTGACTCGGATCGGAGTCATTCATTTTGGCTCTATGTTTACCCGTATAATTAATGTTGTGTGTGCGGGTGTGTTTGTATAACGGAATTAAGTTACTAATATAAGTAAACTTTCTACAAACCATAAAAGTGCCTAAAGTAAAAGAGTACGAACAATTAACTTTCCTCATAAGTTATGAAACTCTAAATATAGAATATATATATTCTATGCGTGCGCGCTGCATATGAGTGAGTGTGAACGTGTGCGCCAATAATATATACGTATGTGTATATATATATATATATATATATATATATATATATATATATATATATATATATATATATTATTGGTGTACATACTCACGTTCACTCATATGCATGCATAGAATATATATATTCTATATATATATACATATATGTGTGTGTGTATATATTCTGTGCGTGCGTTCATATGAGTGAGTGAAGAGTCTGTGCGCCAATAAATAAACGCATCCACTGTTACCGTTCGGCTAAATTACATTACAATCGGCGGTATCGATGTGGGATAACAATTTGATTACCCCCGTCGAAAATACGCTACAGTATTACCCACTCAGTTTTCTAAATAGTTTTACTAGGAGGTACCTTTAAAGTAATAAAAAAGTTTTTTATTATTATCAATTGTTTTACTAAAATATCCTATTACCAATATGGTCTATTGCCAAACCGTCATACCGCCTAACCGTCCTATTACCAAAAACGTCCTATTGGCAAAATGGTCCAACTGTCCAGGCCAAAAGTGTCCTTTAATATATTATCTGGTTACCGCATAAGATACACATGTTAGCACATATGTTGAACGTGCAATCTCGTGGTCCATCGGCGATGCGAGGTAATGGGACCGTCGGTAGATACCGCGAACTCGCGACAGTTCCGTTTGAAATGCGCCGGTCGTCGTTTCCCCTGAAACCCAACACGGGCGACATCCGACGACACCGGGAGGCCGACGGACCGCCGCCGGACGCAGGCAGCGTGGGAACGTCCGGGAAGAACCGGCCCACGTAGTTCACCATGGCTCAGGGGGGTGGTCGGCTTCCGACGACGGAGGACAACACACATTAGACTGTATGACAAAACCCCCCCTGGATAAAACACCCGGACACAATACCTGGACAGAATCCCCCTGAATAAAAGGCCCCCGATGCAATCCCTTGGACCCCCCTCCCCCCCGGATACATTTACGTGGATATAAGCCCTCCGGACACAACGCCTGGACAAAAGCCCTTCCGACACAACGCCACATTTGTAGTCTAGCGCTTTCGTTTGTCTGACATTTGATCCATCCAGGAATGTCAACATTTGGGATAGTGTCCTTTGGTATTCTGCGTTTTCGAGGGCTGGGTATTTTAAGAACAGGCCACCTACCGCACTATATGGTCATTTATTCGATTTAATCGGTGTTATACCAATACGTGTATTTCTGACATTGGTCAAAGTTTTTATGTCAGTCAATGCATAGGACGAATATCAGAATGACAGAAACAATAGGCTGGACGGAATGTAATAGTCAGTAAGTTCGTAATAGTCAAGGAATATGGACATACAGGGTAAACCTAGCGTTGCCAGTTAGAGGTGAAATTTGAATGGTACAATAATAGTCAACGTACTACTTACTTTGGAAAGCTGTGACTCTGCTATTGACTTTAACAATATAATATTCTATAACACGGTTATAAAATGATTATATCGTTGTCGCACGTGTTTCGCAAATCGTACGACTTTTGTCAACTTCCTTCGACTTATGATTGTAGCGGTCGTGAAACTCACAAAACAGCCGATGTCACGGTTGGCGAGGCGTGTTGTTCCCGCCAAATGTCGCAGGTCGACAATAATTGCCGCGCTTTTGTGCTCGCAAGCTTTCTTCCCGTTGTTCGACGCGGCTGGAGATCTGCCATTGTCGAGAATTTATTCCCAGCAGTGGCTACAGGAACGTCACGATTTACCGGTGACAAAATGTCTGTGCGGCCCTTCTTGTCCGTGTGCGACTACACGCGACAGGTATACGACGTACGGCGCCTAATGACCCGGTGCATGGGAAACATGGCCACATCATTTTTCTTGTAGTTACGTCCTGATTTTAAACTGTTATCGCCAGATGATTTTACGCGTTTCGTTTTTATGATGATCGGTGGACATTTAATACGTTATGCTCGTAAAACTGACATGCCCGCAGGAGTTTAACGACCACTGACAAACGGCCGTTATCTGGTCGGATGAACGTTTAGTAATGACTTGCCAGTGATAATGTTATCTCGGTCCCGTTGTTCGAGTGTAAGCCTCGCTTGCTCATCGGAATGTGCGGCGAAGATTGAGCGATAAACTATCCCTATTTGCAGTGGCTCTCGCCTTTGTCTCGATTGTTAATTGTTTTGCGTTTTCAACAGAAGGACACGAACCACTTCCCAACCGCAAACGTTTTGCGAAATAAACTGGGGAGTTATAAATTACAAATTCGCCTGTTTCCGCCGACCCATGACCCCGGGTATTTTAACGCTGTCACCTTAGCCGAGACAACATCGTAAAATACACCTCGGTGGTTTTATCGGGTGCACTTTTGGGTTCAGAACCCAATTCAGTAAATGGAGCTACCCAGGCTAACCGTAAACCCCTTGTACTGACTATGCAATGCTTGTGTATTCGTTAGCGGTTCTCTAACGGGATGGCCTTTTATTACA
>OY759274.1:28126582-28139082 GCA_963662155.1 Lamellibrachia columna | reverse complement strand
CAATTAAACTGGATGCATGTGGACATAAACATAATGTATATCCGTCCGTCCGTCCGTCCGTCCGTCCGTCCGTCCGTCCGTCCGTCCGTCCGTCCGTCCGTCCGTCCGTCCGTCCGTCCGTCCGTCCGTCCGTCCGTCCGTCCGTCCGTCCGTCCGTCCGTCCGTCCGTCCGTCCGTCCGTCCGTCCGTCCGTCCGTCCGTCCGTCCGTCCGTCCGTCCGTCCGTCCGTCCGTCCGTCCGTCCGTCCGTCCGTCCGTCCGTCCGTCCGTCCGTCCGTCCGTCCGTCCGTCCGTCCGTCCGTCCGTCCGTCCGTCCGTCCGTCCGTCCGTCCGTCCGTCCGTCCGTCCGTCCGTCCGTCCGTCCGTCCGTCCGTCCGTCCGTCCGTCCGTCCGTCCGTCCGTCCGTCCGTCCGTCCGTCCGTCCGTCCGTCCGTCCGTCCGTCCGTCCGTCCGTCCGTCCGTCCGTCCGTCCGTCCGTCCGTCCGTTCAGATTGCCAGCGGTTATCGTTGAGCAGAGGTTTAAAGTAAAGAGCAGATCCACAGCATTACTAATACCCAGGTTGTGACCTTTGTCACCTAAGAGCGTTGGGTTGTCAGAGCAAGGGGGGCAGAGGCCTGACCCTTGACCCCCGACCTAACCCCTAGCCTGGGGAAAACCGTTAACTCGCCACCTGCGTCAAAGTGCATTCCGCCTTTGAAAATGCCAAGCGTGGTTCCGCGAGATTTGATTTCGCGGAAAATGATCAGCTACGAGCAGACCTTACATTAATGCAAAATGGCACCAGCAACGGGCAATTCGTTAACACAAAGCGTCTTGTACCACGTATTCAGTACCCACCGACTTATCGCCCCAGAACAAAGAAACCTTATTCAGCTCCCGGAGTCGTCTCGGTCGCGACAGGGTTGCGCTCCGTAAAAAGCCGAACCCCTATTTATTCTGTGAAACCCAAATCAGAGTATTTAATTGTATATTGTGTAAACGGAGTACGATTTGGCCAAACTTTGGTACAGGCGATTAGTCAACTGTAGGAACAGGTCGGTTATTCGGTATTTTCCGTTGTATGAACGGTCGGTTTCGTTAACACAATTTGTTTTAATGGTTACAGTCGCAGTTTAGAATCGCGGAAATACATTTCTAATTTGTGCGTGCGATTCAAAGGTCGAAAACTACTGGCTGAATACTACAAATCGTCGCTACAAAATAAATCTGCTTCGTCACTTCCTCTCATGAATATTCATGTATAATTCATTTTCACGAGAAAATACCAGTTCAATGGAGCGCGGGTCATTAGGAATAACCAACATCAGATGGTCCGCCTCCCAACGTCCGGGGTTCAAGTGCCCCAGCCTCTTCACGCCTCGTCTAGGGTTCTTTGGTGACAGCTGTGCCCGTCTGCTGCAAATGCTACGTGACAATGGACGTGACAATGTACATGACTATGTAACAGAGGCGAGCACTAGAAACCTGGTCTACCCATCAACTTCCTATTTTTCGTCGTCATGAGATTAAATATCGGTGCACCTTTCAATTGTTAACGGTCCAGTTTAATTGGTAACGGTCCAGTTTAATTGTTAAAGGTCCAGTTTAATTGTTAACGGTCCAGTTAATTTGTTAAAGGTCCAGTTTAATTGTCACAGGTCCAGTGTAATTGTCAAAGGTCCACTTTAATTGTTAAAGGTCCAGTTTAATTGATAAAGGTCCAGTTTAAATGTCAATGGTCCAGTTTATTTGTCAAAGGTCTAGTTTAATTGCTAAAGGTCCAGTTTAAGTGATAAAGGTCCAGTTTAATTGTTAAAGGTCCAGTTTAATTGTTAAAGTTCCAATTTAATTATTAATGGTCCAGTTTAATTGTTAAAGGTCCAGTTTAATTGTTAATGGTCCAATTTAATTGATAAAGGTCCAGTTGAATTGTTATGGATCCAGTTTAATTATTAAAGGTCCAGTTTAATTGTTAAATGTCCAGTTTTATTGTTAAATGTCCAGTTTAATTGTTAACGGTCCTGTTTTATTGTTAAACGCCGCATTTGACGAGTGTATTTGTTTACCTTTTGAAAATGTTTAAAGAAACGTCAAACGTAACATAGCGGTTAACGTATAGCAACAGCACTTGTTTTACCCGCACAGGTCGGCTGTACACACTTGTTTTACCCGCACAGGTCGGCTGTACACACTTGTTTTACCCGCACAGGTCGGCTGTACACACTTGTTTTACCCGCACAGGTCGGCTGTACACACTTGTTTTACCCGCACAGGTCGGCTGTACACACTTGTTTTACCCGCACAGGTCGGCTGTACACACTTGTTTTACCCGCACAGGTCGGCTGTACACACTTGTTTTACCCGCACAGGTCGGCTGTACACACTTGTTTTACCCGCACAGGTCGGCTGTACACACTTGTTTTACCCGCACAGGTCGGCTGTACACACTTGTTTTACCCGCACAGGTCGGCTGTACACACTTGGCTGCTGATTGTTGACCCATCCACCCGAGGAAGTTCTAAACACTCTAACCAAACGAAGCTCTACACGGTCCTGACGATGCGGGACTACTCCGCGAAGAATGCTAAGTATGTCAGCGTCTTGGATGTATGCTGTGTGTTTTGCATTGAAAGTGCTTCATGTATAGACATAATTATGCACAAAATGAGAAAAACAGACGCAGACGTCTAATGAAAGCAAACGAGTGCGACATTCGTAATCGGACAACAGCAGCAAAGTATAGGGAAGTTTAGAAGGAACAAATAAATAATAAAAAATCTATCTCTATAAATAGACGATTGTGAAAGAAATACGTAGCAAGGGGATCAAAGTAAAACACCGCTGACGCGACAGCCAGAACTGCAATGAAGCAGACAGCTGTGATTAACGTTGGGCTAAAACAAAAAATATTTGTTTGCAGACGTGATGGGTGTTTTTTACTATTTGGTTGCCCCGATTTCAACATTTAAAAAACACATTTACATTGTCGCCACCTCCGCCGCCGCCGCCGCTGCCGCCGCCGCCGCCACCGCCGCCGCCGCCGCCGTTGTTTGAACCATATATATTTACGACGTAGTTGTGTGTTTTGCATTGAAAAGACTGCACTCCACTCCACGTCGTCACAGCAACATCTAACTTTTAGAAAGTTATATTTGTGTTTATTCAGAAAGACTGTCCACGTAGATTTGGTGGTGTTCTGCGTATGTTATCAAATGTTATCAAATCTAAGTTATACCCTCACCTGTTTCCCACCAAGCTCTATAAAAGCGAACACTTGGTTGTGTTCATGCACACGTCGTTTTTGTTATCAAAATAAATATGCATGCAATAGTTTATTTGTAAACATGCTGGAGCAGTCGTATTGAATATGGTGTGGCTGGGAAGTTTGACGCGACTGTAATTTTTCCCACGCGACTCTTACAGATACGCCAAGTGACCAATGATAATGCCAATCTGATATTCTGACAGTCTGATATATTTCTTCTCTTGATACTGCAACAGGTGGACGTCGATCCTCACGGATATATTCACAATTCGGCCATTGTCGGGGTCTTGTCTTGGACACGTCCAGCTCAGTTAAACCGCATTCAGCAAGTGAAAGATCGGCCGATGGTGATGATACGGACCACGCCCCCGGACACGTCGTCCGGCCAGCGACGCTGACACTGATTGCCATCTGACACGAACATTTGACCGCCTGTCACTTGACCGTCTGTCACGTTGACGACTTTTCTGCGTCAATACATTCTGAAGGTGCCATGTTTCCGCTTCGGGTGGTCAAGACTTGAGTGGTTCTGTTCTCTTCTCTTCTCTTCTCTCTGCTCTGCTCTGCTCTGCTCTGCTCTGCTCTGCTCTGCTCTGCTCTGCTCTGCTCTTCTGTTCTGCTCTGTTATGTTCTGCTCTGCTCTGCTCTGCTCTGCTCTGCTCTGCTCTGCTCTGCTCTGCTCTGCTCTGCTCTGCTCTGCTCTCTTCTGTTCTGCTCTGCTCTGTTATGTTCTGCTCTGCTCTGTTCTGTTCTGTTCTGCTCTGCTCTGCTCTGCTCTGCTCTGCTCTGCTCTGCTCTGCTCTGCTCTGCTCTGCTCTGCTCTGCTCTCTTCTGTTCTCTTCTCTACATATCTCTTTTGTTCTCTCTATTCTGTTCTATTCTGTTCTCCTCTCTTCTGTTCTGTACCCCGACTTCAAAATTATTTTCCATGGTGCCATATTTTTGGGTGGTCACAACGTGAGTGGTTATAAAATTATACTGTTTTGTTCTGATCTGATCCGATCCGTTCTGCTTCGGGTGGTCACGTGAGTGGTTACATATTGCCCTGCCCTGCCCTGCCCTGCCCTGCCCTGCCCTGCCCTGCCCTGCCCTGCCCTGCCCTGCCCTGCCCTACCCTACCCTGTCCTGTTCTGTTGTCGTCGCTGCTATAAAAATATATTAATTTCTTTCTTTGAAAGTGTGCATGCAATACAAATACAAAAGACAAACGCACGGCGAGATAAATATATGTTGTATTTATTTAAATTAACTGATCCATTGTTGTAGTATAAGGATTCGACTCAATTCGATATAAATGTAGCGATTCAACACACCGTTTAATGCGCGAATAAAATACATTAAGATTATGATAGACTGGGGCTAGTTGTTACAATTTTCAGTTAAAATCATATTTTGTGAAAATATGTTACATGCATTATTTCGTTCAGTGCGTACAATTAATTGTTTATTCGTATTAATAAAATTTAGCATACCAATGATATTCCGTATTAAAGTTAGTTAGATGTGTGAAGTTTCCCAGGCGCGGTCGACTGTAACAACTAGCCCCGAATGCGGGGCAAGTTTCAGGTGGGATATTGAATTATTTCAGATCTCGTTTTGTAATATATTTGAGGCGAATGTCTGCAGAAGCAGAACTAGTAATCCCAGAATTCCAGATGAAGGCTGTCGATGGAAGCCGAAACGTTGAGAGTAAGTAATCTCAATAGTTGTGGTTTGAAGAAAATCGATACTCATATATATCTACTAACTTAATAAAAATGTTCACGACTACACAGTTTGTTGAACGTATACGTTGAAAACATTACCGCAGTGTTTCGTTCTGGGGAAGTGTTTTGAGCGTCCTGCAGCACACATGTTGTTACACAACAAAGTCGTGGCACATAAACGAGATTTCTGTTTCTTGCGACAACATACAGTTTGGACACATATCTATACCGTAGACCATGGCCGTTGTTTATCGTCAGCTCTGTTCTCTGACAGTCGACCTCGAGTTATTTGATCACACCGTCTCTCTTACCAAGAACCGAGACGTGACATGGCTCGTCTTTGATCGGCGAGGACCATCAAGGCTATCTCCGCAAGGAGTTGTTTTACAACTTCACCCCTCTTACCCTAAAGTGCGACTTGAATTGCCTCGTCGACGTCTGAGGGTGGAATGTCGGACAGCAGATAACAAATAACTTATTACATTTACTTACTTACTTACTTACTTACATTTACTTATTACATTGTAGGTAGTGAAAACTGTATTTACTTTCCTCTCATTGCAAGCAGTGTTATGAGCATCCTTCAGATTTACTTTCCTCTCATTGCAAGCAGTGTTATGAGCATCCTTCAGATTTACTTTCCTCTCATTGCAAGCAATGTTATGAGCATCCTTCAGATTTACTTTCCTCTCATTGCAAGCAATGTTATGAGCACGCATCCTTCAGATTTACTTTCCTCTCATTGCAAGCAATGTTATGAGCATCCTTCAGATTTACTTTCCTCTCATTGCAAGCAATGTTATGAGCACGCATCCTTCAGATTTACTTTCCTCTCATTGCAAGCAATGTTATGAGCATCCTTCAGATTTACTTTCCTCTCATTGCTAGCAGTGTTATGAGCATCCTTCAGATTTACTTTCCTCTCATTGCAAGCAATGTTATGAGCACGCATCCTTCAGATTTACTTTCCTCTCATTGCAAGCAATGTTATGAGCATCCTTCAGATTTACTTTCCTCTCATTGCAAGCAGTGTTATGAGCATCCTTCAGATTTACTTTCCTCTCATTGCAAGCAATGTTATGAGCACGCATCCTTCAGATTTACTTTCCTCTCATTGCAAGCAGTGTTATGAGCACGCATCCTTCAGATTTACTTTCCTCTCATTGCAAGCAGTGTTATGAGCATCCTTCAGATTTACTTTCCTCTCATTGCAAGCAATGTTATGAGCACGCATCCTTCAGATTTACTTTCCTCTCATTGCAAGCAATGTTATGAGCATCCTTCAGATTTACTTTCCTCTCATTGCAAGCAGTGTTATGAGCACGCATCCTTCAGATTTACTTTCCTCTCATTGCAAGCAATGTTATGAGCATCCTTCAGATTTACTTTCCTCTCATTGCAAGCAGTGTTATGAGCATCCTTCAGATTTACTTTCCTCTCATTGCAAGCAATGTTATGAGCACGCATCCTTCAGATTTACTTTCCTCTCATTGCAAGCAGTGTTATGAGCACGCATCCTTCAGATTTACTTTCCTCTCATTGCAAGCAGTGTTATGAGCATCCTTCAGATTTACTTTCCTCTCATTGCAAGCAGTGTTATGAGCATCCTTCAGATTTACTTTCCTCTCATTGCAAGCAATGTTATGAGCACGCATCCTTCAGATTTACTTTCCTCTCATTGCAAGCAATGTTATGAGCATCCTTCAGATTTACTTTCCTCTCATTGCAAGCAGTGTTATGAGCACGCATCCTTCAGATTTACTTTCCTCTCATTGCAAGCAATGTTATGAGCATCCTTCAGATTTACTTTCCTCTCATTGCAAGCAGTGTTATGAGCATCCTTCAGATTTACTTTCCTCTCATTGCAAGCAATGTTATGAGCACGCATCCTTCAGATTTACTTTCCTCTCATTGCAAGCAGTGTTATGAGCACGCATCCTTCAGATTTACTTTCCTCTCATTGCAAGCAGTGTTATGAGCACGCATCCTTCAGATTTACTTTCCTCTCATTGCAAGCAATGTTATGAGCATCCTTCAGATTTACTTTCCTCTCATTGCAAGCAGTGTTATGAGCATCCTTCAGATTTACTTTCCTCTCATTGCAAGCAATGTTATGAGCACGCATCCTTCAGATTTACTTTCCTCTCATTGCAAGCAGTGTTATGAGCATCCTTCAGATTTACTTTCCTCTCATTGCAAGCAGTGTTATGAGCACGCATCCTTCAGATTTACTTTCCTCTCATTGCAAGCAGTGTTATGAGCACGCATCCTTCAGATTTACTTTCCTCTCATTGCAAGCAATGTTATGAGCACGCATCCTTCAGATTTACTTTCCTCTCATTGCAAGCAATGTTATGAGCACGCATCCTTCAGATTTACTTTCCTCTCATTGCAAGCAGTGTTATGAGCACGCATCCTTCAGATTTACTTTCCTCTCATTGCAAGCAGTGTTATGAGCATCCTTCAGATTTACTTTCCTCTCATTGCAAGCAGTGTTATGAGCACGCATCCTTCAGATTTACTTTCCTCTCATTGCAAGCAATGTTATGAGCATCCTTCAGATTTACTTTCCACTCATTGCAAGCAATGTTATGAGCACGCATCCTTCAGATTTACTTTCCTCTCATTGCAAGCAGTGTTATGAGCACGCATCCTTCAGATTTACTTTCCTCTCATTGCAAGCAGTGTTATGAGCATCCTTCAGATTTACTTTCCTCTCATTGCAAGCAGTGTTATGAGCACGCATCCTTCAGATTTACTTTCCTCTCATTGCAAGCAATGTTATGAGCATCCTTCAGATTTACTTTCCACTCATTGCAAGCAATGTTATGAGCACGCATCCTTCAGATTTACTTTCCTCTCATTGCAAGCAGTGTTATGAGCACGCATCCTTCAGATTTACTTTCCTCTCATTGCAAGCAGTGTTATGAGCACGCATCCTTCAGATTTACTTTCCTCTCATTGCAAGCAGTGTTATGAGCACGCATCCTTCAGATTTACTTTCCTCTCATTGCAAGCAATGTTATGAGCACGCATCCTTCAGATTTACTTTCCTCTCATTGCAAGCAATGTTATGAGCACGCATCCTTCAGATTTACTTTCCTCTCATTGCAAGCAGTGTTATGAGCACGCATCCTTCAGATTTACTTTCCTCTCATTGCAAGCAGTGTTATGAGCATCCTTCAGATTTACTTTCCTCTCATTGCAAGCAGTGTTATGAGCACGCATCCTTCAGATTTACTTTCCTCTCATTGCAAGCAGTGTTATGAGCACGCATCCTTCAGATTTACTTTCCTCTCATTGCAAGCAGTGTTATGAGCACGCATCCTTCAGATTTACTTTCCTCTCATTGCAAGCAGTGTTATGAGCATCCTTCAGATTTACTTTCCTCTCATTGCAAGCAGTGTTATGAGCACGCATCCTTCAGATTTACTTTCCTCTCATTGCAAGCAGTGTTATGAGCATCCTTCAGATTTACTTTCCTCTCATTGCAAGCAGTGTTATGAGCACGCATCCTTCAGATTTACTTTCCTCTCATTGCAAGCAATGTTATGAGCACGCATCCTTCAGATTTACTTTCCTCTCATTGCAAGCAGTGTTATGAGCACGCATCCTTCAGATTTACTTTCCTCTCATTGCAAGCAGTGTTATGAGCATCCTTCAGATTTACTTTCCTCTCATTGCAAGCAATGTTATGAGCACGCATCCTTCAGATTTACTTTCCTCTCATTGCAAGCAATGTTATGAGCACGCATCCTTCAGATTTACTTTCCTCTCATTGCAAGCAGTGTTATGAGCACGCATCCTTCAGATTTACTTTCCTCTCATTGCAAGCAGTGTTATGAGCATCCTTCAGATTTACTTTCCTCTCATTGCAAGCAGTGTTATGAGCACGCATCCTTCAGATTTACTTTCCTCTCATTGCAAGCAGTGTTATGAGCACGCATCCTTCAGATTTACTTTCCTCTCATTGCAAGCAGTGTTATGAGCACGCATCCTTCAGATTTACTTTCCTCTCATTGCAAGCAGTGTTATGAGCATCCTTCAGATTTACTTTCCTCTCATTGCAAGCAGTGTTATGAGCACGCATCCTTCAGATTTACTTTCCTCTCATTGCAAGCAGTGTTATGAGCATCCTTCAGATTTACTTTCCTCTCATTGCAAGCAGTGTTATGAGCACGCATCCTTCAGATTTACTTTCCTCTCATTGCAAGCAATGTTATGAGCACGCATCCTTCAGATTTACTTTCCTCTCATTGCAAGCAGTGTTATGAGCACGCATCCTTCAGATTTACTTTCCTCTCATTGCAAGCAGTGTTATGAGCATCCTTCAGATTTACTTTCCTCTCATTGCAAGCAGTGTTATGAGCACGCATCCTCCAGATTTACTTTCCTCTCATTGCAAGCAGTGTTATGAGCACGCATCCTTCAGATTTACTTTCCTCTCATTGCAAGCAGTGTTATGAGCACGCATCCTTCAGATTTACTTTCCTCTCATTGCAAGCAGTGTTATGAGCACGCATCCTTCAGATTTACTTTCCTCTCATTGCAAGCAATGTTATGAGCACGCATCCTTCAGATTTACTTTCCTCTCATTGCAAGCAGTGTTATGAGCACGCATCCTTCAGATTTACTTTCCTCTCATTGCAAGCAGTGTTATGAGCACGCATCCTTCAGATTTACTTTCCTCTCATTGCAAGCAGTGTTATGAGCACGCATCCTTCAGATTTACTTTCCTCTCATTGCAAGCAGTGTTATGAGCACGCATCCTTCAGATTTACTTTCCTCTCATTGCAAGCAGTGTTATGAGCACGCATCCTTCAGATTTACTTTCCTCTCATTGCAAGCAGTGTTATGAGCACGCATCCTTCAGATTTACTTTCCTCTCATTGCAAGCAGTGTTATGAGCACGCATCCTTCAGATTTACTTTCCTCTCATTGCAAGCAGTGTTATGAGCACGCATCCTTCAGATTTACTTTCCTCTCATTGCAAGCAGTGTTATGAGCACGCATCCTTCAGATTTACTTTCCTCTCATTGCAAGCAGTGTTATGAGCACGCATCCTTCAGATTTACTTTCCTCTCATTGCAAGCAGTGTTATGAGCACGCATCCTTCAGATTTACTTTCCTCTCATTGCAAGCAATGTTATGAGCACGCATCCTTCAGATTTACTTTCCTCTCATTGCAAGCAATGTTATGAGCACGCATCCTTCAGATTTACTTTCCTCTCATTGCAAGCAGTGTTATGAGCACGCATCCTTCAGATTTACTTTCCTCTCATTGCAAGCAGTGTTATGAGCACGCATCCTTCAGATTTACTTTCCTCTCATTGCAAGCAATGTTATGAGCACGCATCCTTCAGATTTACTTTCCTCTCATTGCAAGCAGTGTTATGAGCACGCATCCTTCAGATTTACTTTCCTCTCATTGCAAGCAGTGTTATGAGCACGCATCCTTCAGATTTACTTTCCTCTCATTGCAAGCAGTGTTATGAGCATCCTTCAGATTTACTTTCCTCTCATTGCAAGCAGTGTTATGAGCACGCATCCTTCAGATTTACTTTCCTCTCATTGCAAGCAATGTTATGAGCACGCATCCTTCAGATTTACTTTCCTCTCATTGCAAGCAGTGTTATGAGCACGCATCCTTCAGATTTACTTTCCTCTCATTGCAAGCAGTGTTATGAGCACGCATCCTTCAGATTTACTTTCCTCTCATTGCAAGCAGTGTTATGAGCACGCATCCTTCAGATTTACTTTCCTCTCATTGCAAGCAGTGTTATGAGCACGCATCCTTCAGATTTAACCACATGCGAAAGGAATAGGCTGGAGTGAGTATAATATTATATTAAAAAAAATTGTTTTGCTACAACGTCAGGAGTAATGCTAGTGTGCCGGTCGGTGTGGTCTAATAATATGCCCCCATCTTCAATGGGTGTCGGTTATCCGTCAAGTAGCTAGCAAACAAACAAACAAACAATGTGAGAGGTTTTGTTTTCATTATTTTTGTCATACAACTGTACTTCATACAATTGTACTGGCAACATTTCTGTTCTTGTCTTTGTAACACATCATGGTGACGACGACAACTAAATCTTACATACGTTGACGGGGCAGATGCTCCATATTATGTGACGTCACCGGTCGTGACACCGGTCGTGACACCGGTCGTGACACCGGTCATTACACCCGCTGTGACATAGACTGAAACACCGGTTGTGACACCAGAACAGTAAATGCCATACACAGTCTAGTAATTAGTTCTGCAAAAACGTTTGCAGAGACATTGTTTTCCAAAGAATTCTACTAGTATTTGTCTTGTCTTGTCTTGTCTTTCCTTTTCCACGGTGATTCGACAAAGCCACTGAATACACCAGCTTCAAACACGATCGGAACACTCGGTACAGTTGAGAAAGACCATACAAATTGATGTGTTTGCTATTTCCGTGCCCTATCTGACACGTCAATGGTTGTAACGCTCTATTACTACTGCTGCTGGACTCTTGGCCGGGCTCACCAATCAATGGCTGTCACGCCGCAGAAGGCTTCCTTGTGCCACGACTCGAGTGGAGTCACGTACAGCCTTCCATGCCACACAATGGCTGTCACGCCGCAGAAGGCTTCCTTGTGCCACGACTCGAGTGGAGTCACGTACAGCCTTCCATGCCACACAATGGCTGTCACGCCGCAGAAGGCTTCCTTGTGCCACGACTCGAGTGGAGTCACGTACAGCCTTCCATGCCACACAATGGCTGTCACGCCGCAGAAGGCTTCCTTGTGCCACGACTCGAGTGGAGTCACGTACAGCCTTCCATGCCACACAATGGCAATGCACACCGCTTCATGGAAGGCTGTGTGGAGTTGTTGGTTCTCTCTATAGCTGGAAGCGCCCTCCTGGCACCAGTGGCTTCTCACCACATCGACCCCTGGTGGATCACTCTGGCAATTATGTTGCCTAAGTGGCTAGTGATTTTAAATAATCACTAGCCACTTACGCAACATAATTTAGTTTTTCATTTAATAAAACGACGCTTTCCGATGTACACGAATTGCAGCCTGGTGTATATGTTCAAATTATCAGTGGTATTAAATATTTTGATAATAAGATATTAATGGTGTATTTGCAATTCGAAAAAAAATAAGGGAACTGCCTTTGCCGAAATTGACTAACCCGGATGCAACCGAGAGATTCCTCAGCTAAACATCACAGTGGTTGATGCGATATGTGGGACCTAATTCCATTCCACATTAGTAGGGTGGATGCAGCGGGGTGATGACTATATCACATCTGGTTCTCGGGGATGACTGCGACTGTTGGTTCTCGGGGATGACTAAGACTGTTGGTTCTCCGGGTTGATTGAGATTGTTGGTTCTCGGTGATGACTGGGACTGATGGCTCTCGGGGATGACTAAGACTGTTGGATCTCGGGGATAACTAAGACTGTTGGTTCTCCGAGTTGATTGAGATTGCTGGTTCTCGGTGATGACTGGGACTGTTTGTTATCGGGGATGAATGGGACTGTTGGAGATGACTGGCACTGTTGGTTCTC
>OY759274.1:28046582-28121582 GCA_963662155.1 Lamellibrachia columna | reverse complement strand
GTCAGACGACCGCGGTTAGACGACAGCGGCCAGACGACAGCAGTCAGACCACAGCGGTCAGGCGACGGCAGTCAGACCACAGTGGTCAGACGACATCAGTCAGACCACAGGGGTCAGACGACAGCAGTCAGACCACAGCGGTCAGACCACAGCAGTCAGACCACAGTGGTCAGACCACAGCAGTCAGACCACAGCGGTCAGACAACAGCAGTCAGACCACAGTTGTCAGACCACAGCAGTCAGACCACAGCGGTCAGACGACAGCAGTCAGACCACAGCGGTCAGACGACAGCAGTCAGACCACAGTGGTCAGACCACAGCAGTCAGACCACAGCGGTCAGAGGACAGCAGTCAGACCACAGGGGTCAGACGACAGCAGTCAGACCACAGCGGTCAGACCACAGCAGTCAGACCACAGTGGTCAGACGACAGCAGTCAGACCACAGCGGTCAGACCACAGCAGTCAGACCACAGCGGTCAGACGACAGCAGTCAGACCACAGTGGTCAGACCACAGCGGTCAGACCACAGCGGTCAGATAACAGCAGTCAGACCACAGGGGTCAGACGACAGTTGATTTTCCCCTTGGTGACCGTGCACATTGACGTTTTTCATGATTGTATAAAACTGGACCCATCAAACATTATGACACTTCATTACACCTATTTGCCCTGTGTAACCAGTGGCGTGTTTAGGTCCCTGGGTCATATATCCTTTGGCTGACTATTTGCCCTGTGTAACCAGTGGCGTGTTTAGGTCCCTGGGTCATATATCCTTTGGCTGACTATTTGCCCAGTGGCGTGTTTAGGTCCCTGGGTCATATATCCTTTGGCTGACTATTTGCCCTGTGTAACCAGTGGCGTGTTTAGGTCCCTGGGTCATATATCCTTTGGCTGACTATTTGCCCTGTGTAACCAGTGGCGTGTTTAGGTCCCTGGGTCATATATCCTTTGGCTGACTATTTGCCCTGTGTAACCAGTGGCGTGTTTAGGTCCCTGGGTCATATATCCTTTGGCTGACTATTTGCCCTGTGTAACCAGTGGCGTGTTTAGGTCCCTGGGTCATATATCCTTTGGCTGACTATTTGCCCTGTGTAACCAGTGGCGTGTTTAGGTCCCTGGGTCATCCTTTGGCTGACTTTTTAATGTATTTCTCCGATGCGCCGCTAAATGGTAGCATGATGGTAACCTAATGGGTGACTACTTTTGCCCCCACGTCCTTTTGCCCCCCCCCGCAAGTTCCTAGATACGCTACTGTGTGTAACCAACGTGTTAACCAACTTTCGCTAAAATAGCCTACCCCCATCAACATTGGCGGTTTTCGCAACATATTAATGCGTCCACCGATGTTTAGGGTCTGTGACAGCCCAAATAAATGCGCGTCTTCTAATCCGTTTCATACTGGAACATGGTGACTGCCAAAGGTCCAACATCTCACTGCCAAAAGTTCAACATCTCACTGTCAAAGGTGCGACATTTCAAACGTTCCAAACTTGCTGGTTAAATATAGTCACTTCTTAGCAAATAAAATCACTTAAATCGACTAATGTGTAAATGGTTAGGGATTACATTCCAGGTCTGTTGTCGGACCCCTGAACTGTGGTCGGACCCCTGAGCTGTGGTCGGACCCCTGAACTGTTGTCGGACCCCTGAACTGTGGTCGGACCCCTGAACTGTGGTAGGACCCCTGAACTGTGGTCGGACTCCTGAACTGTTGTCGGACCCCTGAACTGTGGTCGGACCCCTGAACTGTTGTCGGACCCCTGAACTGTGGTTGGACCCCTGAACTGTTGTCGGACCCCTGAACTGTGGTCGGACCCCTGAACTGTGGTCGGACCCCTGAACTGTGGTCGGACCCCTGAACTGTGGTCGGACCCCTGAACTGTTGTCGGACCCCTGAACTGTGGTCGGACCCCTGAACTGTTGTCGGACCCCTGAATTGTGGTCGGACCCCTGAACTGTGGTCGGACTCCTGAACTGTTGTCGGACCCCTGAACTGTGGTCGGACCCCTGAACTGTGGTCGGACCCCTGAACTGTGGTCGGACCCCTGAACTGTGGTCGGACCTCTGAACTGTTGTCGGACCCCTGAACTGTGGTCGGACCCCTGAACTGTGGTCGGACCCCTGAACTGTGGTCGGACCCCTGAACTGTGGTCGGACCCCTGAACTGTGGTCGGACCCCTGAACTGTTGTCGGACCCCTGAACTGTGGTCGGACCCCTGAACTGTGGTCGGACCCCTGAACTGTTGTCGGACCCCTGAACTGTTGTCGGACCCCTGAACTGTGGTCGGACCCCTGTGAAATGGCACAAGCTCGGGTGAAGCACCCCGTTGCCAGTACAGAAGCAACCCCCCCCCCTCCGCACTCACCCAACAGGGGTGCCGCTGATTGACAGAACGACGGACGAGCAAATTGGTGGCTCGTGGCCCGGGGTCGCTGTCGGGATGACGATTTCCCAGCCGGGGAGTGTCAGCCGTCTGACACCCGGGCTGTAATTAATCCGTTCCGCCGCATTCGAGGCTTTGTAGACGTTGACGGGAGGCGAGAGCGCGTCGTACCGTCGCAGTCAGCGGATGTGTCGGACGACCATTGACGTCGCTTGTCAGTGCCCGCGTTCTGAAGCCCCTGACTGACGGGCCTGTCACGTCTCGTCAACGTCTTCCACATGGGACGCCGTGTGTCGCGAAAACGTTTCGTGGACCGGTGGGGCGTGAAATGTGTTACCTGCGAAATAACGCAAGCGCAGCTCTAGTGCGCCATCCTCGCGAGCCATCAATACATCAGTACCATCGGCAGATAAATATGTTGAAACGTAGATTTGTCAGCTGTTGTTTTAACCAATGAGCACGAATTTCGGAGGCGTACACACGGGAACTTAACTGTAATTGGTTGTGGACCGGCCGTTACTGGTCGGACAGGAAATGATAGGCATTTCTTTGAAACAGTCTTTGAACTTGGGTGCGCGCGCGTAATTCCCAGAAACACGTCGACTAAGTCGGCAAGTAGGACGAAGCACAGGTGATCCGGCGTACATCCGCACATGGCGTGGGGTACACCGACACATCCACGTTTCAACAGGTTGATCTCCCGAGATAGTGTATAGTACTACTACCACCTCTGACTAACGAGGATGCGGTGCGTGAACTGAAACCCGGGAACATGCCATGTTTACTAACGCGTAATCACATAATTATTTGCATGTGTCCCCAAAGTAACAATATCGCCGTTATTTGTTTTCTAATATTCGTGTTGCAGACCGTCTCATAGATAAACGGATTGTGGAAATGTGCTGCTACTAGCACAGTAATGTCAGGGTCACAATGTGGCTTTTTTATGGGTAGCATTTGTTTTTGCTATATTAGATCAAATGTATTTTTCACATATAGCGATGTGGGAATAGGGATGGTGACGTATGAATAATACTGGCGATGTGGGAATAAGGCTGGTGACGTAGGAATAATACTGGCGATGTGGGAATAAGGCTGGTGACGTAGGAATAATACTGGCGATGTGGGAATAAGGCTGGTGACGTAGGAATAATACTGGCGATGTGGGAATAAGGCTGGCGACGTGGAAGTAAGGCTGGCGATATGGGAATAAGGCTGGCGATGTGGGAACAAAGCTGGCGATGTGGGCATATGGCTGGGCGACGTGGGAATAAGCCTGGTGACGTGGGAATAAGGCTGATGACGTGGGTATAAGGCTGGCGACATGGAAATAAGGCTGGCGACATGAACATAAGGCTGACTCAACTGTGAACGAAGAGATGCTTTATTTAATGTCGTTGTAAAACAAGACGGCCCTCCTCACTAGCGTGTCTGTGGGCAGGGGTATATGTGCGTTTTGTCACACGTTCGACTTCCGGGTCGTGATCTCGACTCTTGTTAAACAAGCCAGATTGTAAGCAAATAACGACCCGAGTGCCTCGTTTCAATCGCCCCTTTCTTTTCTCTCCTGGAGATGCCAAACGCGAACAACAGCACGCGTTGGCCGTCACTCGTGCAGAATACAGTCGAGATCGTTTCCATGTCGCGCGACCCGTTGGAACAGCTCATTTCAATATTCTAAACATAAAGATGGAGTATGTAAGTTACCATTGAATGCCTGTAAACTTTAGAAACAGGAATGTGATGCGTGTGAATTAGATACTAATAATTATTAGTAAAATTCGTACGTTATATGTCTTTTGAAACGTTATTTCTTATTTTATTAGCCGTGCAAATTGTCTTTATTTCTAAAAAATTATATAATTATATATTCCACGATAAACCGTGTGAAGCATGATATTATAAACTTGGATGCAAAAAAAAATCACGAGAGGAGGAGGACCCGCCGAAGATTGAAGGTGGTACTAACATTTCGAAAAACTCTTTCTTGAGATTGCTGCAGCGGGTAGCTGTATTTTCACGTGATTGTAGGTGATGGAGAGTTTGTTCCAGATATTTGGCTCAGCTACATAAAAAACGCGCTTGCCCATGTTAAGATTAGTTTTAGGAAAACAAATTGTTGTTAGATGAGATGGTCCGAGCTGTGTGAAAACGTCAACCAGGCCCGTTGGATGTAGACAACGAGGTCGCTGCGGCTGACACATATACTAGTGTTTGTGAATATTAATATCTCAAACAATTTAGACTGCTGTTTGATTGATATTTTCTCTTGTGTGGTGGTGTCTTTACCTCGGCTATCCGACCGGGGCGTCCACTTTAGTCATAAGCGCAGCGCGTCGAGGGAGCGGCTTCTGCCTTAAACCACCCTATTTGCTGATGACAAATTAGTGCAGATATGAATGATGGTTGTCAGCGTAGGACTATGGTACCGCGGGTTCACTAGCACGTGAAGCGAGCGTTAACTAGACTCACAGGTAATGAATAACGATGCTAGCCGTGCCGCGTAAACCACTCGAGCTTCGCTCGGAGCCCGGCTAGCGAAGTGGCGAGAGGTTTAATATATTATATTGCGTCTCCTGGGTGGCCGGGAAGAGAGGTTCCGGCAGGCACGTGGCGTGGGAGAGGTGGGGTTGCAGGGTATGTCTGTCAGGGGCACGGCCGAGTCGCCTCGTGGACTTGTTTTCAATCAGGTGAATTAAAAGAAAAAAAATTATATGTTGTATGTTTTGCACTGATATTGAAAATACAATCCAGTGAGATGTAGTGACGGTCTTTTGTTCGTGTGTGCATGTGTGCGTGTGTGTTAGTGTTCGTGTGTGCATGTGTGCGTGTGTGTTAGTGTTTGTGTGTGCTGTAATTCTTATATAAAATGGCGTGCATTTGTATTCAATTGCATCGAACTGCGGCCCCTGTAATCGTACGAGACGGTGGCGGAGTGACACAAATAATAGGACAAGGTCGTAGGCCGCGTCCAATTATGTGTGCTACTCCGCCAGCCATCGAGTACGGTTACGTGGGGACCAGATCGCAAAATAATATGCCATTTTTTTTTATTTTTCACACACATAATTGCCAATTCAAAGTTAGGGGCTATGTTCTCTATCGTTACAGTCGGTTGTCAAAATGTTCGTCTGCCATTTTGTGCGCGATGCCCGCTTCAAAACGTAGACAATAGTTCCGTCGCCGTCACACGCGCCATTTTTTTACGTGACATAACAGCGTCTTAGCGTAAATAAATAGCTCCTTCGTAATTGCACGCCCGTCCGAATACGAAATCGTAACTGCATCCCTGTAATGGACAGATCATACTGAATGCATGTGTAATAATTACGCTAATCGGTTTTCTGTGCTTTCGGCATAGAAACGGCAATGGATATAATAGCAATTATAGATATTGTACGGTACCAGACCGTCATTCGTAATTACCGTGTTTGCTAACCTATAACACTCAAACGCAGACGAAACCTATAAAATACACCGGCCATTACGTCATCGCTATACGTACAGTCAGATACACATTATTCGGTTGAGTGAACTGGAACAATATTTTTAGTCGGACGAAAGGCGCTATCTCACCTGTGCTACCGCGCCCCCTGTGATACCGCGCCCCCTCGATGTTAGTCACCTGATGACAAGTTCCCCATTCAATCGCATCTTTCAATGAAGAATTAATGGCGCATTTATTGGGGGCGTAGCCATGACACGTGGCTGTATAATTATTCCTTATTATGTCTAAAGTTAATTTAAATAAATCATTTACTCGTTGCAATGCTGTTCGTCTGTCTATCGACCACCACCCCTCGCCCCCGAATGGACTACACCTGGAAAATAGTGCTTGCCCATTCTCGCTAGGTGTTGCTCCAGTTCCACGCGTTCAAATGCTGCTTCGATGCGTGACCTCGTGTTCTCTATATTTTCGTCCGCATGCGAACAAGGTTCTTATATTGGTCCCACAAACCTCCACATGTCCCACAACGGCACGCCGTGTACATCGCCCCGAGAAGCAGCGGCAGATAGATCCACTCGAACAGACATGGAATTGAACTTTGACCCAGTCTGTATGTGTAGTGCGTGCATATACTCGCTCATTACTTCTACTCCAGCGCTTGTACGATAGCGCTGATTGTATCGCCAAGTACTCGTCATTATTGCGCGTTGTTCTACTATAGCGCTCTTAGGATAGCGCTAATTGTATATCGCCAAGGCGATGTGCATCGAAGCGACGCACCAGAAGCTCGGGCCACTTCGGCCACACGTGCCCAAAGGGCGCCGGTGGCCGGCACTGCCCCGCACGGACAGCCATGGGCAGCTGTACGTTTCGTTGTGTGCGAATCAGCAGAATTTCGGGAGAAAGTATGCACAAGCACAAACACACACTGACGTTTATGCGCGAAGTGATGAAGATGGATAATATAAGTGTCCGGATGGCGGTGTGGACGGACATGTTGACGGCGGAATTGTAGACGGAAGGATTGGCGGATGGTGGGATTCCCAATCAATCCTGAAAAAGCTGATAAATCGTCGACTTGAGGAAATAGTAGCTTTTGCTTCCTAGGTGCACATGCACCGGTAGCGCGCGCAGACACACGCACGCACACACGCACACGCTCACGAACGCGCTCACGCGCACGCACACAAACACAAGAGACGACAACGTTCCCACAGAACAACACTAGCGAGACGATAACTTCTCCACCTCTCACCCAACACTAAAAGAACGGCAGCGATAACAGTGTGACATGTGCCACTCAAGACTGGATCCCGCACAGCGCAGTCCGTCACCCACGACTGCTGTCCGTTATCACAACGTACCGCCTGGCCCATTTGTGTGAATATCTGATTTTAGCGAGTGAACTTTGAAGAAATCACGTTCAGCTGCTACGTGACAAGGCGACCGACAAAGCAAGCCGTCATAATCAGCGGCGAGTCACACCCTCATACAGGTCCAGATGGCTGTCAGTCGTCGCCGCTTAGATTCAGTTGGAGGTCGGGGTCTCCTGTAGTTTTTCCCGGTCGAGTGAATCAGTTTTCAACCAACGTCTTCTCGAACTCGTGAATGCTGCAGTCACTGAGGACAGACATTGTGTCAGCCGTTTGCATTACACCGAGCAAAACCACCGCCGGTGTTTCGTTTGTCTACTGCATGGATCGGCCAAGGTCTTGTTTTCCTTGTGCCGGATAGCTCTTCTTCTAGATGTTTTGCCGTATACTCTATGTTTAAACAAACCAACATGTTCCATTTTGTTTAACCTATACCCGCTGCGGGCTTTACATCGATGGCAGTTTCCAATGTGCCGGTTAAGACCCATTGTCGACATTGACGCCCTCTATGTTTGACCGTCTAAACATCGGGTACGTCTTACGCGCAGCGCAGTGTTAGGCGTGACTGCCGTTATAAAGCTGCAGGCAAATAGTTCTAATGTTAGGGTCTTTCTCGAACATCCGGTTTAACTGAATCGATTCACAAATCTCCGTCCCCTGTAATCACACATAATCACGCACTTATCGCAGTATTGCAACTTTAAATACATGTTCCCACTTTGATCAAATCTTGTTTTCAATTCGCCCGGTACGGTCTTATCTGCCCCGATCTCGGCAGCTCGCGTGGCAGTGAACACTATTCATAGTCGATTTCTTAATTGCCCCCAACAAACGCGCAGAATGTAATTTTCTGCCCCGAACGAAAACTGTGCACGAGCAACTTTTAATTAATTTTCTTTGGATCGTCACATCTGACAGGTTTGTTGTGACATTGATAGAATGTGGCGTGGAACGGAACCAACTATCTACTGATTGTGTTAATGCAAGCAATGTGAATATATGTAAAAACAAAATTGACAGATATCTGATAAGGGCGGGCTACAAAAAATGGAAAATTGTTGATAAGATACTTCTTTGTCCACTTTCCGTCTTGAGCTTATCGCTTTGGGTGGCAATCTTGTTAAATCTACAGTGTGGTATTTTCCTTCATAAAAATCAATGCGACTTCAAAATTACCCATTCACGAGGTTCAATCAAACAACATGTCACATTTTGTTTAGCCTATATCCGGAGCTGGCTTCGATGGCAGTTTCCATTGTGCTCGCTAAGACCAGAGGTTTCAAGTTTCCCTGTTTGACGGGCGACCTCTCGAATTTAAATAAAAATACTAATATGTCACGATGTCGTTTGTTCCTAGCTTTTTCCGATATTCCCGAAGTTGGAAAATTGCCATACAAAGAGGTATGTCTCGACCAGTTTCGCGACAACTTTTTTTACTCCAATCTCCATATTCAATAGGGTATAAAGGAAGAGATCGCCTATTTTATAGTAGGTAGGAAGTAAAAACCTTGTCCAATATAAATTGTTAAATGCAAAAACAATTCTTCGCGCATATTGTTGAGTTTATATGTGAGATCTCATAAACCTAGCGGCGAGAGATGTCGTCACTATGACAAAAACCGAGAATACGCGCAACAGGGCGACATAAATAAATCTTCGCCGAATGTAACGATAGTATGTTAAGAGTTGTGTGAGAATGCTTTCAATTTCTTAATGCTTTCAATTCAATTCAATTCAATTCAACTTTATTCTCATAAACCTTATTATGTTACACGAGAATCACAATGTTGCATAATGTTACAATGTGATATGCCTATACGTGTATGTAATCCAGGCTTCAATAATACTTATAAATTACATTGGTAAATGGTTTTACCAAAATACAAAACACAAAAGTATCACAGGAAGATCAACTTATAACTTAAAACTATTTAAACTCTCTTGTACGAATTTACATAATTTAATTAGCTTTACATGGCTTGTCAAATTAAACAACTGATCCATTTTTAAAGTGTTTGGCCTCACAAAATAATATCTAGAAATAAACTTAAGTCTAGCTTCTTGAAAAAAAGTACATTTAAACAAATGATGAAACTCACCCCCAATATCATTACAATCACACAGAGTACAATCTCTCTTGCCTATCGATTCCACTATACTTGCCTTGCTGAATCGGCAACCGATTATTACAAGTACGAAATTTACACAGAGGTCTAGATAGATTTGGTGGTAAAACTAGCAAATATTTCTCCATTTTAAAATCATATTTAATTATTCTGTAGGTTGTACACCCATCGCTATTGCAAATATCACTACCTCACTGCTGATGATACTGGTCAGTAAGTTTTAATTTGACAACCGCTATAAACCATTTAAGATTCTACAAAGTAACTACTTCACCGACAGTTGTCTTCAACGCATATTGCGCAGACACTGCGAGACCTTTCTAGATCAGGCTATGTAGATAAATTCCCGCCGAGACTTGTGCGAGCGCAGTCGGTCGGAAGACGGTTTGCTTCTGCCGAACCAGACGAAGGCGACGACGCCACTGTGAGCCACGACACGCGACGCGGGCCTGATGACTTCGAGGCGGCGTCGGAATGCATTTCCGGCTGTTGCGTCGATCGGGTTTCCCGTCACGTCGACGTTTTGAAATAATTGCTCTTTTTTCCAGCCGACACTACCATCCATCTGCGGGCCACTTGAACTTTGACACGGGTAATTGATGCATTTAACAGCGTCTCGGTATGTCCGCCAATATTTTTAGATCGGTTATCGGGGGGGGGGTGGGCGGTCGTCTTCTGTGGGCGATGAAATTACAAAACATTTGTCAATGTTTTATAAGTCGTCGACTCCGTGAGCAAAACTGGGACAAGCACTTTGGCATCAGATCAGGCCCTAGGCCAGAATGATGTCTGGCGGTTCTAAACGAAGTTACTTTCGTATCCACTTATGCGACTTTCTTGTGGCGGTTTGCTAACCAGCAGAATCATAGGCTGTGCATCGTTACTGTCTGCACCGGCCGAAGTATTGTCATATTTCGTCACAAGACATTTGGTCACACGACATTTGGCCACATAATGCAGAGCGTGACATTTGGGTACACATTTATCTTAGTATGGTAAAAATCACAACAACTAAATATTTAACACTAATTTTATAGGAACAGTCAATGTTTACAAAACAGAGACAACGCCAGTCGTCTGAGAGGCTTTATTCTGGCAGTACAAACACCGGTACACAGCAGATGAAACAGTTCCGATTTGTTAAATAAAGACAAAACCTGTCATTTAAAAACGGTTTGACGAAATGTAGCGCTCTGCAGTATATGACCAAATGTCGTGTGACCAAATGTCTTGTGACCAAATGTCGTGTGACCAATTGTCTTGTGACCAAATGTCCGGAACCCGTTGTCACAGCTTGAAGCCTCGCGATCACTCGCCCAGTTTCAGTGGCTACGGAGGTTTTCCGATTGAACGATTCCTGGGTCGAATAAAAACACTTTCGGGTCGTGCATTCGTATTCAAGCGTGCGCCATCTATTCATTCGCTGATTCTAAAGCGATATTTCGTTTCCATTGTGGCCAATGAGGCAGCTGGGTTGTGCGCTGTCAGACTACCCACGCTGCCTTACTGAAGTCAGACCACAACTGAACTTCCTGTTTATTGTTTCACGATTGTAGGGCGTATTAAATTATGATATGTGAAATTAAGACATTCATATGACGTGACATAAGTGCAATTGAACAGGCATATTCATAGGTTTGTTTGTAGAAGCTGTTGGCCGTAAAACAATACATTTTAGAGAGTTTAATAGGCGGAGGGATTTATGGGATTTTTTTCTGCCCTTGGCAACGTGGGCGCATGAATACATAGACATATTTGTAAACATTGGCGGGCATCGCACGTGGGGGCGTTTAAAAAGAGCTGCAGGTGTGTGATCTTGACAAAACTTGTTCGGCATATCAATGAGATGATGGCAGTTGCTGTGAAAAATATCTGAATTTAAATGGTCCAGTTTTGTTATAATCATACAAAATGTTAGCATGGTCACCACCTAAAGGTTGTGCTGTGTTGTGCCTTCTATTCGTAGCAGAACAACAGGGTTCGATAGCGTCTCGCGGCCTTTGTAACCGTGGGCAGTTCATACTTACTTCGCTGAACCACTCGGTTCGTTCAGTTGTATACATAAATATCACAAGTACAACCGTTTAATCTACATTTCCGTCGCATTATATTATATTATACGAACCCGGTGAAATCGTAAAAATGGAGAACATATTTGCCTTTAATTGCAGAATACGTTATAATGGCGGTTATATGTTTATCAGCCATCGTGTAGTCACGTGCCGGTAACGTGACACGACACCGGCGGTCGATGCATTAAGATTTCGTGCGTCAACACCAACACCTAGAGTTGTCAACAAGGTGTTGTTGGTAGCCACGCAGGCTACAGTCCCGGACGGGGTCGCGTCATCCGACTCCAATCTCGTCAAACTTGGATGATACTATTACATATCTGACCCCGGAAACATAGAAATGAACTTTGTCCCAATTGATACACGGACCAAGAGATACATTTCTAAAATGAGCACATGAAACTTGCTTCGATGTTTTGAATAACAAATGCACAGGATGTAGCTGTTGTTGGTTAACATATAGTTGTGTAACATATAGCTGTTGTTGGTTAACACATAGCTGTTCGCATACTGAGGCTATTGATTTAAGAGCTAAATATAACGGCAGTGATATCAACCAGGGGTTGATGTGTATATAAACGACTGTTCTTATGTGGTCCACCCACAGACATAAACAGAACACCCGTTAGTAAATAGGGGGGTGATTAATGATGTAACTCTATGGGTCCACCTCCCTTCTGTTTTCTGGGTGCAACTAACTTGGGAGTCGATGTGAAACGTAGGCGCTCTAGCTGAACGTTATGATGCAGCGAACAACATCGTGCGGGTTCAGTACATGTTGTTAGAAATGTCGCTAAGTAGTTGGCATGCGGTTATCTCTACGTTTAAGGTTTGTATTAAATAAACATTTCAAAGATACCCGACTCAGTTCAATGCAGGCATATGTGCAAGTACAAACTCGGGACAACGCTCACTATACATGGCGTGTGAACGTGCGAGTAACCCATTTTCATACACAGGGTCTTGGAAATCATGTCGCAGTTACGCTAGCTATATTATGTCTGATATGACGATCCACACTATTTTAGAACAGCTACACGCATTAGTCCCAAACGTGTGAAAATATATGTACATGTTCAGAAAATTATATTACAAGGTTAGCATACATTCTAATTCCGTATTTAAACATAAGATCACGTTCCGCCACGTAATGGGATAGTCGCGGGCCTGGTAACGTTCCAGAACGTTGAATGGGCCAAAGTATTTAATTTTTGTCGTTTCATTTTAACAGTTGCGTGTGGAAAACGAAAGTTTGGCGGAAGGCGTGAACTCTATGAGAGGCGAGAGTTCAGCGGACGGAAGGACACGTGTATTGTTCGAGGGCATTCTCATCTCAAAACACGATCCTTTAATTTGGGACATGTTTACCCGAAACACTCCCGTTAAAGGCCCAGTTAAACATACGGCTATATATAAAACTGCCACTCATTACATGGAAGCTGTCATCCGCATTTGGCACCCAGTTTGTCATTCTGTCAGCGATTTGTCCAAACACAAAGGAAACGTAGGCCATCGACTAACGTGATGTAAAGTAGACCACTGATTAGAGGACCCGGTCATCGTGTCCACGCGAGCAGAGTAAAGTAGACCACTGATTAGAGGACCCAGTCACCGTGTCGACGCGCACAGATAATGTGTCGTGGACGCGATACTTCCGGCCAAGTGCTGTCAGTAGGCCCTGCAACACGCCAACGGAAGAATTACCTTTTCATATTTTATTGCATTTTCATGAAATAAAAACCGATTTGGGGAATTACAAACACGTAAATGTCAACTTCTCAAAATTGCACCAACAAACGATTTTTTTAAACTGTATGATTTTCAAATAGATAATATTGTTAAGATTTCGCCATTATCATACCACACGCATTTCCTCCAGTCCATTGAGGAACAACGGCCTCGGGGCTTTTGTTACACCGCCCGTAGTGGTGAACACGCGAACTATGTCAGCGTCAGTTGAGGTAATTTGATTGGTCATTTGTCATAGAAAAACGTGATTAATCTTGCGGTTTGTTTGATGGCAACTTTAATCAACGTGTGCGCATGTACGTGCCATTTGATGCGTTGTTCAGTGGCCAACTTACGTAATGTTATCATCTGCTGCGGGATGTTAGTTCAGCGGATAAGCTCTAATAACATATGGGAGAACACGTGACGCCGCTATTCGCTTTTTTTATATAGGATTATTATCTTGTCATGTCATATTATTATCTTGTCATGTCATATTACTATAACGTAACTCACCAGCCGCACAGTTATTTAAACATAACCACTACGCGTGTGTGTTCGCGTGAGCATGCTTGTATCGTGTTGTGGCCAACTCGTTCTCAACATTACACATGGTATTATGCTATTGAATAGAATTTGGTACATAAATTACTTCAATAAAAAATAATAACATACATATGTAAAGCGAATGTTTTGATTAATGTTCGCATTGGGTATTTAATTAAATTGACACGATCGCATATGTTGGCTAGTAGGCACCTATTATAACGTTTCTCATAGCAAACAAAACGCAATGTTCCATTTACGCTTCAAAAATATTCCTACTTCTCGTCCCAGAGCTGCTTATTACTCCCGAGAGTTGACTGTTCCCAAGTCGGTCTTCCCTGTCCATTTGGCTGAACCCTCGTTTCGAGGGACAAACTGGGACGGGTAATAAATGGGGGCAGGCGATAAATGGAGCAAGTAAATGTAAAGGCCCCGTGTACATGGGCGATTCATTGTCGCGAGACCGATTAGCGAGGCCAAATTGTGGCTACGGTAGTATCTGAGAGATTGGGATTGGCTCCAATTCGACCGATTGTCCGCCGACAATTTGACACAGTGGCCAATCAGCGATCGCCGCGACCGACAGGTGCGTCATGACCATGACACTCGTCATGACCTTTCATAAAAGCTGATGTCGGAAATGGCGTGAATCAAGAGTCACACATCGCAGTTTCCAGAGACGTCGTTCGTGTAAACGTACACATAATTTAAGTGCGCTGTGTCGGTGTTGCCCTACCAATTGGACAAGTTATGGTTCGCGTGAACAGCCCTTTGCTCTACCGCATTGAATAATGCAGCGTTAACAAACTATGACGCCGATTACCTGTCATGGGGGTCAGCTAGGACGTGATACGATTCAATTCCAACATATAGCAACACTACACACGTTTAATGCGACAATTATTGAGCAGTCTTTGTCAAAACAGATGCCAAAATGTCACTCAACATCGCGTTTAACAAAGATTATGCACATGTATCATATTAAATGTACCCTTAACTTGGCAACTAACGAAGCACTGAATGGATCGCAACCGAAAAAGAATTAGAAAGGTCAAACCCTATGTAACCCCGCGATGCATCACGACACATTTTATGTAAATTATAACGAATATTTAACTATCAACACAACATTAATCTATTAGATTACCAAATGTTCAAACAATGTCCGGAGGCGTGAACATTTTTAATAATTTTGAATTAACCATCGAGTTCACTTGCGCGCGCAACAGGAAATTTGTGGTTAGTTCAGTCTAAAGTTTGTCTGTGAACGGAACTTTAGTGGTCAGCCATTTTAAAATCGGACTCCATTTTATGAACGAACACCCACTTCCATAAAACAGTTGGAAAGCTAGTTTCATAGTAAATGAATAACTAAGCTATGTTGTACACGACTATTCCTACTTTTTCTCGAAAACGAGGCGTCTATTCGCTACCGGAAGTCCTCTGACGTAACAATTACTTGCCGACTTCGCCCGACTCGGACGTGACCACCACCGTACACGGGTACCCAAGTGAGAACGTCTCGGCCTCTGGTTCGCGCTTAGGCGATTCCGTCAACATTGAACGGGTGGAGTTTCGAGTCTTATTACGAGACATCATAAAGCTGTTACTCTTCGGTAAGTGGCATTTTAGCGAACAGTTTTATCTTCGCCTATCGCATTTCACTGCTAATGTCGCCTGTCAAGTGAAGTAGGGCCACGCGAAAGGCTGACAGCTGTATCCATGGTCTGTATGGGAAGACAGTGGTCAACTTCGTCACCCAGGCCTCGCGGGGTCTCTTCCAGCTCATCAACATCTCCGCCTCCTTTCTGGCGGTTGACCCAGCTGAATGACCGAGACGCCGTTCGTCGCGTCCAGTCGTCACTGACGTCGCCGAACGGACGCTCATGCAAAACTTCAAACTTTTCATCGCCAAAGACGAGGAACAGAAGCAGTTCCTACTACAGATTGTGTTTATATAAAGAGCTACGGGGGATTAAGACAGCAGGTCTGACCAGGGATGCAGCTACGAGAGATGAAGACGGCAGGTCTGACCAGGGATACAGCTACGAGAGAAGAAGACGGCAGGTTTGACCAGGGATACAGCTACGAGAGAAGAAGACGGCAGGTTTGACCAGGGATACAGCTACGAGAGATGAAGACGGCAGGTCTGACCAGGGATACAACTACGAGAGATGAAGACGGCTGGTCTGACCAGGGATACAGCTACGAGAGATGAAGACGGCAGGTTTGACCAGGGATACAGCTACGAGAGATGAAGACGGCAGGTTTGATCAGGGATACAGCTACGAGAGAAGAAGACGGCAGGTTTGACCAGGGATACAGCTACGAGAGATGAAGACGGCAGGTCTGACCAGGGATACAATTACGAGAGATGAAGACGGCAGGTCTGACCAGGGATACAGCTACGAGAGAAGAAGACGGCAGGTCTGACCAGGGATACAACTACGAGAGATGAAGACGGCAGGTCTGACCAGGGATACAGCTACGAGAGATGAAGACGGCAGGTCTGACCAGGGATACAGCTACGAGAGATGAAGACGGCAGGTCTGACCAGGGATACAACTACGAGAGATGAAGACGGCAGGTCTGACCAGGGATACAGCTACGAGAGATGAAGACGGCAGGTCTGACCAGGGATACAACTACGAGAGATGAAGACGGCAGGTCTGACCAGGGATACAGCTACGAGAGATGAAGACGGCAGGTCTGACCAGGGATACAGCTACGAGAGAAGAAGACGGCAGGTCTGACCAGGGATACAGCTACGAGAGATGAAGACGGCAGGTCTGACCAGGGATACAACTACGAGAGATGAAGACGGCAGGTCTGACCAGGGATACAGCTACGAGAGATGAAGACGGCAGGTCTGACCAGGGATACAACTACGAGAGATGAAGACGGCAGGTCTGACCAGGGATACAGCTACGAGAGATGAAGACGGCAGGTCTGACCAGGGATACAGCTACGAGAGAAGAAGACGGCAGGTCTGACCAGGGATACAGCTACGAGAGATGAAGACGGCAGGTCTGACCAGGAATACAATTACGAGAGATGAAGACGGCAGGTCTGACCAGGGATACAGCTACGAGAGATGAAGACGGCAGGTCTGACCAGGGATACAGCTACGAGAGATGAAGACGGCAGGTCTGACCAGGGATACAGCTACGAGAGAAGAAGACGGCAGGTCTGACCAGGGATACAGCTACGAGAGATGAACGGCAGGTTTGATCAGGGATACAGCTATGAGAGATGAAGACGGCAGGTCTGACCAGGGATACAGCTACGAGAGATGAAGACGGCAGGTTTGATCAGAGATACAGCTACGAGAGATGAAGACGGCAGGTCTGACCAGGGATACAACTACGAGAGATGAATACGGCAGGTTTGACCAGGGATACAGCAACGAGAGATGAAGACGGCAGGTCTGACCAGGGATACAGCTACGAGAGATGAAGACGGCAGGTCTGACCAGGGATACAGCTACGAGATATGAAGACGGCAGGTCTGACCAGGGATACAGCTAAGAGAGATGAAGACGGAAGGTCTGACCAGGGATACAGCAACGAGAGATGAAGACGGCAGGTCTGACCAGGGATACAGCTACGAGAGATGAAGACGGAAGGTCTGACCAGGGATACAACTACGAGAGATGAAGACGGCAGGTTTGATCAGGGATACAGCTACGAGAGATGAAGACGGCAGGTCTGACCAGGGATACAGCTACGAGAGATGAGGACGGCAGGTTTGATCAGGGATACAGCTACGAGATATGAAGACGGCAGGTCTGACCAGGGATACAACTACGAGAGATGAAGACGGCAGGTCTGACCAGGGATACAGCTACGAGAGAAGAAGACGGCAGGTCTGACCAGGGATACAGCTACGAGAGATGAACGGCAGGTTTGATCAGGGGTACAGCTATGAGAGATGAAGACGGCAGGTCTGACCAGGGATACAGCTACGAGAGATGAAGACGGCAGGTTTGGTCAGCGATACAGCTATGATACAGCTATGGTCAGGGATACAGCTATGAGAGGTGAAGACGGCATGTTTGGTCAGGAATACAACTACGAGAGATGAAGACGGCAGGTTTGACCAGGGATACAGCTATGAGAGATGAAGACGGCAGGTCTGACCAGGGATACAACTACGAGAGATGAAGACGGCAGGTCTGACCAGGGATACAGCTACGAGAGATGAAGACGGCAGGTCTGACCAGGGATACAACTACGAGAGATGAAGACGGCAGGTCTGACCAGGGATACAGCTACGAGAGAAGAAGACGGCAGGTCTGACCAGGGATACAGCTACGAGAGATGAACGGCAGGTTTGATCAGGGATACAGCTATGAGAGATGAAGACGGCAGGTCTGACCAGGGATACAGCTACGAGAGATGAAGACGGCAGGTTTGATCAGGGATACAGCTACGAGAGATGAAGACGGCAGGTTTGGTCAGGGATGCAGCTATGAGAGATGAAGACGGCAGGTTTGGTCAGGGATACAGCTATGAGAGGTGAAGACGGCAGGTTTGATCAGGGATACAACTACGAGAGATGAAGACGGCAGGTTTGACCAGGGATACAGCTATGAGAGATGAAGACGGCAGGTCTGACCAGGGATACAACTACGAGAGATGAAGACGGCTGGTCTGACCAGGGATACAGCTACGAGAGATGAAGACGGCAGGTCTGACCAGGGATACAACCACGAGAGATGAAGACGGCAGGTCTGACCAGGGATACAGCTATGAGAGATGAAGACGGCAGGTCTGACCAGGGATACAACTACGAGAGATGAAGACGGCAGGTCTGACCAGGGATACAGCTACGAGAGATGAAGACGGCAGGTCTGACCAGGGATACAACTACGAGAGATGAAGACGGCAGGTCTGACCAGGGATACAGCTACGAGAGAAGAAGACGGCAGGTCTGACCAGGGATACAGCTACGAGAGATGAACGGCAGGTTTGGTCAGGGATACAGCTATGAGAGATGAAGACGGCAGGTCTAACCAGGGATACAGCTACGAGAGATGAAGACGGCAGGTTTGATCAGGGATACAGCTACGAGAGATGAAGACGGCAGGTTTGGTCAGGGATACAGCTATGAGAGGTGAAGACGGCAGGTTTGATCATGGATACAGCTACGAGAGATGAAGACGGCAGGTTTGATCAGGGATACAGCTACGAGAGATGAAGACGGAAGGTCTGACCAGGGATACAGCTATACAAGAGATGAAGACGGCAGGTTTGATCAGGGATACAGCTACGAGAGATGAAGACGGAAGGTCTGACCAGGGATACAGCTACGAGAGAAGAAGACGACAGGTCTGACCAGGGATACAGCTACGAGAGATGAAGACGGCAGGTCTGACCAGGGATACAGCTACGAGAGATGAAGACGGAAGGTCTGACCAGGGATACAGCTACGAGAGAAGAAGACGGCAGGTCTGACCAGGGATACAGCTACGAGAGAAGAAGACGGCAGGTCTGACCAGGGATACAACTACGAGAGATGAAGACGGCAGGTTTGATCAGGGATACAGCTACGAGAGATGAAGACGGCAGGTCTGACCATGGATACAGCTATACGAGAGATGAAGACGGCAGGTTTGATCAGGGATACAGCTACGAGAGATGAAGACGGCAGGTCTGACCAGGGATACAACTATGAGAGATGAAGACGGCAGGTTTGATCAGGGATACAGCTACGAGAGATGAAGACGGCAGGTTTGATCAGGGATACAGCTACGAGAGATGAAGACGGCAGGTCTGATCAGGGATACAGCTACGAGAGATGAAGACGGCAGGTCTGACCAGGGATACAACTATATATACGAGAGATGAAGACGGCAGGTCTGACCAGGGATACAGCTACGAGAGAAGAAGACGGCAGGTCTGACCAGGGATATAACTACGAGAGAAGAAGACGGCAGGTCTGACCAGGGATACAGCTACGAGAGATGAACGGCAGGTTTGATCTGGGATACAGCTATGAGAGATGAAGACGGCAGGTCTGACCAGGGATACAGTTACGAGAGATGAAGACGGCATGTTTGATCAGGGATACAGCTACGAGAGATGAAGACGGCAGGTTTGATCAGGGATACAGCTACGAGAGATGAAGACGGCAGGTTTGATCAGGGATACAGCTACGAGAGATGAAGACGGCAGGTTTGATCAGGGATACAGCTACGAGAGATGAAGACGGCAGGTTTGATCAGGGATACAGCTATGAGAGATGAAGACGGCAGGTTTGATCAGGGATACAGCTATGAGAGATGAAGACGGCAGGTCTGACCAGGGATACAGCTATACGAGTGATGAAGACGGCAGGTTTGATCAGGGATACAGCTACGAGAGAAGAAGACGGCAGGTTTGATCAGGGATACAGCTACGAGAGATGAAGACGGCAGGTTTGATCAGGGATACAGCTACGAGAGATGAAGACGGCAGGTCTGACCATGGATACAGCTATACGAGAGATGAAGACGGCAGGTTTGATTAGGGATACAGCTACGAGAGATGAAGACGGAAGGTATGACCAGGGATGCAGCTACGAGAGATGAAGACGGCAGGTCTGACCAGGGATACAGCTACGAGAGATGAATGCGACAAATCTGACCAGAGATACAGCTACGAGGGATGAATACAGCAGGTTTGATCAGGGATACACCTACGAGAGATGAAGACGGCAGGTCTGACCAGGGATACAGCTACGAGAGATGAAGACGGCAGGTCTGACCAGGGATACAGCTACGAGAGATGAAGACAGCAGGTATGACCAGAGATACAGCTACGAGGGATGAAGACAGCAGGTCTGACCAGAGACATAGCTACGCAAGGTGAAGGACAGCAGGTCTGACCAGGGATACATAGCTACGAGAGATGAAGACGGCAGGTCTGACCAGGGATACAGCTACGAGAGATGAAGACGGAAGGTCTGACCAGGGATACAACTACGAGAGATGAAGACGGCAGGTTTGATCAGGGATACAGCTACGAGAGATGAAGACGGCAGGTCTGACCAGGGATACAGCTACGAGAGATGAGGACGGCAGGTTTGATCAGGGATACAGCTACGAGATATGAAGACGGCAGGTCTGACCAGGGATACAACTACGAGAGATGAAGACGGCAGGTCTGACCAGGGATACAGCTACGAGAGAAGAAGACGGCAGGTCTGACCAGGGATACAGCTACGAGAGATGAACGGCAGGTTTGATCAGGGGTACAGCTATGAGAGATGAAGACGGCAGGTCTGACCAGGGATACAGCTACGAGAGATGAAGACGGCAGGTTTGGTCAGCGATACAGCTATGATACAGCTATGGTCAGGGATACAGCTATGAGAGGTGAAGACGGCATGTTTGGTCAGGAATACAACTACGAGAGATGAAGACGGCAGGTTTGACCAGGGATACAGCTATGAGAGATGAAGACGGCAGGTCTGACCAGGGATACAACTACGAGAGATGAAGACGGCAGGTCTGACCAGGGATACAGCTACGAGAGATGAAGACGGCAGGTCTGACCAGGGATACAACTACGAGAGATGAAGACGGCAGGTCTGACCAGGGATACAGCTACGAGAGAAGAAGACGGCAGGTCTGACCAGGGATACAGCTACGAGAGATGAACGGCAGGTTTGATCAGGGATACAGCTATGAGAGATGAAGACGGCAGGTCTGACCAGGGATACAGCTACGAGAGATGAAGACGGCAGGTTTGATCAGGGATACAGCTACGAGAGATGAAGACGGCAGGTTTGGTCAGGGATGCAGCTATGAGAGATGAAGACGGCAGGTTTGGTCAGGGATACAGCTATGAGAGGTGAAGACGGCAGGTTTGATCAGGGATACAACTACGAGAGATGAAGACGGCAGGTTTGACCAGGGATACAGCTATGAGAGATGAAGACGGCAGGTCTGACCAGGGATACAACTACGAGAGATGAAGACGGCTGGTCTGACCAGGGATACAGCTACGAGAGATGAAGACGGCAGGTCTGACCAGGGATACAACCACGAGAGATGAAGACGGCAGGTCTGACCAGGGATACAGCTATGAGAGATGAAGACGGCAGGTCTGACCAGGGATACAACTACGAGAGATGAAGACGGCAGGTCTGACCAGGGATACAGCTACGAGAGATGAAGACGGCAGGTCTGACCAGGGATACAACTACGAGAGATGAAGACGGCAGGTCTGACCAGGGATACAGCTACGAGAGAAGAAGACGGCAGGTCTGACCAGGGATACAGCTACGAGAGATGAACGGCAGGTTTGGTCAGGGATACAGCTATGAGAGATGAAGACGGCAGGTCTAACCAGGGATACAGCTACGAGAGATGAAGACGGCAGGTTTGATCAGGGATACAGCTACGAGAGATGAAGACGGCAGGTTTGGTCAGGGATACAGCTATGAGAGGTGAAGACGGCAGGTTTGATCATGGATACAGCTACGAGAGATGAAGACGGCAGGTTTGATCAGGGATACAGCTACGAGAGATGAAGACGGAAGGTCTGACCAGGGATACAGCTATACAAGAGATGAAGACGGCAGGTTTGATCAGGGATACAGCTACGAGAGATGAAGACGGAAGGTCTGACCAGGGATACAGCTACGAGAGAAGAAGACGACAGGTCTGACCAGGGATACAGCTACGAGAGATGAAGACGGCAGGTCTGACCAGGGATACAGCTACGAGAGATGAAGACGGAAGGTCTGACCAGGGATACAGCTACGAGAGAAGAAGACGGCAGGTCTGACCAGGGATACAGCTACGAGAGAAGAAGACGGCAGGTCTGACCAGGGATACAACTACGAGAGATGAAGACGGCAGGTTTGATCAGGGATACAGCTACGAGAGATGAAGACGGCAGGTCTGACCATGGATACAGCTATACGAGAGATGAAGACGGCAGGTTTGATCAGGGATACAGCTACGAGAGATGAAGACGGCAGGTCTGACCAGGGATACAACTATGAGAGATGAAGACGGCAGGTTTGATCAGGGATACAGCTACGAGAGATGAAGACGGCAGGTTTGATCAGGGATACAGCTACGAGAGATGAAGACGGCAGGTCTGATCAGGGATACAGCTACGAGAGATGAAGACGGCAGGTCTGACCAGGGATACAACTATATATACGAGAGATGAAGACGGCAGGTCTGACCAGGGATACAGCTACGAGAGAAGAAGACGGCAGGTCTGACCAGGGATATAACTACGAGAGAAGAAGACGGCAGGTCTGACCAGGGATACAGCTACGAGAGATGAACGGCAGGTTTGATCTGGGATACAGCTATGAGAGATGAAGACGGCAGGTCTGACCAGGGATACAGTTACGAGAGATGAAGACGGCATGTTTGATCAGGGATACAGCTACGAGAGATGAAGACGGCAGGTTTGATCAGGGATACAGCTACGAGAGATGAAGACGGCAGGTTTGATCAGGGATACAGCTACGAGAGATGAAGACGGCAGGTTTGATCAGGGATACAGCTACGAGAGATGAAGACGGCAGGTTTGATCAGGGATACAGCTATGAGAGATGAAGACGGCAGGTTTGATCAGGGATACAGCTATGAGAGATGAAGACGGCAGGTCTGACCAGGGATACAGCTATACGAGTGATGAAGACGGCAGGTTTGATCAGGGATACAGCTACGAGAGAAGAAGACGGCAGGTTTGATCAGGGATACAGCTACGAGAGATGAAGACGGCAGGTTTGATCAGGGATACAGCTACGAGAGATGAAGACGGCAGGTCTGACCATGGATACAGCTATACGAGAGATGAAGACGGCAGGTTTGATTAGGGATACAGCTACGAGAGATGAAGACGGAAGGTATGACCAGGGATGCAGCTACGAGAGATGAAGACGGCAGGTCTGACCAGGGATACAGCTACGAGAGATGAATGCGACAAATCTGACCAGAGATACAGCTACGAGGGATGAATACAGCAGGTTTGATCAGGGATACACCTACGAGAGATGAAGACGGCAGGTCTGACCAGGGATACAGCTACGAGAGATGAAGACGGCAGGTCTGACCAGGGATACAGCTACGAGAGATGAAGACAGCAGGTATGACCAGAGATACAGCTACGAGGGATGAAGACAGCAGGTCTGACCAGAGACATAGCTACGCAAGGTGAAGGACAGCAGGTCTGACCAGGGATACATAGCTACGAGAGATGAAGACATGCAGCAGGTCTGACCAGGGATATATAGCTACGAGAGATGAAGACATGCAGCAGGTCTGACCCAGAACTGAAGAACGTGGTGCGCAATAATGTTATGTGAGACATGTGTGGAACAACCGGACATGAATGGTTGGTATTCCTCTTATACGGTTGGTAGATGTTGTTGGTACTTGGTAAAACCTGGTGGGTTGCGTTAGCACAATCGCACGAGTTCATGAAGTCCTTTTTACGGTTTTGAGATCCGTCCAAGCATCTATTGTGTTGTTTCTTCTTGATGACATACAGGCCAAGATATGTCTTCCGCATGCTAGTGTCCCGCCTGCCACGGCATATATCGCAACATAACTCAGCTCTACAATTAGACGCATCCGGGCGTCGCTGCCCCGACACCGTGGCTATTGGCGCGACGCAAACTCGACTAAATCTGTCATCGTCGGACGGGACGTCGGCGATCAGACAGCGCGCAGACTGGGCGATCAGACAGCGCGCAGACTGTGCGATCTGTAGTCGTAGTCACACAACCAACAGGATTGGATTTCGACCCGTTAATTACAACATGAAAACATTTCGCACATCTCTTATATGTGGGAAAAAATTTATAGAAGACACCAGTTGAACTCATGATTGAATGACGTAACAATTCCGGCATTTCGGTTTCATAGACGACAGCTATGAATCATTGAAAACATCTGATAGGCAAAAAAGTCGCAAACTGAACGTTTTGAATATATTCAAAGGTTCGTTGGGAGCAAATTCGAAAATGTTCCTTTTACACCGATGCAGTCGCGCTACCTTCATGGTGATAGATGCGTCCCCCGGGCGTCGGAGCTGCCACGAAGGCCACTTACCATGACAGCTCACGACATGGTAGATTCATTACTCGGCGAGGGAACTCGCCGCGCGGACGGACAAGTGAAACAAGCCGGAGTAACCACATTGCTGCTGGCGACAAGTCTTTGTCTGCGCCTAGTCGTCTGCCGACGGTGGCTCCAGACGAACGGCAATGGCAGGCGAGAGCGGCGTCGTATCAACGGGTTCGATGCTACGCACTTGACCTTTCGCTCAATTTCTGTCAAATGGCGCCACAAATCGCTGACCCTCGAAGCCGATAATGCGCTGAAACTCGAATATTCCCCGCGGATGATCGACGAATCGCGTCGGTAATGGTGACAGATGAAACGCACCAGTCACACTTCAACTGTTTCCGGTATTACGAGACAACCACGACAGAATATACTCACTGTAAACATGGAAAGGTTGAACGATGGGCGAGACATGAAATAGTTAAATCAGCAAATGGCATAGACAGCATTTACAATAATACATTATTCAACGGAAGCTACACTTAACATGCAAAGGCAGCTGTTTTCACGTATAGATTGGACCCTATATATAAAAATCCAATCTACTAAAATGGTTTGTATCGGAAATATCGCTGCAGGGAAAATATCGCAGCGCTATCAAAACAGTTTAATGCGTTTTCTTTAGCATATAAGCACAGCTATTGAATACAGATTGAAATATGGAGATTACGAAGTACAAGAAAGGGAGAGACGACCACACCGAAGGACGTATTAGAGAGGTCCGGACAAAGAGCGCTAAATGAAACGACTGCGTACATTTGAGGAAAGCTGAAGAACGAGTCGATCCCAATTGGTGGCTATACTTAGCTTGAAAGGTTAGGATCTGGCGGTGGAGATACGCAGTTTCAAGTTACCAGTGCAAGCGTAGACGTTGGAAGGTCAATGTCGACGGTAAAATTAGTCGCTTGCACGGAAAGGACACATCCGCGCTCGGATGAGTTATGTCGGGCAAGTTCACCGAGGTCAGATGGCGCGATCGCAACGACCGTGATTGACGCGACGGTGGCGCCCCGACGTTAGTAACAGGAACCAGTGCATGCGGTGTCACATAACACTTGGTTGGACGCGCACAGAAGGCCATTTACTCACTGATTTTATATATGTTACTGCGCTATTCTTGCGGGACGGGTAACTTTAATTCAGCAGCCGTAGTTTTCGCGCGCCGGACAAAAGCAGCGATGTCGTTGTCGCTGTTGGCCTTCGACATCCACCGGTAAAGGTTCTGCCGCGGTGCAAGTTCTCCGGGAGATTCCCAGTCGCTGTCACCGGTGCGGGTTTGTCAGCCGGGTAGGACTCGGTGCATGGGGACACGAGCCTCCTCTCCGAGGTGCATGGGGACACGAGCCTCCTCTCCGAGGTGCATGGGGACACGAGCCTCCTCTCCGAGGTGCACGGGCACGCGAGCCTCCTCTCCGAGGTGCACGGGGACGCGAACCTCCTCTCCGAGGTGCACGGAGACACGAGCCTCCTCTCCGAGGTGCACGGGGACGCGAGCCTCCTCTCCGAGGTGCACGGGCACGCGAGCCTCCTCTCCGAGGTGCACGGAGACACGAGCCTCCTCTCCGAGGTGCACGGGGACGCGAGCCTCCTCTCCTCTCTGTACATTGTGACGAATCATTGTCAAAAGTTCCAAATCTTCACTGGACCCAGTCAGCGTTGAAGACACAGGGGCCTACCTGTTTACTGCGGCTAACTTAATGATGTTTACATTTACGTCTATCTCAGCTTACTTGTTTGTCTTACATTCAGCCAATTTATTTTATTCTATGATATCATACATGTCATGCTGCTATTGACCTTTCATAGGGTTCGTGATTATATTTACACGCCAATCTTATTTATTTTACAACGAAATAATATCTGTAATTTTATTTCTGAAATTGGAAGTATTGTTTTACCTAATGTACAATTTGAATCAGGTTCTTTGTAAAGCGTTATGAACTGTGTTGGATGTGGCTAAATACAAGATAAATATTATTATTATTATTATTATTGCTATTGTTATTATTATTATTACTACTATTGTTATTATTATTATTATTACTATTGTTATTATTATTATTATTACTATTGTTATTATTATTATTATTATTATTACTATTGTTATTATTATTAGCACTATTGTTATTATTATTATTATTACTATTGTTATTATTATTATTAGTATTGTTATTATTATTATTATTACTACTATTGCTATTATTATTATTACTATTGTTATTATTATTGTTATTACTATTGTTATTATTATTATTATTACTATTGTTATTATTATGATTATTATTATTACTATTGTTATTATTATTATTATTACTATTGTTATTATTATTATTATTATTATGGTACATATGTCAGACGATGCCGAACCTCACGTCCACAACGTACGAAGCGACGTTGTAGATGGTTTTCGTCTTGGTTAAATCTGTCCAACCTGTTTACAAGAAGTGAAAAGGATGGACGGAGAATGAGAGACATGGCTTGCTGCGTTGATCGAAGTAGTGAAACGTGTATCTCTGTCAGCGCGGACATTGGGCGTGCAATATACGAGCTATGGGGACAATGACTGCCACTGTATGGCCACCTGTTCCCACAACGAAAAGTCATCATAACTTATGCAGCTCTGTACATTCTATATTATGCACTTGTTACTAAATTTTTCTCTCAAAAAACGGAGAGTACCGTGAAATCGGCACAAACAAGACGACGCCCAGTTGTCGCGTGTTATGGAACGAGGTGTGCTTAAAATAACAGAACGCAATGTAAGTATGAAGACAGACCTGCTACGATAGTACGGACATGTTGCTAGACACCAGAATCGTCTCTTTTGTAACTCGGGCCAGCAGACAGTGGACCGACACGAAGCAGTGCACCCAACCTTTCAACGCGGACCTTGCTACAAGCCGAGACATTCAATGGTGAATGAGCTTCATCGGTGGCTGTTTACTGCACCCCAACGACTGTTGATGGCACGGGAAGAAGAAGATATATGCATAATGTAATATAGATGGTCATGCCATTGTGAGTTATTGTGGAAACCTTAAACACTAGAATGTGAACTTCTAAAAACTTATGCCAGCATATTACTTCAAAGAAAAAACTAACTTTAGTAGTCTAACTTAAGACAGAAACTATTGCTGATTTCTAGACAAATTATGCATCTTATTCAAGTCATTAAACACTTCCCATATTTACATATATGATTGGTCACATGCAAAACATGCATCATCTAAAATATATATTTACGAATATAATCAAAATACAATTGGCTTATTGTGCAATTATCGCGTGAACTGCAATCTGATGGGAGCCAAATATTAGCGACTTTATCGTGTTTCATATCCAACAATCAGCATTTAAACGTTCTTACATTACTAAGTATAATGGACTGTTATCACGACATCAGTTCCACCAGCAGTGATTGCGGTCGGAAACAGCTCAAGAACCCCGACCGATGCATATAAATATTGTTAACACCTGTTCAACATCACAGGCGATAAATGTTCACAGTTACAATAATCTTCGCCTGATATCATCGACGCCTTATAATCACAGCAGGCGTGTGATCGCTCGTCACGCGTCGCCGAACAACGCCATCTGGCGACGCGGCTGGCATCACTGGTCATGTCAATCGCATATCGTTCGGTCAATGATTCGTATCATGTGGACAAGGGTGACCGGTAGAGCAACAACTATAAAGAATGGCCATAGTGTTCGGTGGTCAGAGTCTATCGTGGCGATGTGTCAACTATGCGAGTGCCTTGCGGTCAATCGCGTGAAAGTCATGGTACACTGTAGTTATAGCCGACTTGGCTTTGAGCATTTTGGGCACAGCTGCTACGAAAGAATGCCATTATCTAGAGGATATTCATTGTCGGATATTATGTTCGACCCATTTAATACATTTAACCGTATATAAATATAAATTTATCGTTTCATGTCGACTCCCATTTTATCGAATCCATATGCGAAATATTGAATAAAGACGTATGCGAATTTATATAACATCAACAGGTAAAAATATACATTAATTTTGCATTAGGATTCTCACCAGATTTTAAGGTTTTCTAAATAATTTTATTTATTTATTTATTTCTAAATTATTTTATTTATTTATTCAGTGTTTACACATGTGTGTTTATATTTAAATATTATTTTATACCATGTGCATAGTATTTTATACCATGTACAGCGCATTGATCCATACAGTGGGAATTAGCGCTTTTAAAAATGCTGTATTATTATTATTATTATAAAAATAGATTTCGACATAGTGGCGGATAAGCAGTTAGCGGGGGTAAACCACTGCGGGCAATTCATTGTTTGAACGATAACTTAGTTTACGTTATTTAAATGAACCGATTATTCCTTTTTATAGCCAATGACTCAAGATTTCTAATTATGATTAATAAGAGAGAACTAAGTTAGTAATCAAATTTAGTAAGTCATAAATCACTCGTCTTCTGTGTTCGGCCCAATAATTTGATGTTATCTGTTTAGCCTCTACCACATCAAAATATAAAACGTAATCTCGTTCACTAACCCCATATACATATACATGCAATACGTGAATATATGTATTAAGGAGCCACTATCTGTCGATTTCGAATGGTTTATCGTAGGAAACAGCCAACGAGTGAACTACACCGAGCGGCGATAGCATCGTTTCACAACAAACCATCAAAGCGTCCACGACAAAAGATCACAATCAGATCGTGTGTATTTGGATTGATAAAGCTGGAACGTCTTCTATGTGCGTGACCGGTTGGAAATAAGATTTACACACATCAATGGACCGATAGTGTTATCATCACAAGTTGCGTGCTTTTTCTGGCATTAGGTTTACGTTAAGATATCCGGCCGTGGACACAGAGTCGATCGTCTGAACAATGACTCGCACGTTAAGATGGGCCTGATTAGCCAAACATGCACGGGTATGAGGCTATCGCCACATCATCTTTGGCAACGACTGTTTCAGCAATAAAACATTTGCATGCCTAGAATATGTTTACATATAATATGATACCCGGGTTTATGAATCAAACTCCTAAGCTTTTGACAAAGTGCCACATCAAAGATTACTACTTAAATTAAAAGCCCATGGTATCGGGGATAGCATAACTGACTGGATAGAACAATGGCTGACTGACAGAAGACAACGAGTTGTAGTAGATGGAGAAGTTTCAAATTGGAAATCGGTTTTGAGTGGGGTACCTCAAGGATCAGTATTAGGACCTATATTATTCTTAATTTATATCAATGACTTGGACGACAGTATAACAAGTAACGTACTGAAATTTGCGGATGACACAAAACTGTTTAGAAAGGTTAATACTGATGGTGATAAACAACATTTACAAAACGATCTAGACAGATTAGTGAAATGGTCTGAGAAATGGCAGATGTTGTTCAATTTTGGGAAATGTAAATGCCTACATACAGGACATAGGAACTTGAATGTAAACTATAAAATGGGAGATACTGTTCTGGGTACTACTGTAAAAGAAAAGGACTTAGGAGTTACAATAAGCGCTGATATGAAAGTTTCAGCGCAGTGTGGTATTGCAGCTTCAAAGGGTAATCAAATTCTTGGATTGATTAGAAGAAACATAACATACAAGGGAAAAAAGTTAATTATACCTCTTTATAAAGCAATAGTTAGACCTCATTTAGAATACTGTATACAAGCATGGAGACCATATCGTAAGAAGGATATAGATACGCTTGAACGCATACAAAGGAGAGCAACTAAAATTATTCCAGAATGTGGTTTAACAACTCTAGAGACAAGGAGGTTAAGAGGAGATCAGATTAAAGTTTTTAAGATATTGAATGGATATGAAAATATTGATAGAAATATGTTTTTCTCACTCAAAAAGGATAGCAGAACTAGAGGACATGAGGTAAAATTAGTAAAGGATCAATGTAGATTGGACATCAGGAAGCACTCGTTCTCACAGAGGACAATAAATGAATGGAACAAATTGTCTACAGATTGTGTAACTGCTAGCAGCGTGAATATGTTTAAAAACAAGGTTGACACATATCTCAGGAGGGCGGGTTATAAGTAGATGAACATTGTTGGACACTCGATAAGCCAATGGCTTCCTTGTCCACTTGCCATCTGGGCCTTTGGCTTGGATGGCAAATCTTGTTAAATCTTGTTAATTTCATGTTTCACAAGAACATGTTTATGCAAAAAATATATACTATTCTAGGGATTTTGCTAAAATCATATCGCTATTTTTTATAACCAATGGTTGACGGTTGTCAGTGTCACGTGCACATTCACATGTTGAAATAAAAAATTATATTATTATTATTGTTTATTCTGCCAAACTGCGCTGGGACGATATCGTCAAATGGGTTCATTTCTCTACATAAAATCAATAAAACAGATACTCCACGTCGTTTTTGCCAGGCAGAGCCAGATTTTGTTTTCATTCTAAAGATGTCATAGACACGTCATGTGATATTAAAAAGCCACTAACAATGTTGGTGCATGTGTACGCATCGGTCCGTCGTGTATTTTTCATTTAGCTATAGCATATACCATGATTATGGCTGAGTGTCAAATGACGAGTGCACACTCTGAAGATCATGCCCCACTGGTTAGGTGCAGCTGTAAATTGCTCCAATAGGCTATTTGTGAAAGGTCACTCTTCAATTCACTTGTTCGTTCGTCTCGACCAAGGCATGCTAGCTCGTTTGTTATTCAGTTTTGGTGAAATCATCGCACAAGCTGGTCATTTTTAACCGCATCCAATACAATTTCGGACAAAAGGAATAAAAGTGGAACTGCTTTTAATATATATATATATATATACACTATAGCATAAAGCTATGCTATAGCATAAAGTTATACTATAGCATAAAGTTATACCATAGCATAAAGTTATACTATAGCATAAAGCTATTCAACTTTTGTTTATGCACGCACTACAAATCTGAACATCAACGAACCCGATTAGCGACAGGATAAACCAATCAAACACGAACTTTTAATTGATAAATTCCCCGTCGTCAATCGACCCCTCCCCCGACCACAATTTTTGTCTTCGCGTCAAACCTGTCAAAAACGAGGATCTATTTAGCGCCGGTAAGTCTCCCTTCCCGACGCTGAGCTGGTATCGGCCGAGATAATCCGGGGAACGTCCTGCGTTAAGGCCGGGTGGTCTATTCATCACCTGCCCGCCTTCTTGAACCCTCCGTCTGGAGCCCGGTAGACAAAGCCTGTTGCGACGCCAAGGACCGACCGATGCCATTGTCGCCCGTTACACCGGAGACGAAAGGGGGCAGTCCAGTCGTAGATCAGTCTCTCGGCTTAATCGCTAACATAATCGAGATATGTGCGCGCGATACTGAAGGTAGTAGACTTTGGGTTACAGGATAGGGCGTGTTTAGGCTAAGTCCAGGACACTATTGGGAAATACGAAGATTAATCTTAAATAAGGATTCCACTGACGCGGAGACAACGACAAGCACCATGGCTATAGAGACCAGAGTAGGGTTTACATGAAAATGCATTTACTTTTTTTAATGTCATATTTGCATTTAAAAGCAGTGACATAATTCAGGCTGGATATGCACTTGCACTGTATTGCATCTGATTCAGAAGTGTTTGGATTCGGGTAAATTTCACATCAACAGCGATAAAAAAAATTTAAGTAGTGGTAAAAGTGTTCTTTAAACCTAAATAACAAACTTGTCACTTCATTTCACAAACATATTTGACACATATGTATTTATCGGATTTGCCTTGATCTTAAAGACCTACATTTTAATGCAATCATGTGTAGACCATTTGCACAATTTCATACATGCGTGTACATGCATATAAATGCATCTGCTCACATTTGAGCTTATGTCTGGTAGCTCTAAGAACTATGTGTCACGTACATATAGGGTAACCTGGGGCAGGGCGGCCCCTCTAAGAACTATGTGTCACGTACATATAGGGTAAGGTAATACACAGAAGTAACACAATCTCAAACAAACGTGCTATTTTGCCAGAAAGAGGACTAGTTTCGTAAACAAAACCAAAATATGTTACATAAGTTGAGTTTGGACGCAAACAACATAGCCATATCGTATTGGCAAATATTGGAATACGTGTGTACAAATATACCTTCTTTCGGCGAGCGAATTTTGCTCAGACTTTGAAACTCGCGACGTAGGTTTATGTAACTGTATGGCGCGGCCCATGAAATTAAGATGATGTGTGTTCAACAAGGTTTTCATAGTAAACCACTGACGTGATATTCTTAATGGTTATGCTATAGTAACTCTTACAGGTGCGTAGGCCCAAAATAATGACTTTTGTTTCCCTTTAATATGCACATTTTAGTGACGACCTGTGATTGATTTTGGACTAGATTCAGGTTATACAATGTAGGGGTTATAATATACTCACTATTGGTGTGTTTTATTGTAATGTGTACGGTATCTGCCCTCAGAACTAATTTTTGTGAATATTATCTACATAATGTATGTTAGTGAAATGACTTAATTGAAGGGCGGCGTGATGCCCGCGGTAGGCCTGCAGGGAGTCGCAGGGCCTGTGATTGATCGCCTCGACGGCTTCGAGTAATCACATCCCAAGGCATTGACCACTGCGTACTGGCCAGCGCATTCCAGCCTTCCAACCGTGTGTATATCCGGCAACTACATACATTGATCCCTAACGACCCATAGTGGCTCACCAGACAGGTGTAATTATGCCAACTCTGATGGATGCTAATGAGTCGTATTTAATGGCTGCCGGAAAACCGGACGATTGTCGTCTGCTCTCCGCGAGAACCACTGCGCGTCGTCATAGCAACGGCATCGGTACGCGACGGTGTGGTGCAAAATATATCCGAAAAAGAAATTGCAGGCTGCAATATTGGTGAGCGATATTTCATTGGTCATCGAAACGCACCGTAAGAGGCACGGTCGTATTACATATACTGGTCGGTGTAGTTTTCAATCTACTTATTATAATACGCCGTTTAAAAAAAAATCTTAAGAAACATTTTGTGCAAGAGATCGATATGCCAAATCACTAACAGCTACTTAATCTATATAATGCAAACACATTATTAAGACAGTTGTTTTGAGTGAAACACTTACGAATATTGACCGTCCGAACCATGTCGCGCGAGACGAGGAAACCGGCGGAATTCAACCTATATCTATGGCAAGCCGTACTGACCTTTTTTTTTCATTTTACCACTTTATTCCAATTATTTCAACGTTTTATAAAAATCAGGCTTGTCATAGCGCTTTATAAAACACATACACATTTACTTGTTTTTAATATATAACGTTAATGTAGTATTTTTTTCTCGTATATTTAAAACATTTTAATTATTCCCACTTTTATGGCAAGACTGGCTTGCCATACATCTACCACAAAAAGTGCGTGCGATTAATGTCACGTGGCCAAGAACAAGACACGCGTCAGCAGACGCTCAATAATAATATCTGGTAAACATGTAAAGTCGTTTTTATCAAGGTATGTAGGTATATCATAAACGTGTTCCATGTTATATTATATATCAAAATATATTTTGCTCAGACAAGACTCTGTATCGTTATTGTCGTAAACAGACGCTGTGACGTCTCTAACGCGCTATCAAGCGATATTTCAATGGGTTGAAAAGAGGAATGGCTTGACAAATGCACCGGTAACTATATAAACACAAAACGTGTTTGGTGGACTATAGGCGCGTAAATATCCATTGGCGTTTAGGCAAGCATACGCGTTTAGGCAAGCATACGCGTTTAGGACAGCATACGCGTTTAGGCAAGCATACGCGCTCAAATGACAAGTGGTCGATATTTACGGTTATGCATTTTGTGCATCAACGTGACTTTTCTTTTGCTTTATTTTCAACTGTAATGATTCCAGATCATCTTATCTCTTTGTGATGACAAATATAAAGTATAAGTGCATTGCTTTGGCTGCCTTCCTAATAATTGTTATTACCAAGATAAGATACACACGCACGCACGCACGCACGCACGCACGCACGCACGCACGCACGCACGCACGCACGCACGCACGCACGCACGCACGCACGCACGCACGCACGCACGCACGCACGCACACACACACACACACACACACACACACACACACACACACACACATACACAGAAAGTAGAAAGGGCCACCCCAAATGTCGTGCTAGTTTACCTTTAATCTGATGATAAGAAAAACGACGACTCGGTTTCAACCGCATGACGCCGAAATAAAAAAACATCTCGCGTAACCCGGACATAACCCAACGACATTCATGTCAACTTGAATTTAGCGAAAGATCTGGCGATCGCCATATCATTACTAAGTTAACTGTCGGCACAAATATCTAATTAAATGTAATGGTGTGAATGTTAGTGGTGTGAATGCGAATAGTGTGAATGCTAATGGTGTGAATGCTAGTGATGTGAGTGCTAATGATGTGAATGTTAGTGGTGTGTTTACAAATGTTGTGAATGTCATTATATGAATACTACTGGTATGAATGATAATGGTGTGAATGCTAATAGTGTAAATGTCAGTGGTGTGACTGTTAATGGTGTGAATGCAAATTATGTCAATCGTGTGAATGTTAGTGGTGTGAATGCTACCGATGTGGATGCAAATGGTGTGGTGAAAATATTGATAATGTGAATGCAAATATTGTAAATGCTAGTGGTGTGAATGCTAATACTGTAAATGTTAATGGTGTGAATGCTGGTGGTGATAATGTAAATGGTGTAAATGTTAGTGGTGTGAGCGTTACTGGTATGAATGTAACCTATGTTAATGCTAATGGTGTGAATGTTAGTACTGTGAATGCTAATGGTGTGAATGCAAATGATATGAATGTAAACGATGTGAATGTTAGCATTGTCGATGCTAGTGATGTGCATGCTGCTATAGTATGAATGATAATGGTGTGAATGTTAATGGTATGAATGGTAATAGTGCGAATGTTAATGGTGTGAATGTTGATGGTGTGAATGCTAATAGTGTGAATGCTAATAATGTGAATTTGAATATTTATCACAAAAGTGAGATTTGACACGAATGGGCCACACATACTGGACTATTGGTAAGTTAATGGTTTCTTTGCATACAAGTTACGTGGATTATGGTTCCATGGATGGCAGTTATGTTAAACGTTGTTAAACTGTGTTTGTAAACTTGCTCCCTACCTGCGACAGTGTCATGACACCGTTGCACCGGCTGTCGGCAGCAACGTTTACCAACTCCACTGTCAACGTTTATTTGCTCGTCCGTTGCTGAATTTATTGTTTCGCACCAACCGCCGCCAAATATAACCGCAGCCATGTGATAACATAACGCCATTAAGAAATATTTATGTTGTACATGCATGCGCGCACTGGGTCTGCACAGCTGACATTAGGTCAACGCTGCATGACCTATTTTTTATTACGTCTTTCTAGCAAAACGATACAAAAACGATAGCATTTTTTGGATCGGTTTTTTACTCCAGGGCACGGCAGAACATACGTTTCTCATGTGATATTAAATGTGTTTAAAATGTAGACAGGCTAAATTTGAGGAAATTTGTGGTTTGAAGATTAAGAAGAAACGTTGAGCTTAACGAAGGACTCCAGATACACATTTTACAATTGTATGTTGTATGTTTTATGTTGTATGGCTGGGGAAGAGCTAAACCGACTTAATATCGTTTAGGATAAACAAAACACTCCTTCAAAAAAAAAAACTAGTGTCAGTTTTACAAAATAACAAACGTTTATTTATGATTATTTCAACTCGACGCACTTGATGATGTGTTAGTATTAGAGTTTATTTAACACCTGCTGTTGAAGGCCATTTACTACTCTTACTTAAAAAGGAACCTGATAATTAATCTTATGTATACGCTCTATCGCTCTGTCTAAGTCGGCCGTCCGTTATGTATACGCTCTATCGCTCTGTCTAAGCCGGCCGTCCGTTATGCTACGTTAGTTTCAGTAAGTTCCGTATACAGCGCTGTCATACAGTTGTTAGTAATACTGTAGTCGTTATCAATTATGACTTACATCTGTTGTTGTCATCACTGCACGCAGTGGTGCCTGTTGCGACCGGATGTTACGAAATAAACATCCACAAGTCTTTCAGCACAACATTATTTCGGTAGGCCTAAAGTGATATGACTTAAGAAGAAACTCGCATATATATATATATATATATATATATTTCTTTGAACACTAACACACCATATATATATATGTATGTATGTATGTATGTATGTATGTATGTATGTATGTATGTATGTATGTATGTATGTATGTATATATATATATATATATATATATATATATATATATATATATATATATATATATATATATATATATATATATATATATATATATATGGTGTGTTAGTGTTCAAAGAAATGGTGGCTGCAAGTGTAAGATGTTTTACAAATAGCCGTTCTCGATTCAAGCCTGAGGGATAACATGTCCGCGATTAACACAAAACAACCACCCAACCATCGAAAAGCCAACCATCACACCATACAAGCACCCCATCAACCAACCAAAGACAAAACAACCAACCAACCACAGACCAACCAACCAAAACAAAAACAACCAACCAACCAACCAACCAAAGACCAACCAACCCGACAACCTAGTAATCACTAAAATAACAAGGTAATCAACCATCCACCCAGCAATTTAAATAACCAAATAATAGCTGACCAGTTAGCCGATCAGCCGACCAGTCAATCATAATCCAATCTGCTAACTGTTTAGCCGACCAGTCAAACCACGAGCTAGTCAGCCGACCAGTCAAACCACGAGCTAGTCAGCCGACCAGTCAAAACACGAGCTAGTCAGCCGACCAGTTAGCCGATCACTCGATGAGTTGGCCAGCCAGGCAGCCTGGCAACCAGCCAGCCAGGAAGCCAGCCAGCCAGCCATGCAGTAAACGTGCGGCAGCGCTGTGTACCGTTTCCTCGTATTTCGGATTCACCTTTGCCGTAAATGTGTTGTCCAAATTACTTCGCGTCTGATTCACGTGGCCCGAGGCCATGCAACGAGGGGCAGACGCTTTAAAACATCTCGTACCGACTGCACGTATCTCCGACGGAAACATCAGTTAGACGTCTGCCCGCCGCGCCCGGCCATTTCCGCCTTCCGTCCTAGTATCAGTCCGCCCACGCCAAGTGAACGGGCTCCGTATATGTCGGCACATGTTAACACTGCGCGGCGATAAAACGCCGGTGATCTGGTTCGAAGACGGCACCGTTAACGTAGCCGTGTCCGACAAAATAAGTAATGATTTATTTCACGCTGACCGTTCCGATGTCGGCACACGAATTTATGCGCGGAATTTCATAATGACGACGCAGTTCGTTGGTTACGGCCGGTCACTCGCCCTTCCAACGCGCCATCAATCGTCATCTCGGCGCTCATTGAACTCCGCTGATTTATCGCTGGAATATTAATGGCATCTCAGGATATCCGGTATATACGGCAACAGATGGACGGACCTTTTGATTTAGCAGGTATTCGTGCGGGGGGAACGTGACACAAATTCGTGTTCTCTTTGCAGCGGTTGCCTCTGCGAGACTCCGCGTAGAGCGGTCAGTGTGACGTCATAGGTGTCCGTAACACACCCGTCAACGGAAACCAAGACAGCCTACGTTTTACGCTAGGAAGTACTTGCCGTTGTTACTAGATGCTGATGTATTTCTCGAGGAAAAAAACTCACGAGCTGAGAATATCACGTTTTGCACAGCTTGTGTTCCGTAACTAATGGGTAGATTATATACCTGTATAACAAAACACTGTAAATGACGAATGCACTGGATCGTAAATCCACAGACACAGGACCATTTTTTAAAAACATATACCATCTTTTTTACGTGAATTTTATCTGCCCGCCCGCCCGCCCGCCCGCCCGCCCGCCCGCCCGCCCGCCCGCCCGCCCGCCCGCCCGCCCGCCCGCCCGCCCGCCCGCCCGCCCGCCCGCCCGCCCGCCCGCCCGCCCGCCCGCCCGCCCGCCCGCCCGCCCGCCCGCCCGCCCGCCCGCCTCTCTCTCTCCCTCGCTCCATCTCCCCCTCTCCCCTTTCTTCCTCTCTCCCTCGCTCCATCTCTCCCTTTCCCCCCTATCTCTCCACTTCTCCCTCCCCTTTCTTCCTCTCACCCTATCTTCCTGTCTCTCTCTCCCTCTCTTTCCTGTCACCCTCTCCCATATCCCCATTCTCCCCTCTCTCCCTCTCTTCCCCTCTCCCTCTCCCCCCTTCTCCCACGCCAGTTTTAACCAACGGAGGAACACATACCAAACTAATTGGTGTGACTAGTTCCTACAGATGCCAGACTTCTCGTTTAACCAGCAAGTTTGTGAGCGGTTCTCAGAACGTTTTGTAAGCGTTAGACCGCGGTGTGGCCGCTTCAACGCAGGCGATAAGACACACACACGCACTGACAAATCATCCGCCGGAAATGCTTCGCAAAGCGCGGTCGGAATTCCGGGAAGCGTTTCGCGGTACGCCACTATCACGTGGCCGTGTGAGCCGCGGTAAAGCGCCCAGCAACCCGTCCGTCAAGTCGACCTCAGCCGCTGGCCCTCTAGTCGTGATCCCGCTTCCGGGTGCCGACTCCTCGCTTTATTTCACACCTGCGACGTATCACGGCCGAGCCACGCGGCGCGAGGAGCATCCGTACGTACATTACGTCATCGAGCTGCCACGCACCTCACTTCTGTAGCCGACGTAGACAACTGCATAGTAAATACTAGCAAAAATAATCTTCCGGTCGGGATAACTTTGTAGTTCGCAATGACTGTAGTTATAACAATATTTACATAATTTCAGGACACACAACACTATCACAGAAATATTCGACTTTGTCTTGGTACTTGGTACAACCAGTCAATGTCTTGATGGTTTCCACTGATTTGGAGGAAAGGATGGTTTACGTAACTTGGAACAATAGTAGAAAACACGCATACATGTTGCAAACAACTTATACGTATACGAAGGGTAATTCGATTGTTCGCAGAAAGCGTAATAATGGGGTGAATTACGAAAGAAATGCAAAAGCGTCTATAGTATACAGGAGTAGCATAATATACATACATACTTATATACGTCTATAGTATACAGGAGGAGTAGCATAATATACATACATACTTATATGCGCTAGCTCGATTATAGTAAGATTGTATATGGGCTTTTTATATTTAACATTTGCAGTAATACACGTACCTTTCCCCCACATTTAAGTATATTAGTAATATACTTATATAGCACATTATATTGACGAATTAACACCAATCAAAACATTCTGCGTTACATTATCTGTTCATGGGAACACTAATTAATGTGTAAGGAAGCGAAGCAGCTACTTGAACAAGGAGCTACTTTTTTAGAAGAACGTTCGACACGTTGCCCGACTGTCAGAGAAACTTGTGTTGAAACCGACTGAGATAAAACGGTATACCATTCCAAGTGTCAAACTTTGACATTACATGATGACATGACTGAAATAATGACGTTATACGACATGGCTGCAATACGTGACTGCGACACAACGATGACACATTGTACCAAACTTGGACGTTACCAAGTGCAGCAACTGTTCCTATCGCGTCGGATGCTGCGTGTCGCTATCGTATCGCTATTTCATGCATCACAAATCGTATCAGTATTTCCCGCCCTCGTGATACACGATCAAGTTTAATTCGCGTCGACGCCGAGATATTGCTTGTTGAACGCCGGTGAAGACCGATTTCTGGGCCATCGTAACTACCGGAAGTGGCTGCAGTGTGAAGAACTGGCTTCCGTCGATGCGTGCGGCCGCCGTAGCCGAGGCGGACAACAACCACACATAAATACATACAAGTCACGTTCGCCGTCAGTCGTCATGTTCCTGGCGGGCTGCTGATAAATTATTTATCGACTTTCTTCAGACTTTGCCACTGATTAGTTAACGTTACAAACGTAGGCACAGCTACAACATGAAAAGTTGTTGTATCAGTTGTTGCACTGTGACGTCACAACCTGAAAACGTCACCGCCAGAAGACCGGAAAGAGTGCAAGTAAAGGCGTTTTCAACAACATAGAAATATTTCAGCTTTCCATCGATTACTAGTATTTTAACACATCCACGAAGCGACTATTCAACGAATCGCAAAACGTTTTAAAAAGCTGCATCCGTTCTTGGAACAACTGGACGTTGTGACGTCACACATCTTGCCAGGGCGACGATAGTTAGAAAAATGGGAAATGGATGTTGTTTATACAATGCAGCTTTGCTGCACTGTTCAAATTATAATACTATATTTTATGCGCAGGTTAAAAGTGGAGATATCCTGCTAATAGTTAAACGTATCCTGGACATACCATTAGTGTGGCGCGCGGTAACATAGCGGTTAGAACGACGGGCTCTCAATCAAGAGAACCCGGGTTCGAATCTGCTTGCTGCCGTTGTGAAGCTTTAGCAATTTCGTTCACCCCACGTTGCTACAGTTCACTCAGCTGTATAAATGAGTACCTGGCTACAGACAGAGGTGGATTTTTGAACGAATAGTCTTCGCGCAGTAACTGCAGCGTGGCTGAATGCTTCCCGGAGAAGTCGAAATGGCGTTGGAATGAACAGGTCTGCCAGTGGGTGAAGTGTAGAGTGCTTTGAACAGTACCAAGGAATGGATACCGCGCTATTCAACAACGTACCATTACCCTTTTTTTTACTAGGGTGAATAAACTTCTCAATTTGTTTTGGGAAAACTAGTGGCCTTCCCTATTCGCTGTTCCATATTCGATCAGGTATTTTGGACTGTTCCATGTCGACATGTCGACGTGCCACTTCCTCCGCGCCCACGCGTCCGTCCGCGAGCCACAACAAAAAGTCGACGCAACAGTTCCTATTCCTGTTCGCGCACGTATAAAAACGTGAAATGGCGCCGGCTTCCGGAGCGGCTTGGGCCACGGCCGGTAGATTGACTGCTCACCGAGTCCGGCCTGCACGGGATCGGTAATGAGTGGCACATGGTAGTCGTTCGCTCGCCAGCTGGTTTGGTTGGTGGGGGGGGGGGGTCCACGGCGAGCTCACGGTGGAGTCGGAGAGCCGATGGGGACACGTGGCTAAACCAGGAACAGCAAGTAACGTCCGTGTTTCGAGTAATCATTTACAAACTTGGCCGAAATTATATATTACGGCTTTTATAGGTAATTCTTATCTCATTCTTTCTCAAAACGTTCATTCCATCACATAATATGTTTAAGGTATACAAAGGACAAATATACGTTCTTATCAAATATTGTATTTTAGGGCATTTTAGCGGTCCAAACAGCGTTCCAAATTGTATCAGCTACCTTGGTATCCCACATTTCGGAAACGCGCGCCAACTAATGCAATTATAGGAGCGCTATTTGGACCGTTAAAAGTGCCACCAAACGCAATATTCATAAGTATACGCCCGTTGTTTACATAAAAAAGTGGTGTTACTTAATGAACGTTTTGAGAAAAAAGTACGTATAAAACCGTAATAATTGCTGCCAAGTGTGTAAAGGATTACCGCGTTTCGCTTACGGTTGTTGCGGCGTGACGCATTGTGAAAGTGAACACTCGGGATCCCGTCATCATCACCACATACGTTGTGAAAGTGAACACTCGGGATCCCGTCATCATCACCACATACGTTGTGAAAGTGAACACTCGGGATCCCGTCATCACCACATACGTTGTGTTGTGAAAGTGAACACTCGGGATCCCGTCATCATCACCACATACGTTGTGAAAGTGAACACTCGGGATCCCGTCATCATCACCACATACGTTGTGAAAGTGAACACTCGGGATCCCGTCATCGTCACCACATACGTTGTGAAAGTGAACACTCGGGATCCCGTCACCGTCACCACATACGTTGTGAAAGTGAACACTCGGGATATCGTCACTGTCACCACATACGTTGTGAAAGTGAACACTCGGGATCCCGTCAACGTCACCACATACGTTGTGAAAGTGAACACTCTGGATCTCGTCACTGTCACCACATACGTTGTGAAAGTGAACACTCGGGATCTCGTAACTGTCACCACATACGTTGTGAAAGTGAACACTCGGGATCCTGTCACTGTCACCACATACGTTGTGAAAGTGAACACTCGGGATCCCGTCGCTGTCACCACATACGTTGTGAAAGTGAACACTCGGGATCCCGTCAACGTCACCACATACGTTGTGAAAGTGAACACTCGGGATCCCGTCACTGTCACCACATACGTTGTGAAAGTGAACACTCGGGATCCCTTCAACGTCACCACATAAGTTGTGAAAGTGAACACTCGGGATCCCGTCAACGTCACCACATACGTTGTGAAAGTGAACACTCGGGATCCCGTCAATGTCACCACATACGTTGTGAAAGTGAACACTCGGGATCCCTTCAACGTCACCACATACGTTGTGAAAGTGAACACTCGGGATCCCGTCAACGTCACCACATACGTTGTGAAAGTGAACACTCGGGATCCCGTCAACGTCACCACATACGTTGTGAAAGTGAACACTCGGGATCCCGTCAACGTCACCACATACGTTGTGAAAGTGAACACTCGGGATCCCGTCAACGTCACCACATACGTTGTGAAAGTGAACACTCGGGATCCCGTCAACGTCACCACATACGTTGTGAAAGTGAACACTCGGGATCCCGTCGCTGTCACCACATATGTTGTGAAAGTGAACACTCGGGATCCCGTCGCTGTCACCACATACGTTGTGAAAGTGAACACTCGGGATCCCGTCGCTGTCACCACATACGTTGTGAAAGTGAACACTCGGGATCCCATCAACGTCACCACATACGTTGTGAAAGTGAACACTCTGGATCTCGTCACTGTCACCACATACGTTGTGAAAGTGAACACTCGGGATCCTGTCAACGTCACCACATACGTTGTGAAAGTGAACACTCGGGATCCCTTCAACGTCACCACATACGTTGTGAAAGTGAACACTCGGGATCCCGTCAACGTCACCACATACGTTGTGAAAGTGAACACTCGGGATCCCGTCGCTGTCACCACATACGTTGTGAAAGTGAACACTCGGGATCCTGTCAACGTCACCACATACGTTGTGAAAGTGAACACTCGGGATCCCGTCAACGTCACCACATACGTTGTGAAAGTGAACACTCGGGATCCCGTCAACGTCACCACATACGTTGTGAAAGTGAACACTCGGGATCCCGTCGCTGTCACCACATACGTTGTGAAAGTGAACACTCGGGATCCCGTCGCTGTCACCACATACGTTGTGAAAGTGAACATTCGGGATCCTGTCAACGTCACCACATACGTTGTGAAAGTGAACACTCGGGATCCCGTCGCTGTCACAACATACGTTGTGAAAGTGAACACTCGGGATCCCATCAACGTCACCACATACGTTGTGAAAGTGAACACTCGGGATCCCGTCACCGTCACCACATACGTTGTGAAAGTGAACACTCGGGATCCCGTCGCTGTCACCACATACGTTGTGAAAGTGAACACTCGGGATCTCGTCACTGTCACCACATACGTTGTGAAAGTGAACACTCGGGATCCTGTCACTGTCACCACATACGTGAAAGTGAACACTCGGGATCCCGTCACTATCACCACATACGTTGTGAAAGTGAACACTCGGGATCCCGTCACTGTCACCACATACGTTGTGAAAGTGAACACTCGGGATCCTGTCACTGTCACCACATACGTGAAAGTGAACACTCGGGATCCCGTCGCTGTCACCACATACGTTGTGAAAGTGAACACTCGGGATCCCGTCGCCGTCACCACATACGTTGTGAAAGTGAACACTCGGGATCCCGTCAACGTCACTACATACGTTGTGAAAGTGAACACTCGGGATCCCTTCAACGTCACCACATACGTTGTGAAAGTGAACACTGGGGATCCCGTCAACGTCACCACATACGTTGTGAAAGTGAACACTCGGGATCCCGTCAACGTCACAACATACATTGTGAAAGTGAACACTCGGGATCCCGTCGCCGTCACCACATACGTTGTGAAAGTGAACATTCGGGATCCCGTCGCCGTCACCACATACGTTGTGAAAGTGAACACTCGGGATCCCGTCAACGTCACCACATACATTGTGAAAGTGAACACTCGGGATCCCGTCGCCGTCACCACATATGTGTATGACATTACCTGGCTTTATAAATGTAGACCCCACTAGACGATCGAGGCAGCGCCAGGGTTGACCTAACGCCTATATATTCTTCAAACATCGCCATCCGAGCATCCTTAAGCGCCTCTAAACATACCTATTGCCAAGGTGTAAAGGAATTTTTGTGAAGTGTCACTCGAGCGAATAATTCAAACACATGCCCTAAGTACAGGCCGACTTTTTGACAAGTGCTCAAGGGATTGTTCGTTAATTATCGCCTGTGGCTTCGCGTTTTTCTGAAGTTAACCATAAAACGTTCGACCCCACAGGATAGGCCAACATGTGTTCACCTCACAAGTATAACATGTGGTCACCTCACAAGTTTGTAAACAGCTGAACGCCTTAGCGTATGTAAAAAAACTTACATCCCGTAAGGTTACTAATGGAACACACAAATAGCTCACCGTTAGGTCTGTGTAGTATTTAACGTCTCCTAACAACAATAAAAATGCTTTAAAAGGTACGTTCTTATATAGTGCGGTATCCAGTCCTTGCGACTGCTCAGAGCACTTTACACTTCACCCCCTGGCAGACCTGTCCATTCCAACGCCATTTCTACTTCTCAGCCACGCTGCAATTACTGCGCGACGACTGTTCGTTGACATATCCACCTAAGTCTGTAGTCGGATACCTATTTATACAATTGAGTGAACTAAGGCAACGTGAGGTGAACAAAATTGCCAAAGTTTCGATACGGCAGCAAGAGGATTCGAAACCGGGTTATCTCGATTGAGAGTCCGACATTCTAACCGCTATAGCTTTGCAGCAACTGAATCATCCTCGCCGCAGGTGGACCGCAGTACACATCGGATATAGGATAAGGTTAGCTAGGTCCTCTTGCGTTCCCGTAGCGTACCATGCCAATGCTAAGTGATACGCCCTTGCCGGGCTGTCGAAGCCCGTTACGGTCACGGGACCGAGTCGGGATGTCTATGTCGCAATACCAGGTTAGGACTGGGTCGAGCAAATTCAGGAACAGACGAACAGAGGAAAAGTCACACTAGGCTACTACACCAGCGGGCACGCCCTAACCGCAAACCGCGTTGGCACTGGTAGGGTATGTCAGGTGTGCCTGGCAACTATTGCACCAGTTATTTCGACGAGATCGCCGGCTTTGATACGCCACAAACACGAAGCGAACCATTGAAACGCTGTCCTATTAATATACCTCGATAGGTGCACGATTGTTGCGAGCGCGCAAACACCCGATGGTCCTGTGATAGCAGAGGACATTGTTTGGGCGTGGATATTTCTTCCCCTTTGACGCGCCGGCTTCAACTGGCGCATACCGCTGTCGGTCGGCAGCGTTCAGGCCATCGGGTGCACCCGACCTAGAAATGTACGCTCACCGCCGCTCACAAGCCGCGTCTATGAAATTCCCTTCGCGAATTCTTCGAATATCTGTGGCTGTTTCTCTGCTCGGCAGGTTCAATATGTCGGGCCAGAAACATGAACATGAGAGGTTGCGTAAGATGCTGCGATCCGATTTCCGTAGTCATGGGGTTCACGTGGACATTAGGCCTATTTGGAAATGGAAATGCAGCGGCGACAATAGTTACATACAGTTACTATTTCTAGGACATAGATTGAGAAATAGTAAGATTGAAATAAAACGCCATTGAAGGAAAAGCCATAAAGTTAGAGGCAGGCAAAGGATGAAATACATCAATATTTTTAACGTTTGGCTTCAAAGAGCAGTCAGTGACATCCAGCTGCTGACAAATAAATGCAAAGGACACATTTGTGTGGACGGGTGTGATTGCTAGTCACCTGAAGAAGAAATGACGACAATAGCTACGTTAGTTTTGTTTGATCACGCAGTTATCTTGTGATTTAGATTGGGCTGATACCGACCGACCGACCGACCGACCGACAGACACAGACAGACAGATGACGCCATCACATTATGTGAACAGGCAGGCATTTAATCTATCTATGTATATATATATATATATATATATATATATATATATATATATATATATATATATATATATATATATATATATATATATATATATATATATGCGTGCGCACTTCCGTGCGTACATGTATGTGTGTATGCGAGAGAAACGAGATATGTCCCTGGTTTGACAAAACAACGCGCAGTAGGGCCTGATATATATATATATATATATATATTATATATATATATATATATATATAAATATATAAATATATATATATATATATATATATATATATATATGTGTGTGTGTTTGTGTATGTGTATATGTATATATATATATATATATATATATATATATATATATATATATATATATATATATATATATATATATATATGTATATATATATATATATATATATATAATATATAATATATATATATACATGCATACATACATACACATACAAATAGACATACACAAACACACACACACACACACACACACACACACACACACACACACACACACACACACACACACACACACACACACACACACACACACACACACACACACACACACACACACACACATATTTATATATATATAGTGAGGGTCAACAATTGCACAGAACGATCTGTTCATGCGCTTGAAAGAGTACATGCAAGAGGAAGTCATAAAGGACTTGGTGACATAAAGGACTTGGTGACATAGTCTTCAGTGAATGGTTCTACGATATCCAGGCTGATGAGGTTCGTGATGTCAGTACCATGGGGCAGCTCGGAATTGTCATCAGGTACATAACATAATGTGAACCAGTAGAGAAGCTAATAGAGTTCATCGAATGTCCAGTAGTCACAGGAGAGGCTGTGTGCCAGAAGGTTGTTGGCTGTCGTCAGGGTCTCAGCTGGATCCAGCGCAATGCAGAGCCCAGACTTACGAAGGAGCTAGTAACATGGCTGGTGTCATCAATGGTTGTGCAGCCAATTTCATGAAAATTGTGCCAGAAGCACATTGTTACCATTTTGCTAGCCACGGCCTGAATTTGGCGCTATCCCAGGCATGCAAGGTTCCTGAACTACAAAACATGATGCAAACCCTTGCTGTAATCTTCAAAAACTCACCAAAGAGACAACGACGACTAGAACTATCTACAGATCAACGCCAGAGGAAGCGTGAAGGTCTGAAGGAAGTGGGTGCTGGAAAGATGAAACTACTGTGTGAAACAAGGTGGGTGGAACCACACGCTACACTGGAGGAGTTTCGTGAAATGTATGAACCCATCCTTGATTACCCGACTGCAATTTCGAACAATGACGGCAACAAGTGGAGTTCGAACACAGTGACGGATTCTTTTGTCCTACTCTGCGCGATCTAAAGCTCTGCATTCATCGCTGCATTCCAAGTGAATCGGTGCATGTTTGAGTTCACCGTAGACCTCAGTGAGCTGGTCTGTAGAGTTCTACGCAGGATGTTCTCCGGGCCTACAGATAACTCAATCTGGTAAAGCACAGCTTTATTGATATCAGGCAAAATGCAGATGCGGAGTACTATGAGATCTACAAGATGACTGAGAGATGGCCAACATTGCTGAGACAGTCACCTCGATCCCAAGGTACTGGTGGGGGCAGACCACGAGAAACAATGTGGAGGCAGACCACGAGAAACAATGTGGAGGCAGACCACGAGAAACAATGTGGAGGCAGACCACGAGAAACAATGTAGAGGCAGACCACGAGAAACAATGTGGAGGCAGACCACGAGAAACAATGTGGAGGCAGACCACGAGAAATAATGTGGAGGCAGACCACGAGAAACAATGTAGAGGCAGACCACGAGAAACAATGTGGAGGCAGACCACGAGAAACAATGTGGAGGCAGACCACGAGAAACAACGTGGAGGCAAACCACGAGAAACAATGTAGAAGCAGACCACGAGAAACAATGTGGAGGCAGACCACGAAAAACAATGTAGAGGCAGACCACGAGAAACAATGTGGAGGCGGACCACGAGAAACAATGTGGAGGCAGACCACGAGAAACAATGTGGAGGCAGACCACGAGAAACAATGTAGAGGCAGACCACGAGAAACAATGTGGAGGCAGACCACGAGAAACAATGTGGAGGCAGACCACGAGAAGCAACGTGGAGGCAGACCACGAGAAACAACGTGGAGGCAAACCACGAGAAACAATGTAGAGGCAGACCACGAGAAACAATGTGGAGGCAGACCACGAAAAACAATGTAGAGGCAGACCACGAGAAACAATGTGGAGGCAGACCACGAGAAACAATGTGGAGGCAGACGACGAGAAACAATGTAGAGGCAGACCACGAGAAACAATGTGGAGGCAGACCACGAGAAACAATGTGGAGGAAGACCACGAGAAACAACGTGGAGGCAAACCACGAGAAACAATGTAGAGGCAGACCACGAGAAACAATGTAGAGGCAGACCACGAGAAACAATGTGGAGGCAGACCACGAGAAACAATGTGGAGGCAGACCACGAGAAACAATGTAGAGGCAGACCACGAGAAACAATGTGGAGGCAGACCACGAGAAACAATGTGGAGGCAGACCACGAGAAACAATGTAGAGGCAGACCACTAGAAACAATGTAGAGGCAGACCACGAGAAACAATGTGGAGGCAGACCACGAGAAACAATGTGGAGGCAGACCACGAGAAACAATGTGGAGGCAGACCACGAGAAACAATGTAGAGGCAGACCACGAGAAACAATGTGGAGGCAGACCACGAGAAACAATGTGGAGGCAGACCACGAGAAATAATGTGGAGGCAGACCACGAGAATCAATGTAGAGGCAGACCACGAGAAACAATGTGGAGGCAGACCACGAGAAACAATGTGGAGGCAGACCACGAGAAACAACGTGGAGGCAAACCACGAGAAACAATGTAGAAGCAGACCACGAGAAACAATGTGGAGGCAGACCACGAAAAACAATGTAGAGGCAGACCACGAGAAACAATGTGGAGGCGGACCACGAGAAACAATGTGGAGGCAGACCACGAGAAACAATGTGGAGGCAGACCACGAGAAACAATGTAGAGGCAGACCACGAGAAACAATGTGGAGGCAGACCACGAGAAACAATGTGGAGGCAGACCACGAGAAGCAACGTGGAGGCAGACCACGAGAAACAACGTGGAGGCAAACCACGAGAAACAATGTAGAGGCAGACCACGAGAAACAATGTGGAGGCAGACCACGAAAAACAATGTAGAGGCAGACCACGAGAAACAATGTGGAGGCAGACCACGAGAAACAATGTGGAGGCAGACGACGAGAAACAATGTAGAGGCAGACCACGAGAAACAATGTGGAGGCAGACCACGAGAAACAATGTGGAGGAAGACCACGAGAAACAACGTGGAGGCAAACCACGAGAAACAATGTAGAGGCAGACCACGAGAAACAATGTAGAGGCAGACCACGAGAAACAATGTGGAGGCAGACCACGAGAAACAATGTGGAGGCAGACCACGAGAAACAATGTAGAGGCAGACCACGAGAAACAATGTGGAGGCAGACCACGAGAAACAATGTGGAGGCAGACCACGAGAAACAATGTAGAGGCAGACCACTAGAAACAATGTAGAGGCAGACCACGAGAAACAATGTGGAGGCAGACCACGAGAAACAATGTGGAGGCAGACCACGAGAAACAATGTGGAGGCAGACCACGAGAAACAATGTAGAGGCAGACCACGAGAAACAATGTGGAGGCAGACCACGAGAAACAATGTGGAGGCAGACCACGAGAAACAACATGGAGGCAGACCACGAGAAACAATGTGGAGGCAGACCACGAGAAACAATGTAGAGGCAAACCACGAGAAACAATGTGGAGGCAGACCACAAAAAACAATGTAGAGGAAGACCACGAGAAACAATGTGGAGGCAGACCACGAGAAACAATGTGGAGGCAGACCACGAGAAACAATGTAGAGGCAAACCACTAGAAACAATGTGGAGGCAGACCACGAGAAACAATGTGGAGGCAGACCACGAGAAACAACGTGGAGGCAGACCACGAGAAACAACATGGAGGCAGACACTGCAGAAATGTACTGACGACCCATTCCGACCATTTCTAGACCATCTCCTCCAGGAATTTGGCACTAGATTGAATGCGACCATAAGAAAGTTGTGCTCGGCTTGACAAGTTTACCCAATAACGTGGGCAAGCTGACAGATGCCAACTTGATGATACAATTATTCATGGTGATTCACAAATCATCCATCAGAAGTCTGAACATACATTTATTACGCACTGCCACGGAATACACCGTGAACAGTAAATACAATCCCCAGACCCTCTGGCATGGGTGACTGCGCCCTCCTGGTCAAACACTACTGGCAAGTGTGACATGAAGATGCCGGACATCGACACAAACAGCTGGGAGAGAGCCGCCTATGATCGAGGCCATTGGAGGCTGACTGTTCAGCAGGGCATCGGAAGAGAAGAGAAGCGATCACTGAGAAGAAAGACCACTGCAAATCCTGCACCGTCTCATTCATATACCTTCACCTGCAGCAAATTTAGCAGAGACTGCCATGCCCGAGTGGGGCTCACATTTCTTCGGTGGCTACTGACTAGAACACGTGTCAACTTAAATCGGATATTAGATTATAAATATTCACAATTGTCTGTGCGTATCTATCTTTCTTTTATTATTCTGCTTATATAGTTCCAGATGTTTAATACCGTTAACATTAATGAATATAGTAATATAAGATATATGTATATATGTATATATGTATATATGTATATATGTATATATGTATATATATATATATATATATATTTTTTTTTTTTTTTTTTTTATATATTTTTTTTTTATATATATATTTTTTTTTATTTACATTGGCATTTATATTGTGCTCTGTGTTGCGACTATGTATGTTAGCCCATCGTCGGATGTTTCTCGTGATGAATTAGCGCCTGTTGCTCGACGGAACAGGTGGCGAAACGTCCACACACAAGAGGAGGCGCCTAATTACGATGTCTGCTCGAGGGTGTGGTGTGGACGACTTGCGAAATAAAGCAGGGATTTCGTTTCGGCCAAGATGCCATATACAGAGTTCTATCATTTATTCTGATTCCAACTCTGTAACAGGGATGAACATGGTGACGTGGTATCTGATCTGCCATTGGTGGAAATGTTTCTATAACTTTCGGGCGTGTCCTGAATACCGGAAAGTTGCCCGATTGCCGCAAATAGGAGAGACTAATTTCCTCAATTGGGACAGCCGGTTTTTGTCTCATCCTAACATTCCTGTGTGTATTATAAAAAATAATGACCTCCACCGAACTCACTGTCGGTATAGTCACTATATAATCTATGTAAGTAACGCTGTCGGTTGCAGCATTTATTAAAACGATGTTTGATCAGCTAATCGGTGGCAATTAACGTCGGCCACACGGATGTCTACGTTATCTGGGACGCGTGGTCTCGCCATGACGACTCTACCTCTGACGCGCTCGTTTGGAAACATTTGGGAACATCGCTGCCTGGCTCGATTTTTTTCCCCAAAAGCTGACGAAATTCGCACACTAAATAAATAAATGTCTAAATAGCTGTCTAAATAAATGTCTAAGTAGACTTAAAAATAGATGTCTAAATGCATTTCTACTTAAAGATTTCGATATATGTAGAAGTAAATGTATGAATAAATGTCTAAATAAATGTGCAAATCAATGTACAAATAAATGTATAAATACATTTATAATATATAAAAAAAAAAATTATAAATACATTTATAATATATACAAAAAAATTATAAATCAATTTATAAATAAATTATTAATACATTTATTTAAAAAAACATATAAATGATGATAAAACTTAAAAATAATTTGTTTACTAAATGTACTTCCGTAATTGCATAAAAAGAAAGTCACCAAATTATTTGGCAAGCCTAGATGATTTCCGTGAATTCAGGAAACGCGCCAGATCCGATGTGCGACGTTAGGTCGTCAGTAGCGTGGTATCGAATAACGAGTAACAACAACAACGTCGGCCGCCTAGTGGCATAAAAACATAAATTGTGTTAGCATATTATATTTTGGGTGCAGCCTGTGTTTCATAAACATGTAGCAATGGTTTTCTTTACGTCCGTAAAATCATGGTGATGTCCGTATTGAGTGTTATTTGAACACATTGTGGTGGTTGGAACTGGTAGCAGTCCTGGAGATGTTTGTATTCATTCAAGGTTCTTTGAAAAATGCTATTTTTTGGTCCGCATTTACATCCGAACATCTCGGGTGTAATCGCCGCGTTTTATTACTCAGAAAGTAGTCTAGCAGTGGAGGCCCTTTCAACATATTTTAAGCAAGAGTTTGACATCCACGTCATGGAAACGTAGACCCTATATACGCTAATAAAATCCATCATAAACATATCCCCGATGTTAAAAACCTATAACTTAATCTGGTAAACATTAAGATTAATGCCGCATCTGCGGCAGATTCATGTTATACAATATCCGTGGAGTCAGTTGTTACCCGACTTCAACTGGTATTAATTCGCAAAAACGTTCCGACCGCGTTACGCGTCTTTCCTCACCACACTTAATCCACGGATGTCGTCCTGCCAGGATTAAGCCATAGATTTCACCAGACATGGCTCACTTCCGCTCATTTTCAAGATGTCGGTAGCGTAGCACACAAATGTTACTTCAAAAGTAAGAACTTTGCAATCTGGATCAAATGTGGCGACCGGTGCCATTTAACAGTAGACATTTATATCGAGACGCTGGCGGAGTAACACAAATTATTGGACAAGGCCGTATGTCGCGTCCGATTATTTGTGTAACTCCGCCAGGCGCCGAGGTCGATTACTGGGGATGCAAATCGAAAATGTACCATTTAATATATATTTCACCCGCCTAATGATTTTAACAAATTCAAAGTTGGGGAGTATGTTCTCTATTGTCTGTTGTCATTCGGTTTTAAAACAATTCAAATGTTCGTCTGCCTTGTTGTACGCGATAACGTGAACAGATAATTCCGATTACGAAATCATAGCTACACTGTCACTGCTGTTGCAGGTGCGAGTAGACTTTGGAGGTCAGACCACAGTGCAAAATTGCATCGGTGGCCATGTTAATGTTTTGTCTGATTATAAGAAAACTTGACCATCAATATGGCGGCGCACGCAGTAGCCGGGACATGTAGTACAGACCTGGCAGGTAGGCAGGGCGGCCTCCTCGTACGGGCGGCCGGGTGGTACGAACCGAGGCAGAAGACGACCGCCCTCACCCGCGGCCCAACACGCAGACGGCCGGCCCGCGGGAGCGGCCCAGACCAAGCGGTGACGGGACGTCTTCCATCTGCCGCCAGGTGTGCACGCGTCGACCCGCCCCAGACCGGAAACGAGGCCAGGCAAGGCCAGCCAAACGTAACATCCCCGGCTGACGGCGGTTCTCGCGCTGCCAGGCGTCCGTCATCCGAAGCAATCGCATATGTCGAGTTTTATTTAAATGCTAGGAATAGGTCCGCATTTTACCTGCATAAATACCTTCTGAGAAAAAGTAAATATAGGGCCGTAAATGGTGTAGGGGAGACCGGGGCTAGTTGTATACACGGGCAAGTTGCTACAGAAAAAACATAGCACACATATGGAGATACCATCGGCAGTAGTTGATTGGAAGTCCACCAGCAGACACACTGTCCAAAAATCGGGAGTTAAGAAGACGAATTTAACGTGGTGTGGACAAAAATGACCTTTTAACAGCCTAAAACTTTTTTCGGCTATGCCCACATAATATTATCTCATGCAGCCACTTTTTAGGTTTCGTGAATGAAACTTGAAACGTGTATACTATATAGTATAAGGGGTTATGCTAAGTAGAAATTAAACTGAAAAAAGCAGGATTTGTTATCGCCCACGTGCGTTCAGCTGCAAAAATTGTGTTTGGGGCAAGTTGTTACAATTGTATCTGGGCAAGTTGTTACAATTGTAACAACGTTCGGGCGGCTCGCACCGATGGTTCGGCCAGCGAGTTGTGTGCTGACAATGACTGAGAGAACAAAACTTATTTAACCACGACGTGTGAACGCTTTATTTCACTTGTGAAGCCTAGCGTACTTGTTTATAACAAGTACTTTATTTCACTTGTGAAGCCTAGCGTACTTGTTTATAACAAGTACTTTATTTCACTTGTGAAGCCTAGCGTACTGGTTTATAACAAGTACTTTATTTCACTTGTGAAGCCTAGCGTACTTGTTTATAACCATGCAGTATTGTTAATGCTAGCAGCGTCAAACAAAATTAACAAGCATCTGAGCAGGGCGGGTTACGTATAGATGAAAACTGGTTGGACTCTCGATCAGCCAATGGCTTCCTTGTCCATTTGCTATCTGGGCCTTTGGCTTGGATGGCAAATCTTGTTAAATCTTGTTAAATCTTGTTAAATCTTGTTAATTTTTTATGGCATTGCCCTATTTGAGCAATTGATCAATATTGCACGATTCAAGTCGCATTACATATATATTTCCATTCACTATTTCATACTCCAATCAATAATTCATATTCCATTCACAATTGTTTGTTATGTACGGATCCGATGAATGAGTCCCTTTGGTAACTAAAAATAAAAAGTTTAATACATGAAGCAATGAACACCTACATTGTTATGTACACTGTGTATAATATGCAAGCCTATAAGTGTGTATAATCCAATTAATTTAATAGCAGTAACATGTTCTTTGCTGTAACAACGTGCCCCGTATGATGTAACAACTTGCCCCGCTTACGGGGCTAGTTGTTACAGTCGACCGCGCCTGGGAAACTTCACATATCTACCTAACTACAATAAGGAAATATCAATGGTATGGCACAGTTTATTAACACGAATAATACACTTAATGTATACGTTGACAGAAATAATGCATAATAACTAGCCCCGGTCTCCCCTAATTGCTCATTTACAATCCAATTACTTTGCTCACAAATTTAAAGTACTTAATCAATTCGTTTTTTTAGTGTCATTTCAAATGAATTTTGCAAAATAACAAACCTACCTATAGTATCCACTGCAATATGCTAGCTCGTTTGTGCAACTTTTGTATGTAGTTTTTGTGAAATCATCAGATAAACTATTAAATTAGTTAATGCTTGTTCAAGCATTAACTGAAGTGAAAATCGAATTGTTGAAAAATCACGATTTTCTTCCTTGGAGAAATTTCGTAACTTTGTCATTTGATTTGCGAGAGGATGGAAGTCACGCCCATGTTCAGCATTGACCCACACATTGCTTACCATTTTGGAAATCCACTAATTTGATCCTTACCAGATCTAACGACTAAAGTAAATTCTTTTGATGATTTGAAGAAAAATATGCATTTTTTTATTTAACCGATTGCAGATGTTACATAAACTATTCACACACTACATATTTCAACACCATTGAACCGGATTTGCGATAGGCTAAATTAGTTGAGGAACTAGTTTTAAAATATAGATGTGTAAATATGTATTTTTGTGTTTTCATTGATAACACTTGTAATTAAGCAGTAGTGGCCTGCATTTACAACCCAACAAAATGAGCAATTCCATCTGTCTGCAACAATGTTAAACTGATAGACTTTTGTAGCAACGATCTTTAAGAATTGTAATTGAACATTTATAATTGAGAAAAAAGGCAACACAATTTTAATTGAGAAAGAAAAATCAGTGTAACTGATTAGTGTAAAGACCCTTGCCCTGTCGCCCAGCAACTTGTACTTGGGAACGAAGTTGGGTGCGACAAGAGAAGAACCCCTCTTACCCACACTCCGCACAAAGCCTCGCTTCCGATCCCAAGTTCCCTCCACATCTGCCACAGTTGCCTACTTGGGCACTTCTTTTATCTACAAAATATTTATTTATTTCCCAAAAAAGGCATCACTTCTTATTTCAAAGATTCACAAATCATGCTACTGTGTTTTGCGACCAGAAAATGTGTTTATTGTGGTAATTTTTTTCATAAATTTACGCAATTGCCAATGTTTTTATAGAAAATAGTTCCGCGTGACAACGTGAAATAATTCAGTGTATGAGTCGAGACGTCATCCTCCAGAATTTTTACATATCTGAAAACTTGTTTGAACGAACGAAATCTACAAAACAATCTTGATAATCAAGATAAAGCATTGAAACTGAAGTAAACAGAACCACCTCGCTTGAAAATAACACATTATCACGTGTGTGGAGCAAGGTCAAGGTCAGTTTAAAAGGACCGGAAGCGAAGCTCTGATATTTAATTGTTCACGCGTGCGGAACGTTCACGTTGGTACACACGCAACTTAAATTCTCACCGAAGAGCAAAGCACAAGGATACCCCCCTTCATTGATGTCATCATCGAAAACGATGGACAGCAAAGAAGAAAACACGCATCCAGATCACTTCTGTGTATGTGTAATCTTGTTGGTGGGTCAAGAAATATTAACCCTCGAATTTTTAATCAATATAGTATTATGCATGACAAAAGTCTAAGGGACAAAAACAAAGTGCTGCAAGTCATATTTTTTAAACTGAAATTACCACTTGAATATTAGTCCTCATAATAATGAATGAATGTGAACATTTATAAATAAATCAAATCAGTCATCGGTACTGTATGACAACAAAGCAGGATACCAGAGCAAAGCATAATTTTTTCAAATAATTTTTTATATTTAAATATGAATTTTGAAACATGATTAGAGAAATGAACAGATCATACCATTTATACTTTCACTCCCAACATCAAGGTCATGTATCAGTAATGATCATAAATCTATTCCATGCATCCATCCTTCTCGCTCTCTCTCGCTCACTCACTCACTCACTCACTCACAGACTGTCACAGGCACTACCAAGAAAACAAAACCATGTTTTAGTTTAATGGCCAACAATCATATTTATTTGCCAGCATAATTCTTAACAAACATTAAGAACATGTTTACCTCCTCCTCTCTCCCTCTCTCTCTCTCTCTCTCTCCCTCCCCAGTCACTGCTTCTTTACACAAATAAATATAGCATATCTTTATAATATAAAACAAGTCTCAAGTCATTTGAGACAGAGGAAATAAATATTCTTTTTTCACAAACATGATGAAATTAACTCTGCACAATTAGTTGTTCACTCACTATCATCATCGATATAACAATATATACATTCACAGTTAATGTACACAAACGACAACAACAACAACAACGACAATGCCAGATCACTCGTTATCAACACTGCGGCAACTGGCAACTAATTAGTCATCATCATTATCATTACCGCCGTTGTCATGATTATAACATTGTTAACACTAACTGTTTTCGTCATAAGCATGATTAACGTACTGCTGTCTTAGTGATCTATGTTAATTATTATTGTGTGGTGGCGTGATTTACTTGGCATCTATATTTCTTATCACACGCCAGATGTACACATTCATAAGTACATTTATAACATGTCTTTGTACTCACAACATCATAACTATTCTATTCAGGACACATCTCCTTGTGTCTGCATGTCTGCACATACTCGGTTCAACATGGACTCCCCTGCTGAATGCAAAACCGCCAAAGGCACATGCAGCATGTGTGTCTACCAAGGCCATTATCCAAGAACTATAAACACATTTTCTGACCCGTTACTGCATTTCATTTCATTAAACCTAAGAAATGTCCATGTGGCTGATAATAAATTTCCCGTAGTGACAACAAGTCACATTTTCATTAATTAGATTTTTAGTGGTTACTGAATAGTCAATTAACTAAATTTAAATATGACATATAGAATAGTGCTTGCTACAAGAACAGTTTACAAATTAAACAACCAAAGTTTCAGTTAAACGATGCAGCTAAAACTGGTGTTTTATGTTGACAACTTCAGTAACAGATTGTCAATGTCCAACCAATAATTTAAAAGTGTTAATTGTGTATTAATCAACAATTGCAAACAAAACTTCTTCACTCAAGTTTTTCAGTGTAATGTCTATTTTTGGTGACACTGTCTCGAATGGAGAGGAGTGCCACAGGCTGACAGTGATGTCGGTGTGGTGACAAAAACATTGCCTGCTCAACGGCTGTGAACACCTTACATAAACAAGATAAGTGTTTCAGCATTTTAACGAGACTGGAGGATCTCGAGGCATGACAGAAACCATCAGGTGATCACACCTGCGAAGGGAAGTTGGTATCAAGATGAGTAAGCTACGTCAAGAACTGGAGAGCTGTGCAAACATCAGACACGACAGGTACGAACGTTGCAACGGAAGATAACCAGACTTTTAGCAACACAATCTCACGGCGTATGAATACGACGAACAATGACCTATATCCCACCCACCGAGCACTGGCCTCCATCTTCAGGGTCACATCTAAACTTTCAACGAATAGGTTACGGGGCCAACAACCAAAACAACCCTAAAATGAACCTTTGAATGCCACATTCACGGCAGTAGTGGCGAGTTCACAGACTAGACAGCCATCAAGAAAATTTTACATTCTATCTGACATGGTAGAAATTCTCCTTATCGGCTATTCTAAAAATGACAGTACTGATATTGGCCCAGAAAGAAAGCATATTTTCACAGGTGGCAGTAAAACCAATGATACTGTTAGTGGCCTAAGCAGGATTTCTACCATGTGGAATAAATTGTAATTCTAGTAGAGATTGTGTTCTACCTGGGTGCTATGACAGAAGCACATTAATCAGGCATGTCTAACCACCCCAGCAATGGGGGATGTTAACCTACTGGCACTGTACAAAAAGACGGCTGCGGAAGGCTGCGGAAGGACGTGGCAGTACATGGTGACAGCCCAGGCTGCTGGCAGACCAGCTTAGATTCAGATCTCTAGCCGCCAGCCTGCCAGACATAGGAAGCGCCATTTCCTGTCTCCTGTTTACCATAGCACTTATCAGTGCTGATTGTATATAAACACACATCCCTTCTTTCAACAGTCGACCAGCCAGTACTTAATATCGTCCCTCACTTGCTGCGCCACTAAAAGGGGCCTTTTCAGATGCCAGATAAGGCAGGTCCATTTTAAGATAATCTTCATACTGCAGGGGGGGGGTCAAATGTAAAGCTACATTTTTGTTCTGACAGAAACGTTTGCACCAGTGTCAGGTGTATTGGGTGAGATAGGCAGCTAGAAGGCCACATTGGACACTTCCAATACAGGCTGATCGGAAAAATCATAGCCGCAGCAACAAATGTGTCGTGTCTCGTTATTTTAAACTTGACTTACATCCGAAGGCCTGACATTTTCTGCAGACTACTTCTGCCAGACAGACTGTTGGGCACTCCACTTAACCCTATGCACATGAACGCTTAACACCTGGCTGTTTAACCCTTGTCCTACGTGAACTGTTTCAAAGCATGGAGTGTATGCCAGGTGTATTTGTCAGAGGCTGCCTGTCAGTGGGCCTCAGATGTCGATAGGCAACGGAAACCAGCCGGACCTCAGGTAGAGTATAGGCCAACATGGCTTCTGGCCTGGAGGTAATCTAAGCCAGTAGGGCGGTGTCAGGTATTCATTCTTTCCCATGAGAGACAGGCAGGCAGGCCACATGCTACCCCTCACTTCCTTCCTCAAAGGTTAATATGTCTCCATAGTCGGCCAGTCCCCTGGGATCACGGGAAGAGTCATGGGAAATGGGAGGCAGTTCTCTGCAGCGGACTAGAGCACCAGGGATGCATTGAAGGGGAAACAGCAACAAATGATCACAGAAAGTATATCACAATATCCGACTATAACAAAACAGTGTCTCTCCACACATCCTGGTCCTCTCGTTACCATAGAAACTGCATGACAACGGGTGCAGAATGCTCAATCCGGCGGCGAAGTTGTGAATATGTCGAGAGGAAGGGGACAGCGATGACGTGGTCGACATTAACACGAACATCTACGCAATATCAATAGCCACCAAACATCACCTCTACATCAGTAACACCATCACATCGTTAAAGCGTTGCCTACAGCTTAAGTAACATTGTAATAATTAACAAAGTCATGATCATTAACAATAACATTACAATCACCCATCGTATAGGTGCTGGTGTCATAATATATAGCATGATCAGTTTTGGACAGAACATCAAAATCTGATCATCACTGACGCCCTAACACAGCAGGCACTGACACATGCAAGAAATGGTTTACCAACCAAAACAGCATTTGGATGTCTAGGTCTTTTCAATGTAGCCTGGCCTATCTCCGCTACATGGATGTATATTTGCATGCTTTAGGAAGAGTTTTGAAGAATACTACACCAATCCACAGCTGTAATTATACAACAGATTATTCCATATTTAACACCACATTATACTGGCTTTGCACAATTAGTTAGGATTCAGGGGCAGGTTTTGCTGGAAATGTTCTGCTGCATCACCAGTGCTGCCTGCAGTGGAACGATGCAGCTGACCAGGTTAACTCAGTTAGAAAGAAAGGCTGCCCCAGATTTGATGCGAGCATTTGGGAGCAAACCAATCAGGCAGAAAGGTACTGTAGTCCTTCCATGTAATCGGTTTTGATCAGCCTCCCTAGGTGTCAACGTCTGCTCATTAAAAAGTGGGAAACATCCGGGGAAAGCGGAAAACAACCTCCTCCACTCAACTCACGTGTGGTTTTTACGGGTCGCCATTTTGATTTGTCGTTCTCGTTCGCTTTGAACGCATGCACATGAAAATGAGAAATAACTTGCCTAGAACGGACTCTTGTCCAACAAATAGATCTATTTTACTGTAAATAAAAATATTACAAAAAGTGGGATATTTTATCCGAAAAGCAGGAACGTGGAAAGAGCAGTAATGCTGACACCCATGAGGACGAAACCATGGAACTGCCTTGCAGTTACACTGCTGCAACGAGCAGTGGCATGAAATGATCTGAACCCAATAGGATGACAACATAACAGGAAACGGCGAGTACATCAGGTCCCCGTGTTACAATTAATCACTTGTGCCGCAACAAGAGCTTGTTGTGAACGTACAATCAAATGAGCAGCGTAACACATGCACTGCAGTGGGTTGCCGTGACAACAACAACGGGCGGCTCAAACATGCACGTCTCCCTAACATTATATTACCCGTTACAAAGCTTGCTTCGTCTACCAACCCCACGCACCAGCCCACCACCCTGCCCATGACACCCCAACCTCCTCCGTCTTCCCATTCCAGACCACCACACCCCATTGAAGCACCCCATCCATGCACACGAAGACACCCTCATCGATGACCAGTCAGCCTCCCTGATGCGAACAGTCTCATCTGGTCACCTTACCCATGTGACCGAAACTCGCAATGTCACAAACCAGTGCAAATGCACAGACATCCATATTTCCAATAATAATCCACTAGTGACTGCTCATCAAACACCTAGACATGACGGCAGCACTCTGTTCGAAGGCACTGTGACGATCTGCAGGTCGTTCAAGCATGACAAACAACGATATCGAAACTACACGCCATGGTCACATTCAACCTAAACATCGTTGATTTTATCCATCAAGTGTCCCCCGTCAAGGAGCGCACTCCAACAATTCCCGGCTTGAAGGTCAAACACAGCTACAGCTGAGAGTTGCCACCACGTCGTCACCACAACACATCCAAGCCTCGCAGACAAAGCAGTTCCGATTATTCCAAAGGTCTTGAAACGCAGTGGTGCGCATCACACTGTGGACTCGATGTAACTATCCAGGTATCTACTTGACAATGACAGCCAGCTCCATCTGTAGCCATTTAGCAATGGTAGATCCAAGGTCACACAGTGGTGACTCCTGGTGGCCACAGCAGCAGTAACAGAGACACGTCAACAACAACTTGATATAGTGGTATAACAAATGCATCGTGTACGCATGTATGCACTCTATGGCTCCCGTCGGATAGCTTGCTTGTGATTAAACCGATGCGCGCTGCGCAACACTGCTCCGGTCATGTGCTTGAGCTCTCTGAGTCGAGCAGGAGCCGCTGGGAACCAGGGAGTTTGTCGCGACAGTGACAGCCACGTCGACTGCATCGGTTGTAGCATGACGTGCAGGCACATAGGGCGCAGCGCAGCGGCCAATAGAGCCACAGACACGGCAGACAAGTCACTGACGCCGCGCCCATACACGTCCAGCGACGGCAGCAATGTGGTACACTGCAGCATGCGCAAGGATTGTCAGCGCCTTCTGGCGACTCGTCCGCGTCGACGATGCGGAAGCAGTGGTAGAACACAGCCTTGACAGCGCACACACACGAACAATACTCGACAATGTTCGTCGCTGAGCACTCGCACTTTTTGTTGCAGAGCCATCGCCGTGGCAACTCGCGGTGTTGCGTGCATGCACGGCACCGACATTTGCCGCATCGTTCGCACAATATCGAGTCATTGTTGCACGGCAGTGATGTATCACTGATGGTGCTCAAGTCGGGTGCGTTTGGTGCCGCTGTGAAGTCTTTCTTCAGCACCGCAGTGCTCGCCTGTGGTTGTGACACGATCGCACCCCTAGGTGGCAGCACTGACAAGTGTGTGACGTGCATCGGGGTGATTCTGCTACCACCCACATTATTGTTCGTTGTTTTGACAGCACTGCTGTGGGGTGGCACGCGCACGTGTGCACTCGCATGCACGTGCGCCAACTGCGGACTGTCCACATAGTCATTACGGATGCGTGGACCGGAGCGAACTTGCTCTAGTGCCACGAGGTCCCGGCTGATTACTGGAGGCGGCGCCAGGGGGCGCGACTGTGACTGTTGTGTCAGCCGCGAAATAGTTGGTTCCATCGAGGTAACTGAAAGCAACAAGGAACAGGAAATTAATCATACGCAAACAACAAACATTGTATATACATAAAGATGAGTCAGTGCTCAGGATGTGTTCATATACATAGTATAAAAGGACGAGTCAGAGCTCATGATGTGTTCATATACAAAGTATACAAGGATGAGTCTGCTCAGGATGTGTTCGTATACAAAATATACAAGGACAAGTCGGTGTTCACAATGTCTTTATATACATAGTATAAAAGGATGAGCCAGTGCTCATTAAGTGTTCATATACAACGGATACAAGGACGAGTCAGTGCTCAGGATGTGTTCATATACAAAGTATACTTGGACAAGTCAGTGCTTAGGATGTGTTCATATACAAAGTATACTAGGACAAGTCTGTGCTCAGGATGTGTTCATAAACAAAGTATACAATTATGAGTGTGTTCAGGATGCGTTTGCATAAAAAAACAAGTACACATCAGTTATCAGGATGTGTTCATATACATATTATAAAAGGACGAATCAGTGTTCAGGATGTGTTCATATACAAAATATACAAGGACGAGTCAGTGCTCAGGATGTGTTCATATACAAAGTATACAAGGATGTATGTCTGATGATTGTACTGAAATAATGACAGGTCTATTAGGGCGTCCAAACACAAATGTGACACGTGGTATACAGCACCTGTACATGTGTCCTGTTTAAACTGCTGCAATTAACCACACTTTCGCTAGATCCCCTGCATTATAAAAGAAGACAGCATTTTGTGAGTCACATGACAAGTTAACCCCTTGACCCACAAGCAAGGTACACCTGTACATTTAAACAACAACAGGTCAAGCAATATACCAAGTGCACACACCCGAGTGAAACTGTGTGCCACTTTTTTTTGCAAAAAAGACTTATCGTTTCTCCGCATGATAATTTATGTCATTTTAAAGGGAATTTCCCTAGCGAAAACGCTCATCAATGAGACCTCGCAGCCCCCTTGGCTACACACCGCCATTTACAAAAGACAGGAAAACACAGCAACCATCACACTTGGTCCAAGGGGCGACAGGTTGCTGACAATCCTTGCGCTCACTAGCAAACGAACAACCAGACGGCAGGTGAAATGAACGAACGCGTTGCACTGTCAATGAAATGAACAAATGAATGGCGAAACGGACGAGTGCACCCTATGAAATCAACAAGTGTGCCGGTGAAGTGAATGGAGGCTGCAGTGAAATGAATGCAGAAAAAAGGTGTGGCATAGTACTGAGGTGTCCACAAAGCAGTGGTTGGCTGTGTTCCGCTGAAATCAGTCACGCTCTGGTTAACGTAGCAGTAGCATGGGCCACTGTGATGCAACAAGAGCACACACCGGCCACCGCATTCAGCATTCTGGTCAGTGTGGTGAATGGCGGCAGATTACGGTCTGCTTATGGCCAGTTATATAACTGGTCAGCTCGCTTGGACAATTGACCACAATCGAAACATTTGTAGACATGCGGGCCTGCTTTTGTGCGTATGAATGAAAATGTGTGTGTACTTAAGATCGAGATTAACATTGAACAGTGGCCACAATACATATAGAATGATTACAAGTCTGCTATCTGACCGCTTGAGTGCGAGACCGTTGCTAGTATTGGTCAGACATAGAAACGGCGAGGACACCAAACATTCAGTAATCAAGACTGTTATGTTCTCCCAAACCCTCAGAAGACCAGCCATTAGATGGAAACAAAGATATCAGATATCTGGACAAGTTAACTGTACCAACTGATTGTATGGACCACAATATTACAAGTTGATTGACCTGTATAAGAAATACAGTAGTCATGTTTTACTTTGGTAGTTCAGACTGTGACAAACCTTCAATAGTTCAGACAGTGGCAAACCTTCAATAGTTCAGACAGTGGCAAACCTTCTGTAGCTCTGACTGTGACAAACCTTCAATAGTTCAGACAGTGGCAAACCTTCAATAGTTCAGACAGTGGCAAACCTTCTGTAGCTCTGACTGTGACAAACCTTCAATAGTTCAGACAGTGGCAAACCTTCAATAGTTCAGACAGTGGCAAACCTTCAGTAGTTCTGACAATGGCAAACCTTCAATAGTTCAGACAGTGGCAAACCTTCAGTAGTTCTGACAATGGCATACCTTCAATAGTTCAGACAGTGGCAAACCTTCAGTAGTTCAGACATTGGCAAACCTTCAGTAATTCAGACACTGGCAAACCTTCAGTAGTTCAGAGAGTAGCAAACCTCAAGTAGTTATGAAAATAGTAACCTTTCAGCAGTTTTGATATTAACATCCTGTGCATGCTTCAGAAGATTGCAATGAATGACTAGATTGGCTGGAAGTACTAAACTAATATTACCTTGGTAAAATGCGACAATGGTTTATGGGACAACTAGATATAAGGGTATAGGAGGTGACACAACTACCTGCTCTGATGGCCGAGTCTTCTTGTAACTTTCCTCTACACTGTGTAGTGCCGAATGTGTGTAATGCTTTAAAAGCATGTGTGTAGTACTCTAGCAGCACGTGTGTAGTGCTCTAGCAGCATGTGTGTAGTACTCTAGCAGCACGTGTGTAGTGCTCTAGCAGCACGTGTGTAGTACTCTAGCAGCACGTGTGTAGTACTCTAGCAGCATGTGTGTAGTACTCTAGCAGCATGTGTGTAGTACTCTAGCAGCATGTGTGTAGTACTCTAGCAGCACGTGTGTAGTGCTCTAGCAGCACGTGTGTAGTACTCTAGCAGCACGTGTGTAGTACTCTAGCAGCATGTGTGTATTACTCTAGCAGCATGTGTGTAGTACTCTAGCAGCATGTGTGTAGTACTCTAGCAGCATGTGTGTAGTACTCTAGCAGCATGTGTGTAGTACTCTAGCAGCACGTGTGTAGTGCTCTAGCAGCATGTGTGTAGTACTCTAGTGAAGTAGGACTAGGAGTGTACCTGGAAGTGTATGTCACCTCAAGGCAGCCCACTCGGAGGACACAGGTCTATGAATGGAGCGGTGCACTGAGTGTTTGGCTACATCACCAGTGACAGAGGATGTGCTTAAGACAAGTGAATTGTTGCGACAACGTTTTACGCACAAATGTCAATGCACTCGAGCGGACGTCTTGAGGATGACTCCGGTCAGTGAGGGGTCCTGGGTGTGGGAGTATGTGTGGCATGACATGTTGCCACTATGGCTGGTCACAAATTATGACATATCCACAGGATTCCAACAGAAAAAACCTGCACAAGTCCAATGTAATAAAAGTGCACTTAACCGCCCCCCCCCACTTTTATATATCCTACACCCTTACTAATTATCTCCCCTCACAACCTTTCCCACTCCCACTCTACACCCCAAAGGGGGCAACTATTACTGCCCCCTATACTATCTCCACCACCAAGGCCAGTGGAATGTAGCACAGGAAGTCAGCCACACTGACCAACAAAGGGGAAGGCAAATAGGAAATGGCAGAACAACCCTGCCAAGTCACCCCATGCAGTGTCCTCACACATGGGGTGTGGATAACAACAATGGGGTGTTCACCCCAACCCTGACTACCCTCTCCAACACATTCCACACTTGCGCATGCATAAATACGCACTGCACCAGATGACAGGAAACCGAGGCCACTGTGGAGTTAAGGGTTAATAGGAAATGGTCTAGCCTGACGTGATACTGGGCCGCTGCAGGCCGCAGCTGCATACTGAAAGCAGTGGCCAGATTAAATGCGGTAAAAAAGAACCACTGCAATATTGATCCACACCACAGCCCTGCATCCGTTGCTGCTGCCGTATCAATAAGCATTGCCTCGGGCTGATAACAGCGTCGATGTCAGATGAAATGTACACACCCGTTAAATACTAACTCCAGTACATATTTTATAAAGGAATACAAACAGTGACTCCTTGTGCAAAACATTTCCTCTCATTACATATGTCATCAAGATATTTGGTTTATCAACAGTTTTCTCTCGATAAAAGTTATTGCATGTAAATTATTCAACCTTTTATCTACAAATTGTTACTTAATTCTTAGATGTTCACTGAAAGTGTAGAACAGTAGCCCTGGTTGGCTGGTGTAGCCTGGTTGGCTGGTGTAGGTAGCCCTGGTTGGCTGGTGTAGCCTGGTTGGCTGGTGTAGGTAGCCCTGGTTGGCTGTTGTAGCCTGGTTGGCTGGTGTAGGTAGCCCTGGTTGGCTGGTGTAACTGATTGAAAGGATTACCACCTTACTTAATCACTCCAGATAGCTTTTGTCAAACAAACAAAACTGGTAACAATGTCTGACCTATAGTGAAATTGCAATTAACATATTAAAGACGTTCCCTTTACAAAAGTTGTTTCACAGTGTCTAATTCTGAAATGTGCACTACACATAAAGTTTTATATGGAGTCCACATTTCATGTGCTTTTTAACCCTTACATGATACTATAATAACAAATTTAGCTCACTCCACCTGGGGAGATGACGTTACAAACTGCAGTATAGTAAATTATTACTTTTTAGCAGTATAAACTTGAAGACTTGGGGTCTGTACCAGCGTCATATAATAAAGACACCATTTTGAGGACGCAATGACACCTCCATATGATGACACCTCCATATGGTGACACCTACATGGTGTCAGCTATTTCACGACCTTATCTGAATTGGATGAACTAATAGATTTAACATTTACTCCACTGTATTTTAAGGGAAACATATTTTTATCCTGTCCTAACTGCATTTACTAGTTTCTATATGAAACACAATAACGATTCCAAATTAACATATATGTAAAAATCTCAACTCTAATTGCGTGTGTCTGTCAGAGTCAATGCTGTGGGTGGGTGACTGCACTCTACATACAGTCTTCGCACTCTGGTGATTCCAAGTGCCTCCTCCAATATAAGTAAACATCTTCCCCAAAGTAACACACTTTGTAGACATAGGAACACATTCTTTCCTCACTCCAAATATAATCTGCAATCTCCTAGAGAGCACTATTCGGTGTCTATTCCCATTTCCGATTATATACATCCATGAACAGTTATATCAAAAGATGTCCACCCATAATGCCAAACCTGACCAAACAACCCCCACCCCTGCTATCGCATGTGCCTTATGGTGCAGCATAGATCTGGGTATTCAGCACTGAGTGGTCATTAATAAAATGGACTGTTCATGTTCAAGTAATGGCCAAATAAGCAGTCAGAAACCACAGACCTAGCTCTCTGAGATTGGCTGAGCTACCACAGTTCTGCCTAATTAGGAAATTAAACCATTATCAATTGCGCAACAGCCACAAAAAAGCAACAATGACAATCAAAATATTCTACCAGGAGATATAATGTTCTCCCCTCATCCACAATAGTAATATTTAGAAGTTAGACAGACTGGAAATATCTGGTTACTACGTGTGAAAAATATCTTAACCGTCCACCTCGCATAGAAATGGTCAACAGCCAATTACGCTCATCATGATATCTGCATACCTAACAAACAAACACAGTTCTCTCTATCACATGAATGTACATTTCTGAGACGATTACCAGCAGCTGTAGCATAGCCCACTGCCTCTTAAACATGTCCAAATAGCGATTGCGAGAAGAGATGAAATCTGCCTCACACATGAAGTACTTACCTAACGCAGTCAGGGCCAATGCATGTTTTGTGTTAGAGTTAAAATCTAGGTCATCGTAGGTGCCATAACTCCCCCCCCGACCCGATCAGTGCCAAATGCTTGATAAAGGTGCTTACATCACCTTGATTTTCACTTGTTTTAACTGCAGTGTTTTTGCACGTTGACATAACACCCAAAACTTCAAAGCATTACGTCTCCTTCACCCGTAGAAACTCTCATGTACAAGTACATTAAGTCAACTAAAAAGTCTACAAACTATCCATATATTCAAGAGATCCCCAACATGCTGACTGACCCTCACAGTGGAACTCAGCCAATGCCAGCAACTTGCTGGTATATCATTAGCTGTACCATGAAGGAGTTTCAATCAGAACATTGCAGCATTCCAGCTGTTACATATCTTAAGGTTTTCCAAGCAGCAACAAGTTAAAAATATCTCCGCATCAGCTGCCAGTTTGCTGCTTAATGAATTTCAGCACTGGAAAGTTTCACCTGATTTTTTAAATCCAGAACATGCCTACGCCACAACTGCTAATGAAATCTTGACATGGACACATAAATATCATGATACATGCAACAATGACATTTCACATGTCACAATAACAAGTTATTTACAAACTATTATTACGAAACAACAGAAACAAGAAGCTAAAAAAAAAAAGCGCACACAACAATCCTAGCCCCGCCTACCAACAACCATAGCTTAATGGTTTCTAAACGCCACAAAATAAACATCCACATCCACTCTGATAGCTTTGTGTGCACACATGTGGTAATATATCCAGATTAATGAGCACATCAATGTTTTTCTACAATTTACTAAAACATAATTAATTCACACACAAAACATAATACACAACTCTCTTCACAGAGGACAGTCGATGAATGGAACAAATTATGTACAGACAGTGTAACTGCTAGCAGCGTGAATATGTTTAAAAACAAAGTTGACACATATCTCAGGAGGGCGGGTTACACACAGATGAAAAAACTAATTGGGACCTTTAAGTAGAAGGGGCATGAGGTGTAAGGGCATGAGGCATAGGGCTGTAGGGCATGAGGCTTAGGGTTGTAGGGCATGAGGCTTGGGCTGTAGGGCATGATGCTTAGGGCTGTAGGGCACAACACTTAGGGCTGTAGGGCATGAGGCTTAGGGCTGTAGGGCACGACGCTTAGGGCTGTAGCACACGAGTCATAGGGCTGTAGGTCATGAGGCTTAGGGCTGTAGGGCACCAGTCACATGAGCAGTGTTTGTGCAGTTCACACGTGTATCTGTAGAAATATATCGCTACAAAAGAAGATGAGTAACAAGGCCGTCAATGGCAGTCACTCATCTATATATATATATATATATATATATATATATATATATATATATATATATATATAGATGAGTGATATATATATATATATATATAATAAAACTTTATTTTGACACCATCAAATACGGGGCTACTGCCCCGTTCACGGGTGTGTACAGGCATCAGTTCACACGACACAAACTTGTATGTAGATAACAATAATACATATGCTGTATAAAATGTTAAATACTATGCAGAATGTTCGCGTGTGTAAAATTATTTTAAGAAAAAGTATACTGATTCCATGTTATTTGTATATAAAAGATAAATCTCAAATAGGAAATAAAACGCTAATATCATCAATAATACAGAACATAAATAGGATTGATAATATGTAATAAGATCATTAAAAATGCAATATCAAAGCGGTAAAACCCATTAAGTGGAAAAAAGAAATGTCTTTAGTAGCTTCTTGAATTGCGGGCGGTTGCCGTTTCCACGTATGTTGGCAAGCAGTTTATTCCACAGAGTGGGGCCAGCGCAGGCAAATGCTCGGCGGCCGAAACGTTCTAGGTTGACTCGTGGCACGAGTCAACCTATATATATATATCTCAACTCTAATTGCGTGTGTCTGTCAGAGTCGATGCTGTGGGTGGGTGACTGTACTCTACGTACAGTCTTCGCACTCTGGTGATTCCAAGTGCCTTCTCCAATATAAGTAAACATCTTCCCCAAAGTAACACACTTTGTAGACATAGGAACACATTCTTTCCTCACTCCAAATATAATCTGCAATCTCCTAGAGAGCACTATTCCAAACAACCCCCATCCCTGCTATCGCATGTGCCTTATGGTGCAGCATAGATCTGGGTATTCAGCACTGAGTGGTCATTAATAAAATGGACTGTTCATGTTCAAGTAATGGCCAAATAAGCAGTCAGAAACCACAGACCTAGCTCTCTGAGATTGGCTGAGCTACCACAGTTCTGCCTAATTAGGAAATTAAACCATTATCAATTGCGCAACAGCCACACAAAAGCAACAATAACAATCAAAATATTCTACCAGGAGATATAATGTTCTCCCCTCATCCACAATAGTAATATTTAGAAGTTAGACAGACTGGAAATATCTGGTTACTACGTGTGAAAAATATCTTAACCGTCCACCTCGCATAGAAATGGTCAACAGCCAATTACGCTCATCATGATATCTGCATACCTAACAAACAAACACAGTTCTCTCTATCACATGAATGTACATTTCTGAGACGATTACCAGCAGCTGTAGCATAGCCAACTGCCTCTTAAACATGTCCAAATAGCGATTGCGAGAAGAGATGAAATCTGCCTCACACATGAAGTACTTACCTAACGCAGTCAGGGCCAATATATATGCTTGAACGAATAATATCATCAAATATTAGCACTTATTGCTACTCCTAAGTCTTTTTTTACAGAAGTACCTAGTACAGTATCTTACGTTTTATAGTTTACATCCAAGTTCCTGTGTCCTGTGTGTAGGTAATACTAGGTATTTACATTTCCCAAAACTGAACATCTGCCATTTTTCAGACCATTTAACTAATTTGAGATCGTTTTGTAAATGTTGTTTATCACCATCATTGGTAACCTTTCTAAACACTTTTGCATCATCCTACTGTCATCTTACTGTCATCCTACTGTCATCTTACTGTCATCCTACTGTCATCATACTGATCCTTGTGGTACCCCACTCAAAACTGGTTTCCAGTTTGAAACCTCCCCATCTACTACAACACGCTGTCTTCTGTCAGTCAGACATTGTTCTATCCAGTCGATTATGCCATCCCCGATACCATGGGCTTTTTTATGTGGCACTTTGTCAATAGCTTTCTGAAAATCCAAGTAGATAATATATATACTGGTGATCCCTCGTCTATCCACTTAGTGATTTCGTCCAAAAAACATAACATATTTGTTAAGCACGACTTCGCTTTTAGGAATCCATGTTGAGATGGATTTACTAATTTATGCCTTACAAGGAAGTCCACCATATGCTCTTTAATTAACCTTTCTAATAATTTACAAATCACTGATGTTAAACCCACGGGTCTGTAATTCTCTGACTTATTTTTTGAACCATTTTTAAATAATGGTATTAAAGATTTGAACATTAGCAAACCTGATTCGCATTGGGCTAAATTAACTGAGGTGTTTTAACAAGAATCTCCATTTTAATGATCTGTTTCATTTGACACATGACTATTCTAAGAAACTAATCCATTTGATACATGACTATTCTTAGAAACTAATCCATTTGACACATGACTATTCTAAGAAACTAATCCATTTGATACATGACTATTCTAAGAAACTAATCCATTTGACACATGACTATTCTAAGCAACTAATCCATTTGACACGACTATTATAATCATCTAATCCATCTGACACATGACTATTCTAAACAACTAATCCATTTCTTTAATTTCCACAACTTACTGATCGTTACTTCATCTAGTTACCAAATATGACAAAAGCATTACATGGAAAGAAAATTATATGACAACGAGCAGCCAGTAAATTTACATAGCCAACATTTGGCCTTACTGCACTTAACTGTGATGGTTAGGGTTGCAACTAGGGTAACTTCTAACAATACATGAATGGGACTAGTCAAGACTATCCTTACGAATCCTTTTTATACATCCACGTGTCAAGATTTCAGTATCTGACATTTTGCTGAAACTTCATATTCCTCCATTTTTCCCAGCTTGTCTTGTCATGTTTTGTGGAGTCCATGTGGCACTTTTTAATACCTGCAACCAGTAGCAAGATACACAACTAAGTTGTGCCACCAACTAAGTTGTGCCAACAACTAATTGTGCCACCAACTAAGTTGTGCCGACAACTAAGTTGTGTCGACAACTAAGTTGTGCCGACAACTAAGTTGTGCCGACAACTAAGTTGTGCCAACAACTAAGTTATGCCATATTTTGGATCCATTCATAGGAATTGAAGAAGACAATAATTTTTCCATAAATTTCTGGTGTGATTGTGTTTATTCGAAAACAACTTTACCAACAATCTTGATTAAATAGTGGTGACTATTTAGTATATAAATATTTTATGAAACCAGACTGTCAAGATATTGATAATTTCTTCAATCAGTATTACAAAAAGCTACCCGACCAGTATATAAAACTTTCCTTTCAAGAGGGCAATAGCATGGGGCTTTCGAGCATCAAGTGCAGAAATCGATGACAACTAAAATACAGTTGATAAAACTTTGAAACCAAACACTGCTACGACTTTTACAAGCTTTCATAGAACACAGCACAGCAATCGAGTGAGAAACTCCCGCCAAAACACCTCTCAATGGCAACAACAAAGCCCATTGATCGAGTACGTTTCAATTCATGTAGTACCTAAAAAACAACGCTAAAAACGCAAATAATCACCTTGTGGCAGTAATATATACCACCTTCTCAAGTTGACTTTGAACTTTCGCAATGACCGTAATTTCTTAAAACGCCGGATGTTCATTGAAAGCTACAAACAGATTTCTGAGCAGATCAACCAGGGATAGTGGATAGCCGGATACACAGGGCATCTGAACAAAACTGTTACTGTCAAATTTGTAAATTTCAGTTGCATTACTTGTGAACACCTGAAGGACCTGTTACTAGCCACACACCTGTTGCTTGAGAGCACACACACACGCACGAAGCCATCTGCGTAACTGGTGCCACGCCACCAAAATAATCAGAATTTTTGTTCCACACTTTGGCATGGTCCCTATTAAGGTACATGCAGGATGTAACATGAATGATGCCACCATTGATACGGCCCCCTACCACTGTTACTACTCTTACTACTACTGACAAAGCTATGTGCCTCTGCACAATGACCGCTTGTCAGTCAGTGGACGAATGCCCATTGTCGATATCCGATGCCTATTCACAGGTGACAAATGCTTGTCACCTTGCTGGGTGTGCTGTCAATAAGCCAGTGGGGAGTTTCATTGAGAAAAAATTACCAATAATAAATGACAGCCCACAGGAACATGCTGGAAATAGGACAGCGACTAAAAATCTAGCAATGTCTGCGTGACAAATGACGACTGCCACGGGGTCGCACGAGATACCGCTGCAGTTATCAGCGCCATCTACCCGGCACAAACGCTGTGAATAGCGAGGACGGCGGCAAACTTGGTGTATTTAGTTGTTCAATGCAGTTTTGCCGCGGCGCAACAATCGCCACTGAACATGTGTGCTATCAATGCAGACGTCTACGGGGGGAGTCTACACCAGTATCTGTGTAGACATTCACACATGGTAGGCTAAACCTTAAACGTAACATACAAACTATTCAATCGGAAATGTTTCCCTAGATTCACACACAACACTAGTAATTTGAGGCTAGGATCAGCGGGAATAAGTTGGAAACAACCAAGGAATCGACAGATAACCCAACGAAATAACAA
>OY759274.1:27926582-28041582 GCA_963662155.1 Lamellibrachia columna | reverse complement strand
AAATTACTTGGTCACATGTGATGTCATTGGTCCAATAAATGCAGTCACTTGTCAGACACATGAGGTCACTGGTCAGACACATGTGGTCTCCCTGCTGGGTAAAAACACTCCAAATATTGTTGTCATTCATGTTTTAGCAGGAAGAGCAACTAAGATTTAACGATTCTATCCACCCAGAATGGTTATATCTAAAACTAATACCCTGTACACTCAAATTAATGCCATGTTTTGTATAAGGCACCAGGACATTCTGTCAGTTCTAATAAAACATTCTCACTGATGATACCACTGTGTAAGCCATTACTTGCGTGTGTGTGTGTGTTACACTAACAAAGCTAATTATATAGGTTAGATGCAACACATTAATTGATGTATCAACTGTGCATAGCCAGCTGTGACATGTGACAGGCCTGAGAAAACAACTAAAGGCAGCGTTTATGCAACCTCCATTTAATGTGACTGCGACTGTGACTATGTGACCCACATCTGATTACTGCAGCTGTGACTATGTGACCCATGTTTGATGTGACTATGTGACCCATGTTTGATGTGACTGGATGTGACTATGTGACCCACATTTTATAAGACTGCTACTGCAACTGTGACCCACATTTGGTATGACTGCGGCTGTGACTATGTGACCTACAATTGATGTGACTGACTATGCGACCTATATTTAATGTGACTGCATCTGTGACTTTTGCATACATTTCTGAATAGCATTTCTCCAACAGAGAACTGAAATGATTTAAAATAGCATTTCCTTTAATTTCACAAACAATAATAAAAAAGGCCTAGAATGGGGTTGGATTGAAACCCCACCCAGAAGATCCCAAATAGATTTTTTTAATAGCGATTTCCTACAAAACTACCAAAGTGTTTAGAAAGTCAACACTGATGGTGATAAACAACATTTACAAAACGATTTAGACAAATTAATTAAATGGTCTGAAAAAAGGCAGATGACATTAAATTTTGGGAAATGTAAACGCCAACATACAGGACATGGGAACTTGGATGTAAACTATAAAATGGGAGATACTGTTCTAGGTACTATTGTAAAAGAAAAGGACTTAGGAATAACAATAAGTGCTGATATGAAAGTGTCAGAACAGTGTAGTATTGCAGCTTCAAAGGGTAATCAAATTGTTGGGTTGATTAGGAGAAACATAATATACAAGGAAAAAAGCTACTTATACCTCTGTATAAAACAATAGTTAGACCTTATTAGGAATACTGTATACAAGCGTGGAGACCATATTGTAAGAAGGATATATATATAGAGATCAGATTGAAGTTTTTAAGATATTGAATGGGTATGAAAATATTGATTAATAAAGGATCAGCGTAGATTAGATTGGATATCAGGAAGTACTCGTTCTCATAGAGGACAATAAATTAATGGATTGTATAACTGCTAACAGCGTGAATATGTTTAAAAACAAGGTTGACACATAGCAACATGAATGAAAAAATGTTGTCTCTCGATAAGCCAATGGCTTCCTTGTCTTCTTGCCATCTGAGCCTTTGGCTTGGATGGCAAATCTTGTTAAATCTTGCTAAATTTGTCACCCCTAACTGGCCCTAAGTCCACATTTTCATTTGTGAGATGTGCAGATGTTTTGGACAATTATTTTTTTGGTCAAAGAGGGTTACATGGAAAATAACACTGTAGAAAAACTGCCCCATATAAAGTCCATTGCCAGTTCCCACAAACACTGTTCCAACTGGGATGATGTTGTGGAGCCAGCAAGGCCTGTAGAACTTGGTCAGAATATGGGACATCTCCACAGAAATGCCCCTGATAAACACCATGTTTACACAGAAACCTGCCATCAGCATTCCACCACTGCGCACTGTAAAAAAGACATCCAAAACAATTCTAGCATTGCCAACCACAACGTAACCACATCAATTTAACCCTGTAGAGGGGTTATTGGACCCACCACCAGGGGTGTGTGAAAAAGCAATGAAATGACTTGCAGGCTGTCCAGCGAGGACATTGTAGTTTAATCAATGCAAGAGGAATTCCTGATTATAAGCCGCCTGCCTGAAATCTATCTGACCTAGGTGACCTAAATCTACTATGGCTCTGTTCACCTGAACATTTCTCCCACATTCAGTCGTGGCTCCCCATGGCTCATGGCTGAAAGGAGGTCAGAGGGAAAGATACGGCCAAAACAAAGAAGGGAAGCCATCCTTTTTAAGCATGGATCCACAAAATGGGTGGGGGCGTTTAAGACACTTCACGTGCCAATTGCACCCAGTGCCTACCCCTGAATGGAACACGTTTCCTGTCAGGGTAGGCCTCAACCAAACTTGTGACAGGACAACAAATAATGGGGTGTTAGGTTTTTTGCTGAAGGGTAGGGTGTTGAGCAAACCGTGACGACTGTGCAAGGGGCGTCAGCGGAGCGTGCACAATAAGACATTATTATGCATGCATGCACTCACAACACTAAATTGGCATGATAAATCCGTCTAAGCCATGTGAAGGTCATTACAACCACACGACATTGCTAAACACTAGTACCAGTTGACATAAACTGACGCAAATGACATCACACCATTGTAAGCAATAACTAGTCCATTGTTATAATGCGGTGAAGTTGACACGTTTTATTACTTACAACTGCTGAGGCTAGCTACACTCAAACCAGCCCGGCACGTCCTTATGTCATACCCATTGTTCGAGCCGCCACATAAGCCATTCAACACAAACGAAGACTCGCCTAACCACAGTAATCTATTCGAGAGTTCTACGTTGACCCAACTGTACACAAGCCACAAAACCACAACATCGCACACAACGTGTGATCAACAAATAATGGTGTTTACATCGAACCAACCGTACTTTTGGAAACTTAAGAAGCCGATGCCGCTGTCAGAATTCTGAATTACTTCATACGTTACACTGGCAAAGTGTGTGTACAGAAACCGATGGCAGACGCGTGTATAAACACAACCTCTTATTTGTGATCATGCCCAAGCAATGAAAAATGCACATAACTATCGGTCCTACTTTGGAAACTACAGGGACAACATGACTGGCTTAAAAAGCGATGAAAACACTTGGTGTGTCAGGCAAAGTGGCCACCGCTCTACGACAGTGCAAGTAGGTAAGTGTCATCACTCAGAGAATACTTTGCAAGTAGGTAAGTGTCGTCACTCAGAATACTTTGCTCAATTAGACACAGGTTGGCGCACTTCAGTGTGGTTTGAGTTATTTTTATATTTATGATGCACCAGTTTTTAACTTCCAGTGTTTACTTTTGAAAGTGCAACCAAGCAGTTATAACATTCTTATGTGTATTTATGTCACTGAAAGTCCAAAGAATGTCAGGCTAACAAGTTACAGAGAATGTCAACAAGTTTCACAGTTTAAAAAACAAAATAACAAAATTTTATATGGAGATATACAAATTGTTTTTACCTTTCAGACTTGTTAAATCAAAAATGTGTAACAGTGTTTAAAGTCAACTCCAAGGCAAAGCATTCTCATAATCACCACAGTGAGAGGAAAACTGTGTCACAGGAAGGTGAACCAACTGCTTGTCTTGTCAAATAAAGAGGTAGATAGATGCATACGGTTAAGTGGCTAATTCTCAAGTACCAGTATCAGCTGTCAGAAATATCCAGAAAAATCACTTTCCTAACCCACACTTGAGCTCAGTGCAGCAATAAATGACCTCGCTTGCATTCAACTAGCAATAACAATCCATGTTTACTTTACCTACACTGCTGATTTATGTGCAAGCCCTGACCATACAGTGAAGCATAACAGGATGGTCCATTCTGTTTTTTGAAAGCCAATTTGATGGTATTATACAACACAAGACCAGCTGTGGCCAAAGAGCCAGTAAAATGTGGCTACTTACAACTACGTAGCAGTTAAAGGAGCCAGTGGCCTGCCACACGGCAGAAACACTCAGAGGTAGACAGAGACAGGAACAGGTAATTTGATAGTTTTTCAATACATGGACATCATGGTTTCAATGCCCCCCCCCCCCCGGCTCGGTTGGTCAATGGTTGGGTGTTCCCTCATGTTCAGGGTTCAAACTCCAGGCTGGGGGGGCCTACCAGTCAGTTCACAGAAAATGGATACAAGTTTGCTGAATTGTCTAGATTGTCTACATTTGGGTGTATGAAGTTGGAAATAGGTGGTGGTCTATATCAAGGAATACCCACTAACATAAAACACTCAATTAAGATCCTTAAAGCTACCACTGTGGGCACATTTCAAAAATCTTACATAAAAGTTTTGGAATGAATACTTTTCATTCCCATTTTGGCACAAGGCTTATATTTGAACTCTCAACAGGATGAAGACATTAAACTTATTCTGTGCTGCTTGTTTGATTACTGCAAAAAGCAGATGAAATGTTGTAAATGATTACTGCAAGCAGATGACATGTCGTAAAGTTTTGTAAAACACCAAAAAACACCAAATGTTCCTGTCGCAGTGTCCACATTTCTTCGACCAACATTTAAAAATAGTTACCAGGAACACAATGCCATGGATTATTACCATATGAAAGGATGAAATTTTACTATTGTCTGCAAGGCATGGATACATTTTGAGTCTAATTACATCTGTGAAGGTGGCGGAATTTGCAGACAATTGTAAAGATTACACTACATTTCAACTGAAGCTGTCAACTCGCAAACAGATTATTTTGTTTCCTGGATATATGTACCATGTCAGTATAAAATATGTTTACCTCATATGTCAGAAACTCTGAGAGAACGTCATAGGCAGTATCAATTTGGGTTGACACCGACACCACTATTCTCGACTGCAGATACTATACGTCAGCCCACAACTTGCTCCAACCTCCACTGAGCCCAGGTATAAACAAAACGACAAACGTGCGACATCGCATAAAATTCGATCGATGGAAAGTTAATGTCGAGTGTTTGTGCCATCAAAACGACCCCTCTCGAAGACCACAAAATATGTGATTAACATACCGCCAATTTACGCCCCTCCCCCTTCGGACGGAGCAGAAATGACAACCCAGCAACCCGCAATTAAAGCAGCCCCGGTGTAAATACCGTATGATAATTAAGCGCGGTCGAAAGTCGCGTTTTGCCGGCTCTCAGGAAGGGTTCTGCGGGTAGCGATCCAGTGCCGTTCATCCGTCGAACAAGTTCCAATGAAATGCGTAGTTTTCGCCGGCCGGATACCGTCCGTCGGCACCGACATGGCCAGGTCGACTGAATCGACTGACGAACGCCAAAATTCGACGCAGAAGGACGCAGTACCCAGCGGCAGCCTAGGCCGCGCCGCGTTCAGCTGGCCCAAGCTGTGACGTAAATATCCGGCTGCTTGCTTAGACTAGCACAAACGCTCCGAATTTTCACCGAAATCGAATATTCCCGTTGCAAAACGTAGCGTCGACGTCAAACTAATCCGTGTCGGGTTCGTTTGTCGGCGTCGAGGGGGTGGATAGAAATCTGCGTTCAGTCGGGGTTGCTTGTTTGCAGCGTGCGCCCGCTACCACGGCCGTGGCGCCACCATTCGCTGCAACGTCCTTCAAAATTTATGAATGGATCAACATGGTAGAGCGAAAGAGCAGCCGACAAACGGCCATTCCGTCTCGCTACTCACCGAATTCGGCATCCGTTCAGCGCCCGCACACTCGTGCCGATTTCTCCGACTTCATGAGCGCTGCTTCGTCGCGCTAAATCCCAGCAAATCGGCGTTAAAACCGCACAAACGCAAAACACTCCTCCATTGAAGGAACATCCCATATATGGAAAGCGAGTGGCTATGTGACACGAGCGAATGACCTCCCTCGAGACTTCCGGACCGAGTCCATACTCCACTCGAGGGGTGTCAGGTTCACCGCGCCTAAACGCCAGCAGTGAAAGCCGCGAAACCGCGCCATGTTTACCTGTGGTAAACACGTTTTTGGCGGGTTCACGTTGCGTGTTTGTTTGTTGTCGACCTGTACAGTGCGTTTATTCTGTTTTGTAGCTATCTGGATGCAGTATGCACGCGCTGCATATTAATCAATGCAATAGCCGTCGGGGAACTAGGAGCGCATTCACAAGTGGTAGGTCTACAAGTAGGTTTATTTTTCTCCTTCAAAGGAGTCACCGGCTCAGAAAACTGTAAACTCTTAATCTCGATGTTTTCATCTATAGCCTATACACGATTTCGATTTCATATATACGCAATCGATTCATAAACTGGACGTGTCCAGATGAAAACATTAAGATTACGTTTATTTTTGTTTGCGCCTAAAGCAAATGTCACGCCAAACAATAGCCAATTTATGTTTTAGGGCCTATCAAGAAATGTACTAATTTCCGTTCACCACTCCTTCCCACCCCACTATGTGTACATTTGTGTCCCTTCTTCTCCAAGTGTCCCAGTCGGTCTCTCTTCTCCCAGTGTCCCTGTCTGTTTCTCCTCTCCCAGTGTCCCTGTATGTTTGTTTCTTCTCTCCCAGTGTCCCTCTTTGTTTCTCCTCTCCCATTGTCCCTGTCTGTTTCTTCTCTCCTCTCCCATTGCCCCTGTCTGTTTCTTCTCTCCTCTCCCATTGCCCCTGTCTGTTTCTTCTCTCCTCTCCCATTGCCCCTGTCTGTTTCTTCTCTCCTCTCCCATTGCCCCCGTCTGTTTCTTCTCTCCTCTCCCATTGTCCCTGTCTGTTTCTTCTCTCCTCTCCCAGTGCCCCCGTCTGTTTCTTCTCTCCTCTCCCAGTGCCCCTGTCTGTTTCTTCTCTCCTCTCCCAGTGCCCCTGTCTGTTTCTTCTCTCCTCTCCCAGTGCCCCTGTCTGTTTCTCCTCTCCTCTCCCAGTGTCCCTGTCTGTTTCTTCTCTCCTCTCCCAGTGTCCCTGTCTGTTTCTCATCTCCCAGTGCCCCTGTCTGTTTCTTCTCTCCTCTCCCAGTGCCCCTGTCTGTTTCTCCTCTCATCTCCCAGTGCCCCCGTCTGTTTCTCCTCTCATCTCCCAGTGCCCCCGTCTGTTTCTCCTCTCCTCTCCCATCGTCCTTGTCTGTTTCTCATCCACCAGTATCCCTGTATGTTTCTTCTCTCCTCTCCCAGTGCCCCTGTCTGTTTCTTCTCTCCCAGTGCCCCTGTCTGTTTCTCCTCTCATCTCCCAGTGCCCCCGTCTGTTTCTCCTCTCCTCTCCCATCGTCCTTGTCTGTTTCTCATCCACCAGTATCCCTGTATGTTTCTTCTCTCCTCTCCCAGTGCCCCTGTCTGTTTCTTCTCTCCTCTCCCAGTGCCCCTGTCTGTTTCTCCTCTCATCTCCCAGTGCCCCGTCTGTTTCTCCTCTCATCTCCCAGTGCCCCCGTCTGTTTCTCCTCTCCTCTCCCATCGTCCTTGTCTGTTTCTCATCCACCAGTATCCCTGTATGTTTCTTCTCTCCTCTCCCAGTGCCCCTGTCTGTTTCTTCTCTCCTCTCCCAGTGCCCCTGTCTGTTTCTCCTCTCATCTCCCAGTGCCCCCGTCTGTTTCTTCTCTCCTCTCCCATCGTCCTTGTCTGTTTCTCATCCACCAGTATCCCTGTATGTTTCTCCTCTCATCTCCCAGTGTCCCTGTCTATTTTTCCTCATACATCGTCCTTGTCTGTTTCTCTTCTCCCAGTCTCACTGTCTGTTGCCCCTCTCCCAGTGTCTCTCTCTCTCTGTTTTTCTCCATCAGTGTCCCTGTCTGTTTTCGCTCTCGGCTTCCAGTGTCCATGTCTGTTTTCCTTCTCCTCTCCCAGTGCCCCTGTCTGTTTCTCCTCTCCTCTCTCAGTGCCCCTGTGTGTTTCTCCTCTCCTCTCTCAGTGCCCCTGTCTGTTTCTCCTCTCCTCTCTCAGTGCCCCTGTCTGTTTCTCCTCTCCTCTCTCAGTGCCCCTGTCTGTTTTACCCTATCCCAGACTACCCGTCTGTTTTCCCTCTCGTCTCCAAGTGCCCTGTCTGTGTAACACTTATCCTGTCACTTCGTAGTATCCTTCATCCACCAAAATGATCCTTCTTTCTCTCCTAACTCTTCTCAGTATATGTTTCCCTGTTTGGTCTGTCATCCCTCTTTCACCCCGTCTGTCTTACCTCCCTCTCTCCTTCCCTCCACTCCCCTACCCACCCCTCCTCCAATCTACATTGACCTCTCTCACCATCCCCCTGTCATTCTCTTCCCCATTTCGTTTCACTTTAGTTCATCGCGAATTAAAATGAGACCTAATTCTAGACCAGTGGTTCCCAACCTCTTAAAGCCCATTCCCCACTTTTGCAAAACGATGCTATTCCCCCATACTCACTGCTATCACCTATATACAATTTTACTCGCACGTAATAAATTAAGAAAAAACAATGTCTTTCGAGTGTGAAAATTATTATATAAACATAACGTGCTACATCACAACAGTACGGAAGTCACAGCCACTACGAAACTCACAAATGAGGCTCAGTGAGATCCTTGTCCCTGTTTTCTCGCTGCAAGTTCTGCTATTTGTGGGCCTGTGACTGACAGCGCAGCTTAGATCACATTCAACTTTGAGCCTGCTTCGAGCCTTTGGCTTTATTGTCAGCAGGCAAGAGCCCGATTCACATAGGTATGTCGAGGAGAACGGGATCAGCACACGAAGGGCGTTGTTGCTAAGCCCATTGTATAATGGGCGCATCTTCAACCAGAACTCACTTAGGCCTCTGAAACTGAACTCATCCTTCGCTGAAGAATTGTGTGTTCCAAAAACTCCTCCTGGAGCTCTGCAGGGACGTCTACTTCTTCCTCATAAGTGCATAATCCCATTCTGACGTTGACTGTCCATGTTCTCACACAGCTCCCGGAAGAGACGAGTGTTCAAGGCTGAACCTTTGATGAAATTGACAATTTTGATCGACTTCCAAGTGAGAACGCAGGGCTGCCGGAAGCGTTTTGGAAGCGAGACCCTCTCTGTGAATTATGCAGTGTATTCCTGCCATTGCAGGATTCTTACGTTTGACGAGTGCCAAGAATCCTGACCGAGACCCCAGCATGTTCGGAGCACCATCTGTACACACACCAACAAGATCCTTCCACAGAAGGCCCAGAAGGTTGACACTAGGTCCATAATATGTTCTGCTTTGTTGTGGTCAGTGGACAGCTAAACAGGAAATCGTCTTTGATTGCTTGATCGTCAACATATCGAACAAAAACAATGAGCTGAGAGAGTTTCGCCACATCAGTCGATTCGTCTAAATGAATGGCGTGGTACGGTGACGACTTTATCTTTGTAATCACCTGATCTTTAATGTTTTGAGCCATATCTTCTATCCATGCTTTGATGGTGTTCTTAGACAACGGTATTTGCTTCAATTTGTTGACTGCATGTTCCCCGAGGACGAGTTTCGCGCAGTCAAGCATACACGGCTTGATTAGAGTTTCTCCAATATCGTGTGGGCCTTCTTGTTTTTGGCTACATGCAGAGTTACGGTATATGAAGCCTGTGTGGTGGCATTTGAAGCCCGTTAAAGCCAAATTAAATTATATATATATATGTATGTATGTATGTATGTATGTATGTATGTATGTATGTATGTATGTATGTATGTATGTATATATATATATATATATAATACGTGTATAAAAGTACAACCGGCAGCGTAATAAACACTAAAATAATCTAAACAACAATGAAAAGAGTGTGAAAGCTGAATATGTGCACTTATTTTTTGTGTTTGGCTTTCATTCCCCTTTGAAATACCACAATTCCCCCAGGGGGAATTCACCCCCGTTGGGAACCCCTGTTCTGGGGTATTCGCCTAGTTGGTCACATTCCTCCTGTATGAAATGAAACGCGTTTCAGAATAGTCTCCTTTAATAAGGCTTTATTCTCAGTGTATATTTCGATATGTGGACGACGCTTACTGACACCTGCGCCCTTTATAGTGGTAGCCTATAGACCCAAGTAAACGACACTTCGGTCTATGTCTTCAGTCTCTGCGACGTTGCCACCAACTGTCAGTCCCCATGGCAACGTAGAATATACGCCAATGTTTGCTTCGACAGGTTGATGGCCACGCAAACAATACTAGTGCGAATAGAAATTTACGACGACAACACAAGTGTCAACTCCTCCGACAATTGTCTGCTGCGTTCAGGTTGTTTGATCACATTTGGACACGAACAGCCACAGGTGGGCGATTAGCCACCAAACGACCTGGGTCGACATTAAAAAAACGTTGTTTGTTTTGTAAACTTTTAACTCGGTCAAACAGTCGCTGCAGCCGGACGCCGCTTTCTTTCCCGTCGTTGCTGCTAACGCGGCGAAGTTCGCAATGGCGGCTGGAATGTGGCGGGCGTCCCATCGGCCGCTCGTAAATCACGAACCCGGCGTCCAGTGAATGAAACGGCGCGAATACTGCCACCTGTCGGCCACCGCGTCAGTCAGCCTCGGCGGGAGAGCGAATTAATTGCCAGGAAATAGTAAAACATCAGCCGGACGAGCGGATGCAGCAGTTATAAATAGCCGGCTGGGTTTCGACTCGCCTCACACCTAAATGCCACTCGACCCTCAACAAATGGGGCCTTACGCGTATGACTTGGTCTCCAGTGGCGTATTTTATCAGCGTTCAGTTGTACGACACATGGAGTGTTACCGATCGCCCGAAAGTAATGCTAACAAGGAAACCTATGACTGGCCAGATTACTAAATAAGAAATGTTAGGTACAAAGTCTGATCGTTTTTTGTCGTAAAATGATATTTTACAGTGTAAAGTATATGTATTATTACATATTGACCGCCCCAATGTGTTTAAATGAACCACACTTTTATATTTTTATAATATCACATTATCTGTTTAATTCGATTCTTTCGAACCGGATATCATATTGACGTTGCACGCTGAACGGCAAGGCAGATATTCGCAAACAAACAACGGTCAAGTTATAGTTTTAAAATTTGGTAAGTTAAACGACATTTTGGTGGTCAATGTATTACAATGGATGCAGTTTATCATAATATGATTTTACGATAAAAACGACTTTGCACCTTTAACAATTTCTTTTACATGACCCAACGTAAACATCGTAGACGACGTAGACAACGTAAACGACGTAGACGACGTAGACAACGTAGACGACGTAGACGACGTAGACGACGTAGACGACGTAGACAACGTAAACGACGTAGACAACGTAGACGACGTAGACAACGTAGACGACGTAGACAACGTAGACAACGTAGACGACGGCTATGTTTATCAATTAAACGCTTCTGTTTTGTTTACATGGTCCACCAAGAAGAAAATGGAGTACGATAAATCATGATTATACAGAAGTAACCTCGTAGGCGTGCCCAGGCGAGGGTGTATCCGATACGCTCTCAGTCCCCACCCCGCATGGGTGGTCGCCTATATATTAAGTCACCCGATCACGTCCTGTTAACGGAGAATGTTGCATCCATGATACCATCTTCTCGTATTGTATATCCGGTTTGAATCTCCAATGATGCGTTCCCTGAGTTGGTCCTGTGTTATATTTATTTACACAGTAACGTCATATAACATATACGTTAGCTATACCATTAAGCTATTAAATAATTATAATAAGTTTCATATTAAAGTATTTGCTATACATCTAGGGTATAAGGCCCAATTCCACCTTCTTGTTCTGGCTTCTGTGCAGATCTTCTTTACATGTCTACTTCGTCGATCGTAAATTGTAAGCGTTTATCCGAGACTAATTCTAACAATTATTCCTTTGCATCCAACATATAAAATACTTGTTACTGATCCAAGCCCAATACCACCAGGTCCTAATACGCCACTGTCTTTATCAAACATGCTGCACTGCACAGAGGAGTGTGGGCAGGCTTTATATACCACACTGTTGCGCTGTGATGGCGATACGTGTTCTGTGATGGCGATACGTGTTCTGTGCTGGCGACACGTGTTCTGCGTTGACGTTTCTCACGAGTGCGTCTTTTTCTGATAATTACATCTCTGGAACCGTCGGCAAAACTTATGAGATTATAATAACAGTTCTAGTAATTGTCCACTGCTGGACAAGGTCCAAAACAGAATAGTTGTCCAGATCGCACGTAGAAGCACACGAATGCTCCACTGCTGTGACAAACCGGCAGCACAACTGATACTTCTAAACCTGACACTAGCACATGAAGTAATAGGATTCAGATATGGACCATGCTTGTGGGACGACAGACCCAGTCCCCTGTATGACTTGGTCTATTGTAAGCCACTGCGTCATATCCCAACGGTTCAATCTATGGAAGCACTGCATAACAACACTAACCTGGCATATAGATATTCACTTGGGAACATTCCTTCACACAAAAATCCCAGCGAAACGAGGCAGAAAAGCGGGTTGTGTGTTGGGTAAGAGCTGTGGGAATATCTATCATGTCAAAGGTTAGAGCGTTGCCACTGGCCAACTCATTATTAGTTGTTTCTGCCTACGTCAACCCTGGCTTATTAAATCACTAACCAGCGTAGCCGCTTACGGAACTAAAAAACAGCGAAATGCGTGGAATGTCGTTGGACTACGATTCCCTGATATATGCGAGTTGCAGTCTGTTGCGTCTATCCCAGGTGTCTGTGGCGTGAAATAGTGTCCCGCAAATATTTCGTGCATTTCCAATTCGAAACATCCAAACGAACTACAAACTACGAACTGCCAAATAAAACTTGCCCCGAGATAATTCTTAGCAACGCATCTCTAGGTCAAAGTGTATTCGTGTTGATCTAACAATATCGCCACTGGTTCACGATGATGCTGCAGAAAATAATCTAGTTTTGTGGTGCACTCGAATGACCTAAAGGCAAGCGCCTCCATATCAACCTTTAAGGAAAACAACGCTAATTGAGGAAGTGCGCGGTTCAAAATACGCGTAGTTTACAGCATTGCGACGGCAACTGGGACAAACCCGAATCTTATTAGGCTGAACGTTCGACAGCTAAAAAAGACTATTAGAGACCTGCGTGCAAAGTGGTCAATGTCTATATACTGCCTGCCTCCTGAGACTCTCTCACACCAACCACCTCCCACGGCTCCTCCGTTTTTTTGTCTGTCTATTATGTTCACTCACCCAGTTATGTTCTCATACTTGGACTTCCTCTTTTTGTTTTCGGTCATCGGCGTATTCTCTGGGTCGTATAGGTAGCAGACGGCGTATTCTCTGGGTCGTATAGGTAGCAGACGGCGTATTCTCTGGGTCGTATAGGTAGCAGACGGCGTATTCTCTGGGTCGTATAGGTAGCAGACGGCGTATTCTCTGGGTCGTATATGTAGCAGACGACATATTGTCTGGGTCGTATAGGTATCAGACGACGTATTCTCTGGGTCGTATAGGTATCAGACGACGTATTCTCTGGGTCGTATAGGTATCAGAAGACATATTCTCTGGGTCGTATAGGTAGCAGACGACGTATTCTCTGGGTCGTATAGGTAGCAGACGGCGTATTCTCTGGGTCGTATAGGTATCAGACGACATATTCTCTGGGTCGTATAGGTATCAGACGACATATTCTCTGGGTCGTATAGGTATCAGACGACGTATTCTCTGGGTCGTATAGGTATCAGACGACGTATTCTCTGGGTCGTATAGGTATCAGACGACGTATTCTCTGGGTCGTATAGGTATCAGACGACATATTCTCTGGGTCGTATAGGTATCAGACGACATATTCTCTGGGTCGTATAGGTATCAGACGACGTATTCTCTGGGTCGTATAGGTATCAGACGACGTATTCTCTGGGTCGTATAGGTAGCAGACGACATATTCTCTGGGTCGTATAGGTATCAGACGACATATTCTCTGGGTCGTATAGGTATCAGACGACGTATTCTCTGGGTCGTATAGGTATCAGACGACGTATTCTCTGGGTCGTATAGGTATCAGACGACGTATTCTCTGGGTCGTATAGGTATCAGACGACGTATTCTCTGGGTCGTATAGGTAGCAGACGACATATTCTCTGGGTCGTATAGGTATCAGACGACATATTCTCTGGGTCGTATAGGTATCAGACGACGTATTCTCTGGGTCGTATAGGTAACAGACGACGTATTCTCTGGGTCGTATAGGTAGCAGACGACATTTGTCATTAACTGGACGATCCACGTCGAGTAATGCGTTGGCAGTATACCAGGAGATGTAACTTTCGAAGGTGTCCCAGGTGTTTTCCCTCTTCTAATCATACAATATGTACTAGAAGAAATATATATATATATATATATATATATATCTCTCTCTTCTAGTACATATTGTATGATTAGAAGAGGGAAAACACCTATATATATATATATATAAATATATTTTCTTTTTTACATCTGTGCATAAAACTAGACATTTTGATTTATGTGGTTCTTTGTAGTGGAAACGGAAACAATGTCAATGACCCGTCACCTCTGTTTTAGTTGTGCGTCCTCTGCGTGACGTCGTCTTGAAGGTCAGGGTGACAGAAATCCTGTTGATTTGTGTTTGTTTGCGTTGGTTTCACATCCGGGGGCGGGGGTGAACAACTGAGAGTGGGAGAGAATGACATAGGGCAGGGATGAACAACTGAGAGTGGGAGAGAATGACATAGGGCGGGGGTGAACAACTGAGAGTGGGAGAGAATGACATAGGGCAGGGGTGAACAACTGAGAGTGGGAGAGAATGACATAGGGCAGGGGTGAACAACTGAGAGTGGGAGAGAATGACATAGGGCGGGGGTGAACAACTGAGAGTGGAAGAGAATGGCATAGGGCGGGGGTGAACAACCGAGAGTGGGAGAGAATGGCATAGGGCGGGGGTGAACAACCGAGAATGGGAGAGAATGACATAGGGCGGGGGTGAACAACCGAGAGTGGGAGAGAATGGCATAGGGCGGGGGTGAACAACCGAGAGTGGGAGAGAATGGCATAGGGTGGGGGTGAACAACCGAAAGTGGGAGAGAATGACATAGGGTGGGGGTGAACAGCCGAGAGTGGGAGAGAATGGCATAGGGTGGGGTGAACAACCGAGAGTGGGAGAGAATGACATAGGGCGGGGGTGAACAACTGAGAGTGGGAGAGAATGTCTTAGGGCAGGGGTGAACAACCGAGAGTGGGAGAGAATGGCATAGGGCGGGGGTGAACAACTGAGAGTGGGAGAGAATGGCATAGGGTGGGGGTGAACAACCGAGAGTGGGAGAGAATGACATAGGGTGGGGGTGAACAGCCGAGAGTGGGAGAGAATGGCATAGGGCGGGGGTGAACAACTGAGAGTGGGAGAGAATGACATAGGGCAGGGGTGAACAACTGAGAGTGGGAGAGAATGACATAGGGCGGGGTGAACAACTGAGAGTGGGAGAGAATGACATAGGGCAGGGGTGAACAACTGAGAGTGGGAGAGAATGACATAGGGCAGGGGTGAACAACCGAGAGTGGGAGAGAATGACATAGGGCGGGGGTGAACAACTGAGAGTGGGAGAGAATGGCATAGGGTGGGGGTGAACAACCGAGAGTGGGAGAGAATGACATAGGGTGGGGGTGAACAGCCGAGAGTGGGAGAGAATGACATAGGGCAGGGGTGAACAACTGAGAGTGGGAGAGAATGACATAGGGCAGGGGTGAACAACCGAGAGTGGGAGAGAATGACATAGGGCGGGGGTGAACAACTGAGAGTGGGAGAGAATGGCATAGGGTGGGGGTGAACAACTGAGAGTGGGAGAGAATGACATAGGGCGGGGGTGAACAACTGAGAGTGGGAGAGAATGACATAGGGCAGGGGTGAACAACTGAGAGTGGGAGAGAATGACATAGGGCAGGGGTGAACAACCGAGAGTGGGAGAGAATGACATAGGGCGGGGGTGAACAACTGAGAGTGGGAGAGAATGGCATAGGGTGGGGGTGAACAACCGAGAGTGGGAGAGAATGACATAGGGTGGGGGTGAACAGCCGAGAGTGGGAGAGAATGACATAGGGCAGGGGTGAACAACTGAGAGTGGGAGAGAATGACATAGGGCAGGGGTGAACAACCGAGAGTGGGAGATAATGGCATAGGGCAGGGGTAAACAACCGAGAGTGGGAGAGAATGGCATAGGGCGGGGGTGAACAACCGAGAGTGGGAGAGAATGACATAGGGCGGAGGTGAACAACTGAGAGTGGGAGAGAATGGCATAGGGCGGGGGTGAACAACTGAGAGTGGGAGAGAATGACATAGGGCAGGGGTGAACAACTGAGAGTGGGAGAGAATGACATAGGGCGGGGTTGAACAACCGAGAGTGGGAGAGAATGGCATAGGGCAGGGGTGAACAGCCGCGAATGGGAGAGAATGGCATAGGGCGGGGGTGAACAGCCGAGAGTGGGAGAGAATGGCATAGGGCGGGGGTGAACAGCCGAGAGTGGGAGAGAATGGCATAAGATCGCAATAAATAAAGACGACTCGTCAAGAGGGCGGAACAAATTAAGCGGTGTGGCATCCACGCCGCAAGGGAAGAAGTGGGGTGGCACCCACCCCGCAAGGGAAGAAGAAGACAGGAAGGACGTGAAGCTAGTCTCACTAATTATTTGGCCGGGTGATGGCGACTTCTGTTTATCTGGAACAGTTCATCTCAGACCCAAAACAGAAACCATTGAGTTTATCAACAGCTCTGCGGTTATTTTATTTCGGTTTGTCCAACGGTCTCCGTGCGTGCTTGCAGAAATAACAACCCAGACATAACGAACTGTCTCCGTGCGTGCTTGCAGAAATAACAACCCAGACATAACGAACTGTCTCCGTGCGTGCTTGCAGAAATAACAACCCAGACATAACGAACTGTCTCCGTGCGTGCTTGCAGAAATAAAAACCCAGACATAACGAACTGTCTCCGTGCGTGCTTGCAGAAATAACAACCCAGACATAACGAACTGTCTCCGTGCGTGCTTGCAGAAATAACAACCCAGACATAACGAACTGTCTCCGTGCGTGCTTGCAGAAATAACAACCCAGACATAACGAATTGTATCCGTGCGTGCTTGCAGAAATAACAACCCAGACATAACGAACTGTCTCCGTGCGTGCTTGCAGAAATAACAACCCATACATAACGAACTGTCTCAGTGCGTGCTTGCAGAAATAACAACCCAGACATAACGAACTGTCTCCGTGCGTGCTTGCAGAAATAACAACACAGACATAACGAACTGTCTCCGTGCATGCTTGCAGAAATAACAACCCAGACATAACGAACTATCTCCATACGTGCTTGCAGAAATAACAACCCAGACATAACGAACTGTCTCCGTGCGTGCTTGCAGAAATAACAACCCAGACATAACGAACTGTCTCCGTGCGTGCTTGCAGAAATAAAAACCCAGACATAACGAACTGTCTCCGTGCGTGCTTGCAGAAATAACAACCCAGACATAACGAACTATCTCCGTGCGTGCTTGCAGAAATAACAACCCAGACATAACGAACGGTCACTTTCTGGTGGGCGAACTTCGGTGAACTTTTATTTTGGCTGTTTCTCAAACCCCGCCGCAAATTTGCCGCAGGCAAACATGTGCAAATGTTCGCATGTGTTCGTGCGGGCGTACACGTTTATAGAAACTTCCTGCCAAACCTTGGCTTCCTCAAGTCTCAAGTGGTTATACTCCAAACAGCCCAAACTTTTGTGATGGACTGTGCGCATGCGCTGTGGGTGGTACATAAACTAAAAGACTAGTATCTTTAATGTTGCTGAAATGGTTTTATCTGATAGTTTTATTTATTTTATGTATAGGATGTTAGATGAACATTTTGAATAGGTTGGTTATGCGGGACACTATTTACTGTCGCTGTCTTGCCACATGCACACATAGACAGTTTCCATACCCACACCATGTATAATTTTACGCTGAGCACTGTGTTTTAAAGGCAGTTCAGGTGATTTTTGGTTGAATCATATTCCATTTGCGAATGGCTCGGGGATAAAATGAAAAGACCATTGCATTTATACGACACCTGGGGGCTACGTATTGTCCACGGGTTCGAGAGCGGGTTAGTAGGCCTGGAGGGTGGGGGGGGGGTGATCTTAATAATATTATTTATAATTTTGTAGAAGGTTGTGGCTTGTTTAATAATACGTCTTCGTTCAAGGGTTGGCCATCCAAGGGCAGTAATTAGATCTGCTGGATTTGTGTTCCGTCTGTAATCATTGTTAACAAATCTGGCAGCAGAGTGTTGTACTCTTTCGAGGCTTTTAACTTGTGAAATGGTGTGAGGATTCTCAATAGTTGCCCAGGATGCACGCGCTATTTGACTGGCACTGGGCCACGCTATCAACAACACTATTTGACTGGCACTGGGCCACGCTATCAACAACACTATTTGACTGGCACTGGGCCACGCTATCAACAACACTATTTGACTGGCACTGGGCCACGCTATCAACAACACTATTTGACTGGCACTGGGCCACGCTATCAACAACACTATTTGACTGGCACTGGGCCACGCTATCAACAACACTATTTGACTGGCACTGGGCCACGCTATCAACAACACTATTTGACTGGCACTGGGCCACGCTATCAACAACACTATTTGACTGGCACTGGGCCACGCTATCAACAACACTATTTGACTGGCACTGGGCCACGCTATCAACAACACTATTTGACTGGCACTGGGCCACGCTATCAACAACACTATTTGACTGGCACTGGGCCACGCTATCAACAACACTATTTGACTGGCACTGGGCCACGCTATCAACAACACTATTTGACTGGCACTGGGCCACGCTATCAACAACACTATCGCTGCATATGTATCGCACCAAATTCTTCTGAAACAGAATTGCCAGAAGGCGTTCTTTAATTATAACACGCAGCTGGCAAAGCAATGTATTTTAAGCCGTTTAACCACACCGTTATCAATAACATGTGATTCTTAAAGACCTGATACATTTTGACCGCAGGTATGAATCGTTTAAACATGTTTGCATGCGCTTGAGAAGAATCCGCCGACGTCACGTCTGGATAGTGAACACTCCTTCAACTGCGCACGGCAGCAATATCGAAATTCAGTGAGATCGAGGCCAATGGAACAGGAAGTGGCATTTTGGCGTGACCTCCGACAGGAGTGGCAATATAAACGTCCTTCTAAGCGGGTTTTTTTTACGGCGTAAGCAAACCACTAACCGAAGAAGCCATTGAGAAACATGTTAAATGTCTTGGGTCAACGGTAATCGGTGCACTGGCACGTACAGGCACATTCCAAAAAAACAGGCGCGTATCAGTCACGTACACAATGCGCATGGTTGAATGTGAGTCTGGGGAAGTCCCACGATAATTTCCACCCGGCAGTTGTCCGTCTCGGTTTAAAACAACGCCTACCGAGTGTGAATTTTACACCAATTACCACCAATTACCGAAACAGAAACGTATCTGAACCATTAATTATTCTATAAGTTGGACACAGGTGCACAGTGGTTAAAACATCTAACTCTCAGTCGGGGGGCCGGGCTTCGAGTGCCGCCTTTTCGAAACTTGGGCAATTTTTTTCACTCCACGCCGACTTAGTTCATTCAACTGTATAAATGAATAGGGTAACCTGGGGCAGGGCGTTCGATTGTACACCATTAAACTACGTTAACATGTCTTTAATGTGCTCATGTTGTAGACAGATATGTGTGTTACCCATTGGAAAATTATTTTCAGCAAATTTACAACCTAGAGTTGCATTTGAAAAATAGCAAGAGTATCAAAAAAAACATATTGCCCCACCCTGGGGCAAAACAGCCCTGTGCCTGGGGCAAGAGGTCAGCAGCTCCCTCCCCCGTGGTTTTCGCGTATATGAACGAACCACTGCGTAAACATAAAATTTATACATGCAAATGGTATGAAAGGAATATATTAGGCTATTATAGTTGTTAAATTTAAATTGCACTTAACATATGCAATACACCTTGCAATCCATACATAATATAATATTGGCTAGTAATATTCGATTGTAATTACAATCTACAGGCTAGCAGAACATAAATTATACAACATTCATATTATATTAAATGTATTAAACATAATCGGTCATATGTAATACATTTCATACATTATGACCACGCGCGAGCGGGATAAGACATAGGAACCACCTTGCCCCATATGCACTACGGGTGTTTTGACACGATGTATACAAAACACAACATACTATTGCCCATTTTGTATTGTTTGACCTGTCAACTGATTAATACTATTATTATATCACCAATTAAGTTCATGATTCATATCGTTTTATAGTAAGTTGCACCATTTTACTATTGCCAAAATATTAGATCAAACATATAATAGTGCATATAAAAGTTAAAAAACACTGATTTAATTACGATCGTCTCGTATTGCTGAGCTTTCGGGGTGAGTATCCGATAGATGTTAGCTTCATTTTACCTCCAGAGGCCGTTTTATCCCAGGTTACACTGCCTAACAAGAGACAGGAGTACAAATGTGTGAACGAATAGTCTTCGCGCAATAGTTGCAGCGTGGCTGAATGTTTACAAGAGCAGTCGAGTTGGTGTTGGAAGTACTAGGTCTGCGGGAGGTGAAGTGTAAAGCGCTTTGAGCAGCCCAATGACTTGACACCGCGTTATATAAGAATTTACCTTTTAGTAAGATGTGTTTATACCATAGACATAAATAGAACACCCGTTAGTAAAACTAATAGTTTATAGGGGGGTGATTAATGATGTAACTCTATGGTTTATACACTGTGATTTCTATTTCCATGGAAAAATGCATGAGTTTCTTATATCTCGAAAGGGGTCGGTTAGAGACGAATAAACCAACCGAACGAGGATCAGTAAGCGAGAAGGCCTGTGTCCGGAGGGGTAATAACCCGGTGAATTGGGGCAACTGAAGTGTAAATGTATCGCAGCGACGGCCAACCGTAAATATTGACGTAGCGGCCCACACTTCACCCCCTGGAGTGGGGTAAAGATAGACGCGGGGCTCTGTCGCCAGCTGCATGACACAAACTACGACATAGCTCGCGTGTTTACGTCAACATTGCCGCGTCCGGGCAATGTTTACCATCTTCCTCCAGTTTCGTCGACCGAGACTCCTGTTGACTGACGTTCAGGAAATCACGGTTACGAACACATTGACATTGAATGATACAGCAAAAAATGTCATGCAAGTAACATTTATATACCTGTCTCTCTAACCAGGTGTCATATAAATGTTTACTACACATACATGGTCTTCACACGACAGTACTGTTAACATAATAGGAATATATTAAAGCACCTGAATCCACTTAAGATAAAATGCTCTCTGGTGTTAGATATTTCGCAATAATAACCACACGAAATATTCCAGGACAACAAACGTCCAATGTGTCTCAACAGTTAAGTTTTCAATCAATCCATCCTGCCAATTATAACACGAAGGGCCGCCAAACATGATCAATGACGAAACAGAAAAAAAACTTTATGATCGACATAAAGAGCTATGGAAAAAATATGATGAGATGATAGAATCAGACCGATGAGACGATAGAATCAGACCGATGAGACGATAGAATCAGACCGACGAGATGATAGAATCAGACCGATGAGATGATAGAATCAGACCGATGAGACGATAGAATCAGACCGATGAGACGATAGAATCAGACCGATGAGACGATAGAATCAGACCGATGAGACGATAGAATCAGACCGATGAGATGATAGAATCAGACCGATGAGACGATAGAATCAGACCGATGAGACGATAGAATCAGACCGATGAGATGATAGAATCAGACCGATGAGACGATAGAATCAGACCGATGAGATGATAGAATCAGACCGATGAGACGATAGAATCAGACCGATGAGACGATAGAATCAGACCGACGAGATGATAGAATCAGACCGATGAGACGATAGAATCAGACCGATGAGACGATAGAATCAGACCGATAAGACGATGGCGCGACAACATTACCAACACTGCAGGAGCACTTCGGTCAAGAACAGCCACATAGTGGGTGGCTACATCCTGAAATGGATGACAATGCGTAAGTGAAAGGTGAAATTACTGTTGTTTGGCACGCAGAACATTCTGGCACAACATGTTGGCCCATACAGTGTTGTAGGTGTGTTTAAAGTACATATTGTATGATACGACTTTCAAATTCATATATATCAAATTTCGCTTGTAAAAGAAGTTAAAATAATGCTATAAAATAACGGTACGTGTAACATCTGTCCTAAATGATACTGCTCTAGCAGTTTCCCAGCATTCTCCTCGCATACGAACGGACGGAAATAGGCCTACAACGTGGGCGATTGCTTCCATTCCCAAACGGCTACACATTGTCATTTCGACTTAAAATATCCTTACCCACAGTAAAAAATGAATGACGACCAATTCAGAATATATTACTAAACATGTTTTGCTAAATGGGACGCAATGACGTGTTATTGTGCAATACGTTTCCTGTGCATGAACATAGATATGAAAGAACTATATTTAGTTGATCGCACCCAATAACCCGGGAACTGCGCATGAGATCAATCCCAAGCCCGTCCACCCCGGAGCTGAAGTGGGTGCGGGAGGTGGTGTCCGCTAATGGGTAGCGAGTGCGAACGTGTCAAATTAGCCACTATCTTCATTATGTTAATGGGAATCACATTTGGCGCTGTGCTAACCGCCGCCCGTGTAATTACTTGCGCCTGTCAGCTCACTTGTTGACCTTCGTTGGTCTACCTAATTTTCGTCGGTTTTAATTACGGAACTCGCGCGCGCTTGTTATAATATTTTTTTCCTGGAATGTGGCCTGCGGCAACAATGAATGTCGACAGCCGCCACCTGGCGACAGGGCACACACACTACGCCACAACTCACCATCCTTCTTCCGTCTACAGGGGATCATTAAACAACAAGCGTGGTGGTATCCAGACCTGCCAATTTTCTGAAATGACAAAACTGGAGATTTGTGCGCGATGCAGAATCTTAATTTTAACGCTTGATTTGATTCGATGTTTGCAAACCACGTGATAATTTTCATCCAATTAACATGTCTATAACATGATTCCGGTGGCGAGGGAATTCAGATATATGCAACGACACGAATATTAAAAGTGTTGCTATTCGGAAAGTTTTCTCCACGAGAGAAATGTGGAAATATTTATTTATAAAAATGGAGCATGGTCAGAAATTTTTGGGGAAAACGGTATAGGAAGCATTAAAAACAGGAGATTTAATTTTCCGCGCGGGAGAACGGGAGTTGGGTCCAAATGCCGGAGCCTCCCGCCAGAAACCGGATACTTTCACATATCCACTACTGTCAATAGCCAGGTACTTATTTATATAGCTGAGTGAAGTGAGGCAAAATGGAGTGAACGAAATTGCCCAAGTTTCGAAGAAGGACCAATTAAAGTGCATCTACATGTTGTTGTTGTTGTTGTTTTGGACACCGTCTGTTAGGTATTCACAATAACAAGACCTGCTATATAATATAACGTTACGTGTAACGCCATATACATTATGCATACACATTCAATTTACATATATATATATATATATATATATATATATATATATATATATATATATATATATATATATATATATATATATATATATATATATATATATATTCTACAAATATTCTTGAAGATAATATACATATACATATCCTATATATTATACTCTGTTATACAATTAAAGATAAGCACATCACAAATAAGATAGGGTGGTTGTCTTCTATTAAAGTTGCTGTCAATCCCTGCATACAGTTGAATGTTTGGAGTTTTGATAGCATTGTGCAGGTTGACATTACCGTCGACGCTATCTCGAGGCCAATCGAAGGAAGAATACGTTGTCGATATCACAATTTCCCCGATACGCACCGTTACGTACTGTGACGTGACGATCAGTGCCGTAGCAATGGGGACAGATAAGATATTCAATTTACTTCCGGATTCAACCCAGATGATTATAGAGTGCAGTGATTTGATTTACTTCCGGGTTCAACCCAGATGATAGTAGAGTGCAGTGATTTGATTTACTTCCGAGATCAACCAAGATGATTAGAGTGGAGTGATTTGAGATGGTATCGCCTTTCGAGGATTTACTGCTGTGTGATGTAAAAACTGTCTCTGTCCAGCAGCCCGTTGTCACATCAAACTTGACGGTATACTGTATATTCATTGTTCCACTGAAACCGATGCTAACAGCGCGTCAAGTAATTCCACACTGTGCAATGGAGACTGGATACTTCTAGTTTTGTTTTTGTAACTGACTTGCAGTAGCGTTTTTGTCAAATCCAACAATTTTTTTCTCCAGAAAATCCACACGGAGGATGCCCCTAGCCATTTGTCGTCCAAACCGACCGAAGGTTGTCCTCGTAGACCAGGGATACTTCTATCACTGACGCGTGCATATATTACTACAAAGTAGCGCAAACCTAAGTTAACCATCTAATGTTATCCTTCAACCATACACTATGCCAGGTATATGCCAAGCAATAACTAAGTTCACGTATTTGTCGTAAGATGTCGCATTGGACGCGTAATAAACAGTTCGTTAGTCTCCACTGGGGGTGCGAATGTAGCACACAACGTATCGAGTTCTGTGTTCCTTATTTTTGAGAGATCTTATCCATCCAACGGTTGAATATCCTGGATCTACACAGTCCATCTAGATTTAGGAAGTCTTCGTGCGCTCAATGTGATCCAATCGTGTCGTATCTATATATCCACCCTGATCCCTGCCCATTCATTGCATTCCTCTTTCCCTCGAGCTTCCCTTCTATCAGCTTTTGTTTGTTAAAATGTTCACGACAGACGATATGACTGCATTAGAAACAAACGACGCATTTCTGAGCGGAGAGATACATTTTGGCACTCTGAGTATAGTTGTTCGTTTCTGTGCACCTACCCCAGAAAACACTCTGACAGAAGAAGTTTTGCTTTTAGCGTAACCGCTCTAACCACTGATGACTTCGTTCACTCCACATTGCTTTCGTTCACATATTTGCATAAATGAGTACCTGGCGCCTGTCCCTTTGGTGCTAACCTGTCATACACTCGTGTCGTGTTTAAGGAGAGCATACTGTGTGTGCCAGTGGACAACCAAACATAAACTGAGATTAGGATTAATATATACATTTTTGACATACACCCGCTATAGTTATGTCAGTGTCTCTGTGACTATAGGTCTACACGTAAACTGTGATAATGAGTAGGTCTATAGTTACACACACTCGTCAGCTGTTTTGGTGCATATGCATAGATATATGTCTAAACATCCTTTGTCAGTGTCTATAGATGTAGACACTAGACACGTACCAGTAGCTGTGCCGGTGTTTACAGATACACACGCCCGCCGCCCGCCGCCCATCCGCACGCTCACATGCAAGCACGTATCTCATACCACACCACAGTGAAACATACACGTACGCGCACGCGCACTCACACATATGCACGCACGCACGCACGCACGCACGCACGCACGCACACGCGCGCCGCCCTTATCCCACAGATCAATGCAAGAAATACAGCTGTAATTGCACCATAAAATCACTACATGTGACATTACTGCTAATGGGCAGTGACCACCCTTCGTGTCGACGTAGTGGGTTGATTAGGTGTCATATCCTGACAACTTCGGCTACATATAGTGAAATAAGGCATCGTAAGAACACCTGGCCACCGCAATAGGCCGCACACACAGACCAGTTAGTTAACATAAAGCATCCACTGTTAGAAATCAGGGCCGTAACATCAGTCAAGGCAGTTGAAAGGCCACGTAACTGCACACACACATGTTAGGTTTCTCACTGAGAAAACAAAGGTCCTGCCCTAGAAACCAATGTTGGTCTTTCTTTAGGAGAAATGTTTATCTATGCTAGTTTTAGCAAAAGCCTTTCTAGTTTGTAAAGAAATTATTTCACTTTATGTTGTGGACGTTTACCTCGGTCCTCTATTACCAGTGGTTACGGTCGTGGGAACTAGACGAAGTCATGTCGGGGGGGGGGCTTTGGGCGTTGTGTGAAACGACCCACTGAGTAACCAGTGCATGTCCTTGGTCAAGGAATCAGGGGTGGACGTTACACTCCCTCTTACTGTTGACGTGTTTTTTCAAGGTTATGTAGACCTTCTCAGGGTTCTTCTTAAGGTATGACCGCACGGCCTAACACCTGCTCTCTCAAAGTGTTTTGACTTTGTGCGTATTTTCGTAGTTATGAAAACTCGACCTTTATAAACCTGAACGCACTGCATAAAAAGGAAAGCCTTTTCATTGTTTAACTTTATATGTCTATATATATATATATATATATATATATATATATATATATATATATATATATATATATATATATATATATATATATATATATATATATATATATATATATATATATATATATATATATATACACGCCGATAAATTATTATAGTCAAGGAATGGGCAGCACTGTGCCCTACTTTCGTATTATCAACAAATTCGGCGTAAGACTGAACGGAGCAACTCGCCGAGTCCAATCGTTTCGTGACGGTGGGGGACACGAATCCGTGGGCTTACGAAGCGTCAACACACATCTAGTGAGATGATACCCTGACCTAGCCAATTCGTCGTACGCATGGCAAGCTAAATTCGCGCACCTGCATTACAGCAGGGCGTCTATTGTTACACCTGGAGCCAGCAACTCGTAACACACATATCCAACGTTCAATGCTGACATTGCATCAGCGCCATCTGTTTGAACGGGGGGAGAGAACGTAGTTTACGCGAATTCGCCTTGATTTCTGAAGAAGATTCCGCGTCCGTTGCGAGTGAGTGACAGTTACGTGATTTCTTTACAGCCAATCACGACATCCCTTGCGTGTGCCACGCCCCTCGGCAAGCTACGCACGAAAAGACGAAGCTAAACAAGCGAACACTGTCTCGGGTCGCCAGATCGACGGGTGCGTCGTTTTTTGGAAACGCTATACGATATAAACGCACTAGCACCGACTCGGTGGCGTTCAGTTGTTCTAGTGAAAGTACTGGGATTTGTCCGTGACATTGCACGTTATTGCAATGCACTGTCATTGTGGCTTTATCTAGACGTGCCCCTCCTCTGAAAGGCCGATCACTCGTTATCCACAATAATTTACCATACGGGTGATTTGTCCATATATAGGCATATCGGTGACTTGTCTCTCGGTGTATCTATTGGTGAAATGTCCGGGATCCCGATGATAGGCATATGGGTCAACCGTAAAGTAGCAAGGGTTTTTACGCTTACATAAGGAGTAGGCATGCCTTACGAGATAGAATCAGAGCACGCTGAAATACGAAGATAACACGAGATAACACGAGATAAGTTTGAAATAGCAGCGGACCTAGCCGGGCACTTCAACTAAATGTTTACTTAGAATAATAAATACGTGGGAAATAAATAAATGGTAACTCCGGAAACAGTGCCTATATAAGGATATGTAAAAGATGAAGGAGATGCTGCATGCCCGTCCACGGTGGGTTTCGGGGGTTCGAACGAACCACTGTTTTTGAGAGAATGTATTTAACTGTAACATTTTCCAGAAATCATCTCAGAAATCCTCGACTGATTGTGTTCGCCCGAACCACCCTTTTCAAAATCCCGAGGGCCTGTGCTGGCATTCTTCCAGCACGGAAACAGCAGACCAAATTAGTACACATGCAAACAAAATATATGTGTATTTATCATAGACATAAATAGAACACCCGTTATAGGGGGGTGATTAATGATGTAACTCTATTGTATTTATATAAATATTCTTCAAACCAAAGGAAGATAGGATAGTGTGTATTGGATGTAAAAAGTATTAATTCTCATAGATATATTATTTGAACAAGTTACCTGCTCACAGTGTAGATATATGAGTATATGTTACAAAACACAACTGGCTCGTCTCACAGATAGAGAGGCGGCCCACACATAACTAAAATATGATGGATTATCGATAGGCCACTCGCACCCTAGTGCTCTGTCGTCTGGGGCATGTTGTCCCGGATGTCGATCTGGTTAAATATGGGCGAGTTGCCCACGGCCCTACACCTGATTCCATGCCAATATTTTTCTTTAGTCTTAGTTCAATCGAATATTTGCATCATTTGTTCATTTCTAAGTATACTTTCGCATGATTGTAACTCTGTATACGAACATTGTTTGTCCTTGCCGGCGGCGGGTGTCTTTGATATGTGTTACTTAGTTGGGGTCTACGACGTAGCTAAAGGCGCACATTAGTCGATTCACCACATTATTGACAGCGCTAACCCAATTTACATTCCCAATCACTGTTCGATAGTTTTTCCCCCGTGCCCAGCGGGTCCATCTACTAATAATGCACCGCATTAGCTGTTATCCCTTTCCACTTCTTCCTATCAGCAGCCTTCTCCCTCTATTTGTCATCAACCTCCGCCTTTTTTACATCCCACATTCTTCCCATTTACAAAAGTGTAAACAATGTATATTCTTCTTTAGCTTAACCAATTACAATCAATGGCTGTACTGTAGTAATGTAGTAATGTACTGTAGTAATGGAGTTATTTTTTAATGTGTTTCTGTTGAAATGCATTCGTTCATTCTTTCATTCATTCAAAGAGACCGGGTCTCCTCCGAAATAGGGACCTACCTCTAAATTACTATGTATACCACGCCTGCATTACCTGCTTCTGACGGATGACTACGGTCGACCACGGGTGAACAGTACCGATGGTAGGGTAGGTCACGCGACCCCCACGTTCTGTACAATGCACCTTTCAGCGTTCCGTTCATTTCATTCACAAATGTATTTGCCCTGTGTGATTACAGGGGGCAGGAGCGCGACTTGCCCGGGGACCCGGCGGACGGCGGTAGTACTGTGCCTCGGTCGACGCGATTGCTGATTACGGCATATCCATGAATTAATGTACGGCGACAAGCTGAATGAACCAACGTATGAATGACGTGACGGATAAGGTCGAATGAATGGACTTGCACGTATGTCTACTGCAGCATGTCGCGTGTTTGTGTTTGACCGGCAAAGACAACAAAGAGCCGTCCAGTTCACGTCGACCGGACTGCGATAACGCCTTTGTAACGGGGTTTACGACCGTACACCGTAGGCATCGCGAACACAGGACGGTCACGCGACCGGATCGGTCCTGCATGACGTCCGCTGGCGGACCCGGTCTCATACGAAGCCAGTGACGGCTGACTACTGACTGCAGCCGACTGGCCACTTCCGGTGACCAGTTCCCCTATAGAAATTGCTTTATGCAAGCCCTTTAAATCTCGTTGTCTTGTATTGCGATACTTTCAACGCCGAAAAACAAAATTATTCTCAAATCGATTCTTCGTTTCCGTTATAGAACCGTTCTTTCAGAGGTATCGCGGCTACCATGGCCCCGACATTTGAACGTTGTATTCTGTAATCTGTAATCCGTCCGATCAATAAGATTACAACCATATCGTAAAAAGGACACATATATGCTTAAAAGAAAAGAACGAAGAACAACTAAGTTGATTCCAGAACAGAGAAACCTTAGTCATGAAAGACCCCTTATATGGTGTGGCTTGACACTATAGAGACCAGAAAATTAAGAGGATACCGAATATAAGTGTGTTTTTTAATATTGAATGATTATGAGGATATAATATATGAACAACTTATCCTCGGGAGATCCGAGCTCCGCTCGGACCAAAACAAAATGGGTTAAGTAGTTCATAATCGATAAGCAGATCCAGTTGTAAACAGTTGGATTGGTATACGCTGGGGAAATATTTTCTTCAAATTCAACGAACGTAGTGTAACCAGAGGACACAAAGCAGCATCAGGGATAGGGCAGGTTGGACACGAGAAAGTACTCGCTCTCACAGAGGACGATAAATGAATGGAACACATTATCTAATGCAATGGTTGCGTTAATTCTAATATGTGAATATGTTTAAAAATAAAATGGACATATATCTGGTAAGGGCGGGTTATACATAGGTGGAAAACGTTGGACTCTCGATAAGCCAATGGCTTCATTGTCCACCTGCTCTCGGCAGTTGTGACTTTGGATGGCTTCATTGTCCACCTGCTACAGGGAGCTTGTGACTTTGGATGGCTTCATTATCCACCTGCTACCGGGAGCTTGTGACTTTGGATGGCTTCGTTGTCCACCTGCTATCGGGAGCTTGTGACTTTGGATGGCTTCATTGTCCACCTGCTATCGGGAGCTTGTGACTTTGGATGGCTTCACTATTCACCTCTATCGGGAGCTTGTGACTTTGGATAGCTTCATTGTCTACCTGCTATCGGCAGCTTGTGACTTTGGATGGCTTCATTGTCCTCCTGCTATCGGGAGCTTGTGACTTTGGATGGCTTCTTTGTCCACCTTCTATCGGGAGCTTGTGACTTTGGATGGCTTCATTGTCCACTTGCTATCGGGAGATTGTGACTTTGGATGGCTTCTTTGTCCACCTTCTATCGGCAGCTTGTGACTTTGGATGGCTTCATTGTCCACCTGCTATCGGGAGCTTGTGACTTTGGATGGCTTCATTGTTCTCCTGCTATCGGGAGGTTGTGACTTTGGATGGCTTCTTTGTCCACCTTCTATCGGGAGCTTGTGACTTTGGATGGCTTCTTTGTCCACCTTCTATCGGGAGCTTGTGACTTTGGATGGCTTCATTGTCCACCTGCTACAGGGAGCTTGTGACTTTGGATGACTTCATTGTCCACCTGCTACAGGGAGCTTGTGACTTTATATGACAGCTTTGTTAAGTCTTGTTAAAGCTGCTTGTTGATGGTCCACGGTATAACACTAATGGAGCAAGACGTGACGTCACGATGAGAATGTCTCGACAAGTGAGACCGGAATGTGCCGAACTATACGTAATAGCAACGTGGCGGCTTCTGGCCAACGTGGCGGCTTCTGGCATTTCGATTCTTGTCTGGAGGCTAATAGTTGTCTTGCTCTTGGCCATTGTCAACCGTCTGTTTGGAACCCGTTAACCCGCGGACCTGCAGAATGCAGCACTCTGTGTTCTGTTTGCGCTACGACTTCGCAGACGTAGTATTAGACAAAGTTGATGACACACAATTCTCACAACGTTTGAAAAACAGTTGCGCTTCCGTTTCGGACATCAGCATAAGAGTGGACAGCAGGTATCTTACAATATTCAAATTTTGCGCCCCATCTGAATAGGGTCTTAAGAACGACTCTGGAGATAAAAACGGTTGAATGGTGTCGACTGCAATCATTCTAATTTTCTAATTTTTCACAGCAAGGCAGATGAAGTATAAGCGGGAAATAACATATTATTTGCCTGCCGGGAGGCGACCGCTAACGGCTGATTCGATCAGCGCTCGCAGCGCCGCCTCGTCGACCGAAGTGGTGCTTTGTTGTCGCTGGCTACTTCCGCCGCAGCAATGTCCACCGGGAACTGGCGATCGTTTCAAAGGTTTCGGCGGAGGATACGAGTCAAAGGGAGACCTGGGAGCCGCGGGGAAGAACTGGGCGTGGGAGGAGGTGATGAAACGACGAAGACGGAGCGGCCTTTGATGTAGCTGTACGTTCGCCTAGACCGCCGGGCGCAACTTACCGTCAAAGAGAGCGGGATGCTCCAATCTGTCGTCGAACGCATCCTCGCCGACAGGGACTTCTGATTACATCAGATCGATGTTTTAGTTGTTGTTAACTAATTCCCAGACCAAGACAGGAAGTGGGACGAAGTACAACTGATTCAGCGTGGAATAAACTGTTTCAACAGGTCGATCTGCCAAGGATACCGTAGTAAAATTACTACTACCACCCCTGGCTAGCGAGCGAGAATGGCTGAAAGCGTCTTCGAGAAATTTCCTTCAAGACGCATGTTTAATCTAAGTAAAGTCTTTGGCGTAGAGTTTCATGTTTATCTTCTTCATGCCTTGGCACATAACGCTCGCACAAAATCTCACCAGTTCCCTTTGTGGGTGTCCTTTTAGTTACGTGTGCGAGTTTCTGTAGGCCTATCCGGGGTCACTTGTATACAGTGGCAAGTCTCGTTTTACATAGCACACATATCGAGTCACCGTCGACAGTAGTTGGTTGGAAGCCCACCGGCAGACACATGGAGTCACCGTCGACAGTAGTTGGTTGGGAGTCCACCAACAGACACATGGAGTCACCGTCGACAGTAGTTGGTTGGAAGCCCACCGGCAGACACATGGAGTCATCGTCGACAGTAGTTGGTTGGGAGTCCACCAGCAGACACATGGAGTCACCGTCGACAGTAGTTGGTTGGAAGCCCACCGGCAGACATATGGAGTCACCTTCGACAGTAGTTGGTTGGAAGCCCACCGGCAGACACACCGTCCAAAAATCTAGAGTTAAGAAGATGACTGCAAGAACTAAATTTATTTAACCACGACGTGTGAACGCTTTATTTCACTTGTTTATAACAGGTACTGTAAATGCAGCGACAAACAAAATTAACACACATCTCAGAAGAGGCGCCGTATAGCGGCCAAAAGGGTGATGAAACGACAAAACCTGAAAATCCAGTTCTGCGAGAACCGTCGAGTTCTGCGAGATCGATCGAGTCTGGTTACCACTGAAAATAGCATTGTAGGATGTGCAGCGAAGTAATGCCGCAAAAGTATAATATAATATACTACCCACATAAAAGTGGCTAAAAGTTACCATAATAGAGTCATTTATAGGTTATATATTTTCATGAATCACTCACAAAGTCATTCTCACACACGACAATAAATGAGTGGAAACAATTCTGTAAATTTTACCAACGTGAATATGCTTAAAAACAAAATTGATAGTTAAGACGTCAATGCCACGATACGGCCTGCAGAATACGTAACGAATTCAGTGCAACTTTGCATGTGAGCTGTCGTGGCGTAGCGGTACAGATCGATCGATCTCGCAGAACTCGACGGTTCTCGCAGAACTCGGCAGGTTTGCCGTTTCATCACCATGTTGGATGCTACGGCGCCTCATATAGTTACACATAGATGAACATTTTTTGGACTCTCGATAAGCCAATGGCTTCCTTGTTCACTTGTCATCTCAGTGGTGTTTTCTTTGATGGCAATCTTGTTAAGTCTTGTTAAATTGTTATGGCACAGCCCTATTTTGGCAATTAATACATCTTGCACGATTCATTGAAATGTAGATGTGTGTGCGTTAGTTACCCGGTCTCCTCATTTCTCCCACTCAGTAACACTTCTTAAATCAATGCATTGGCTCCATATCCGATATCGTATTATTTTTAAGATCTGTACAGTTACCTATCAAGCACTTTCATCCAAACAACCAGCATATTTACATTCACTGCTCACTCCTGCAAGACAGCTCAGACAGCTTCGATCATCTAACTCTGATTTACTCTTTGTTTCCAGTGTTTAGACAAATGTCGGAACTAGAGTTTTTTCAGTTGCTGCACCGACTCTGTGGAGCCTAACACTAACAGGGAGTGAGTTCCACAGAGTCGGCAACATTTCGCCGTCAACTAAAAACCCACCTGTTCAAATTTGCTTATCCTCCATAGCTCACCAGCATACCAATCCAACTGTTTACAACTGTAACTGCTTATCGATTATGATATATATATATATATATATATATATATATATATATATATATATATATATATATATATATATATATATATATATATATATATATATATATATATATATATATATATATATATATATATATATATATATATATATATATATATATATATAATTTTGTTGCAGTCGACCGCGTCTGGGAAATTTCACATATAATACCTAACTACAACATGGAATGTTAATGGCATGGTATATTTTATTAACACGAATAATTATTTTAATGTATACGTTGACATAAATAATGCATCTAACTTACTTTTTCACAAAAAGTTACTTTAACTGAAAATTTTAAAAAACTACCCCCGGTCTCCCCTACAACTACCCCAGTCTCCCCTACAACTACCCCCAGTCTCCCCTACAACTACCCCCATTCGCCCCTATACAAATTCAATAATCATTGAAGTCATCAAATGTCTGTCCAAAAGGCTTATTGTGAAAAATATTGTTTACTTAGAGAACAAAGGTTTAGGAGCTAGTTTATAAATTCACATATAATGTATACACGTAGTGTAACTTAATACTCGTGTGTATCGTGTAGGCTTTAGGGATGGTACGTTTCTGCCTGGACATTCATCATGCATGCAAACCACTTGATTAAGCATTGACCACAACGAACAAAACTCAATTAACGGGTCGATACCACGAGCGTGACGTCATGTCCGCCTAGACCGGAAGTCGGTCAGTAATAGCCGTGAGAAAGTTGCCTGTTAGGTATGTGAGTCCAGCAGATTGTTCAGTGTTCAGCCGGACATCGACCACGGGTGACCACCTGGTGGTCAAGCGGTGTACTGACCACGAGTATAGAAGGCGTCACTCAGATAATTAAGCTAAATGTTTGACTAAATATTCCAAATATCCGAGAGCGATTCGTTCGGGACAATGTGAATTTCAGTGAATCCTACAATACAAGAAGACAGCAATGCACTTGTCCGCATGCCACGTAACACGTGCGATATAATTTCGACCTTCACTAATGTTCAGTGGATTTCGAGAATGTATTCGTGAAAATATCCAGTAAAAGTTGGGAGAATACTTTAATATAGACTTAGATATAGATTTGAACACAACTATTAAGGTTTACGCACGTCAACGTTTCTTCAACCATCGGTTGCCTTCTTCTGGAATTGAATTCTAGGATGACTTAAAGAATTCTTCGTGTGTTTGTAGTAAGTAAGTAATCTTTAATAATTGTGGAACGCGGTGGCGTAGCAGCTAGCTCAACCGAGAGAACCCGGGTTGGAATCTTTGCTGTTTCGAACAATTTCGTTCACCCCACGTTGCCACAGTTCACTCAGTTGTATAATTGAGTATTTGGCTACAAACAGTGTGAGATATGTGAACGAATAGTCTTCGCGCAGTAATTGCAGCGTGGCAGAATGCTTCCCAGAAAAGTCAAAATGGCGTTGGAATGAACAGGTCTGCCAGGGGGTGAAGTGTAAAGCGCTTTGAACAGTTTCAAGGACTGGATACCGCGCTATATAAGAACGTACCTTTACCTGTACGTACCTTTTAAAAATGAAAATATCTATATTACATTCAGGAATTTAGGACGGGTCATATAGCACATAATTGTGTCGATGGTGCACATAGCCTCGAAGCCGTACGCAGTCAGGCTGTCACCGCTTTGGGGCGCCGATGGCAACACGGACGGAAGTCGCTATTTTGGACGGATGTGGGGCGATAATGAATGAATGACACATTCCGAGCAATACTAAGAAAAGATAAACCTGACTTGTGTGGCTGTCAACAATGGGATTCACGGAACGATCGTCACTCACGCCAATGTCGGTCATATGAAATATAGACCATGTATCAGTTTTTGCATAAATCAAATGGCACATTTAGCTTGACATTGGTGGGTCTCATAGAACGCATGTGATCGATCATGTATGTGCAAAATCACGCTTTGTGAACGTTTTCTGAGAATTGTTTGGCATTCGTGTATGCACACTGAATCGTGCTGAAGTGCACGACGACGTCTCGGTTCGTTCACAAACCAAAGGAGATGGCCTGAATTTGATCGCGTATTCGTATCATTTATAATCGATCAAATAAATATGCGCAAAAGCGAACAAGCTTTAAATAAACTGTGTACATAAAGGCTGGCTGCCGCCTATCGTGTGTCAAGACGATTTGCTATCATATCGAGTACAAGGCGAATATTTAGGTGTACCTGCGCCATGCTCAAGTTGGTTAATGTATGTAGACTATACCAATGTAATGTTATCCGCTACTATATAGACGAGGTCGACTTATACTGTAAGATCGACTGTCAATTAAGTTGGTTAATGTATGTAGACTATACCAATGTAATGTTATCCGTTACTCTATCGATGAGGTCGACTTATACTGTAAGATCGACTGTCAATTAAGTTGGTCAATGTATGTAGACTATACCAATGTAATGTTATCCGCTACTATATCGATGAGGTCGACTTATACTGTAAGATCGACTGTCAATTAAGTTAGTCAATGTATGTAGACTATACCAATGTAATGTTATCCGCTACTATATAGACGAGGTCGACTTATACTGTAAGATCGACTGTCAATTAAGTTGGTTAATGTATGTAGACTATACCAATGTAATGTTATCCGTTACTCTATCGATGAGGTCGACTTATACTGTAAGATCGACTGTCAATTAAGTTGGTCAATGTATGTAGACTATACCAATGTAATGTTATCCGTTACTCTATCGATGAGGTCGACTTATACTGTAAGATCGACTGTCAATTAAGTTGGTCAATGTATGTAGACTATACCAATGTAATGTTATCCGCTACTATATAGACGAGGTCGCCTTATACTGTAAGATCGACTGTCAATTAAGTTGGTTAATGTATGTAGACTATACCAATGTAATGTTATCCGCTACTATATCGATGAGGTCGACTTATACTGTAAGATCGACCGTCAATTAAGTTGGTTAATGTATGTAGACTATACCAATGTAATGTTATCCGCTACTCTATCGACGAGGTCGACTTATACTGTAAGATCGACTGTCAATTAAGTTGGTCAATGTATGTAGACTATACCAATGTAATGTTATCCGCTACTATATCGACGAGGTCGACTTATACTGTAAGATCGACTGTCAATTAAGTTGGTTAATGTATGTAGACTATACCAATGTAATGTTATCCGCTACTATATCGATGAGGTCGACTTATACTGTAAGATCGACTGTCAATTAAGTTGGTCAATGTATGTAGACTATACCAATGTAATGTTATCCGCTACTATATCGATGAGGTCGAGTTATACTGTAAGATCGACTGTCAATTAAGTTGGTTAATGTATGTAGACTATACCAATGTAATGTTATCCGCTACTATATCGATGAGGTCGACTTATACTGTAACATCGACTGTCAATTAAATTGGTTAATGTATGTAGACTATACCAATGTAATGTTATCCGCTACTCTATCGATGAGGTCGAGTTATACTGTAAGATCGACTGTCAATTAAGTTGGTTAATGTATGTAGACTATACCAATGTAATGTTATCCGCTACTATATCGATGAGGTCGACTTATACTGTAAGATCGACTGTCAATTAAGTTGGTTAATGTATGTAGACTATACCAATGTAATGTTATCCGCTACTATATCGATGAGGTCGACTTATACTGTAAGATCGACTGTCAATTAAGTTGGTTAATGTATGTAGACTATACCAATGTAATGTTAACCGTTACTCTATCGATGAGGTCGACTTATACTGTAAGATCGACTGTCAATTAAGTTGGTTAATGTATGTAGACTATACCAATGTAATGTTATCCGCTACTCTATCGACGAGGTCGACTTATACTGTAAGATCGACTGTCAATTAAGGCCACGCACGTCACCCGCATTCTGGGTCCGTCTCTTAGGACACCGCAAAGTCCAGTTAAAGGGGCCTCCTCGATTCGAGTTGTTCGGTTGTCTCATTTCAAATTCATTTTGCGAAAAAGCAAACCTATACCTAGTATCCACAGCAACTTGCTAGCTCGTTTGTGCAACTTGTGTGTGTAGTTTTTGTGAAATCAGCAGACAAACTATTAAATTACTTAATGGTTGGTCAAATATTAACTGAAGTGAAAATGGAAACGCTGAAAACTCACGAATTTCACCCTTAGTGAAATTTCGTAACTTTGTCGTGCGATCGGCGAGAGGATGAAGATCAAGCAGGTGGTCGGCATTCACCCGCAAGGTGTCCACTATTCTGAGCCTTACCAAACAACTGCCAGTAGAAAAAGAAATAAAGAAAAGAAAGTGGAGGTGGACATACACTGAAGAAACCAGCAACAAACATCACGTGACAAGCATTTACATGGAATCCACAAGGGAAGAGAAGAAGATGAAGACCTGGCAGAGAGACACCGAAAACGAAAGAAGATGGGACACACTAGGAAAGAAATGGAGAAAATGGTCACAAACAGACAAGAGTGGAGGACCATGGTCGATGGACCAGGCGCCCAGCGAGCAAACAGGCTAAAGAGAAGAGAAGAGATATCACGACTAAAGTCAATTCTTTCTATTATTGGAACAAAAATACGCTTTTTATTAAATCGATTGCGGATGTTACTTAAACCATTCACACATTACATATTTGGACACAAATGAACCAGATTCGCGATGGGATAAATCAGTTTGAGGATGGAGTTTTAAAAAGAAGGGGAAATTTAACTACGGTGACCCGGGATTAGACGTTCAGGGGAGCGTGATTGTGTTATTCCTTACTGGAGTGCTCCCTAAATGTTTTTGGTAACCATTAACTGAAAGTGTAAGTAAATTGTCACCAAGAAAGTTTAGGAGATACCAAAGTAAGCGTAAGGAAAAACATTCAAAACCCAGACAGAAATCAATTTCCGGCGTTGCATCGCCGACGTCGCTTCTTTGAACCAGCGGGTCAAAACTAAACTTGATCGCCACTAATTTTGACCCAATAAAAACTGTGTTTTTGACAACAACAAAAACAGTGGTTCACCGTTTAAATTGTTAAACATATTTACATAGTGACACTTCGTTTTTCCTTTTCATAAACTATTTCGTTTGTGGTCTTTTTACGCCAGTCTTTAGTCAGTTCTTGGTACAAAGGAACCATTTCGTACCAGAGAATGCCACTTCGCCGTGAACTCGCTCACTCAATTCAATTATGTATCCGGGAAATCGAGAAGCAGCCTTCCGGTGAAGATACCGTTACAAGCACACAAACAAACATACTCAACAGTATTCCATCTCTCCGCCTAACGCCCCAACGTCAATGGTATCACATGCCGCGCCCCACAGCAGTCACGTGAGGTTTGAAATTGACGTCACACAACTGAACAACATATCTGAATTGATCTGAACTACGCCTGTCGATGCCACTCATCGTAGCACAGCAACTTGTCGACATTCCAACTGTTATTCACCCATTCCCACCTACAAACGACCCAGAAAATACCCAGACAGTCCGACTAGATCGACCTACAGTTGCTAGGTGGGCCGGCCTATGTCCCTTGCATCGCTTTATTTCTCCGCGTGAGACTTTTTAGAGGAGCCAGAAAAAGACGACCACTTACTAAGCAACCAGTCAGGCAGCATCCATTGTACTCACTGAACTCAGTACCGGACTGACCTGTGGCCTAACCCAGCTCTTTAATCAGCCGAAGATGGTCTTATCTACCGCCTACCGTAATTGACCGCCATGTTTACAGTGTGTCGACAGTGTGTCGACAGGGGCGGCATATAATCGATAACCCGATAGATTGGTAACCCGTATTGATCTCTGTCGAAGTCAACACCTTATCTGTACACAACGACTCGGCCGTGGGCAGTCACGTAGTTATTATTGAAGAAATAACATATATTGCTTTTGCCAACGATAAAGTCCTAATTAGTGATGTCATAAAGTCTGCAGAGAGATTACTGGAAAGAATACTTTTTGTTGGACTGGCTGTGAATGTGAATAAAACCAACGTCATCACCATCGGTACCACAGATGAATGCCAAACAATAACGACTACTATTGGTGAAGTATTTGAGGAAGTAGATGACTTCCGACAACTAGCTGGTCACTGGTCACTGGTCAACTGTCACTGTTATCGCCACAAAAAAAAACAGTGGCAAGATTCACCTTGTGGACACCCAATCATGGCAATGGACACCCATTCATAGCAATGGACACCCACTCATGGCAATAAACACCCACTCACGGCAATGGACACCCACTCATGGCAATGGACACCCTCTCATGGCAATGGACACCCTCTCATAGCAATGGACACCCACTCATGGCAATAGACACCCACTCACGGCAATGGGCACCCACTCACGGCAATGGACACCCACTCATGGCAATGGACACCCACTCATAGCAATGGACACCCTCTCATAGCAATGGACACCCACTCATGGCAATAGACACCCACTCACGGCAATGGACACCCACTCATGGCAATAGACACCCACTCACGGCAATGGACACCCACTCGTGACAGTGAACACCCACTTATGGCAATGGACACCCTCTCATAGCAATGGACACCTACTCATGGCAATGGACACCCTCTCATGGCAATGGACACCCACTCGTGGCAATAGACACCTACTCGTGGCAACGGACACCCACTCATGGCAACGGACACCCACTCGAGGCAACGGACACCCACTCATGGCAAGAAAACAAAGGGAGACAAAGAAAAACGTACAACAAACTGATCTACATAAGCCGTGGTGTTGAAGTGGCTGACCTTCCATCCCTAATGATGATCACGATGGTGACGACGACGATGATGACGCCGGCGATGATGACGACGGTATGATGACAACGGCGATGATGACGCCGGCTATGGTGATGCTCGAGGCACACAGAGGTCACTCGGCAAGGGCAGCATGCAAAAAGCAACCATTTTGATTTTTTATGGTTCCGATTGATAGTTTTCATCGTTTGGTTCACTATGAATTTTAATGTGTAAAATTAATAATTATGGTAGTTTTTTTCCGGAATATTAGTTAGTGTTGTTGTTGGCTTTGTTTTGTTTGTTAAAAACGGAAGACATTGTTTACGCGACACTAAATTAAACTTATCATGTAAATAGTTATTTCTACGTGTACGCGTCATCATGAACGAGATTCTGAACGAGATTCTGAACGAGAGCACTTTTAAAATTAACATCAGTAACACAAATTCAACAAGTCGGCCGTTTTGCATAATACATTTTTTTACAACCCCCTCCCCACCCCCACCCTCACCTGACTGTAGTAGATGTGTAGAAGTGTATCAAATGTTAGTTTCGATCATTTAGAAGGTCAAACCACAATTTATGTTTACGTTTGTGCAGCTACACAAATGTAAACATAAATTGTGTAGCCACACTAATGTAAACATAAATTGTGGTCTAACCACAGAAACAGGCCTGGGCCTCGCTGTTGATGAGTCGGGGGTCGGGGGTGTATGTGTGACCCCAACGTACCCACTGCGTCCTGAGAGGAGACACGACACAGTTTGTGCCATTTTAAACTATGCTGTCCCTGCTTGTGTGTTATGTAAGCACGCTGTCCCAACTGAAGTGCGCTATCCCTAAAAGGGTTACAAAACACTCGTCGCTGGCATTTACTTTCGGTTGTAGGTCACAAATAAGAGGATACGTTTCCTGCTCCGTAGACAGAGGGCACCGTCCAAACGATACGAGCCTCGTCCCACTTTATTTTCCGACGAGTACTTCCTGACGTCATAAGAACACGCCTTAATTACACGTGTTTCTCGTAGGCGTTTCCATGACATTGTACATGGTTTCTGTTATGCTACATATATACTTAGCTTTAGAGCATAGGCCATGTTCATATATGTTTACCTTCTAAATGTTCCATTGAGACTTTACTGCGACTACTAAAACATAAAAAAACAATATAACCGCGTGCAAATCTAAACGCACGTTTTGGTCACGAATGTCAACTTGTTTTTTAAATTGCGATATTTGACCAACTATCGTTCGCCCAATCAAAAGTAACAATTCTGACCACGCAACCAAACAACTATTTTATTATGACATATGTGAAGACACGTAATTCGCGTCAGTATATTTTATAAGGTTAATTGTGCTCCGTATAGATGTACCTCCTACACATCTACCGCAGGAGAAATGTAGAGTCTATCGAATCTGGTCTGTCTCGGAATAAATCTACCGCAGAGCAAGCCCTTAGCCAAAAATAAAATTTTACCAGTCTTGAACATTCTAAAAAAACTTAAACGCGCAAACGGCTTCCGTGGAAGCCGTTCCCGTCTATGACAGCCATTAGTGGCCCAATAATTTTTTTTTCAATGTCAAGCCAATGCTGGTTGATATAATTACAGCCATTATTGGCCCATTTGGTTTTTGTATTGGTAAGCCAATGCAAGTTGAGCAAATGCCAAATGACTGCCATTATTGGCCGAATTAGGTTTTTTCAATGGCAGGCCAAATCCGGTTTAACCATTATTGGCCCAATCGAGTCTCACTATCTGTGCAGCGAGGTTGGCGTCATCACCTGCACAGTAATAATAACAGAAGAAGAGCCAACACATGAAGGTTCATGAAAAAGTAATTTAAAACTTTATTTTAAATAAATAAACACGGAAGTAATGTTTGAAGCATCTGAAGACTAAGTACATGCATGTAAATACATCTAATATGAATAAATATGATTACAATTAAAATCAAATGCTTGACACTAAAAGAATCGAATCAGACTCAATTTCGAAATCTACCGCGATCGCTCTTGGCCACTGCAGAGTGCCAGCAGTGGGCGACAATACAGTAGCGTCTCGGTTACTAGCGGCAGGCACATCAACATTATGGATATCCACCAACGTAACAAAGGATGCTGACTCGGACTGTTCAGGGACAATCGCAGGAACGCTGCTTTTATTCATGTTTACGAAAAAATCATCGATTGTCGTGAACTTTGATTTTGATAGATCGCATCTTTTCACTCGCTTGGTAAATTCCATTTTTAACTCGCCCCATAGAATAAATAGAGATAACCGCAGTATCATTATTTTCCATCGATGTCGAGGTTAAACATATATATATAGTCTTATAGATCGCCAGTATTCGCTTTTCTGCCGCCGACGACATTCGTCGAATCACGACCGCAGCACACTAGCCGATTTTTCGTCGGGGGACAAATAATTTTCAGTTGTCGGCTAGTGTGCTGCGAATTCCGACAAGATCGGGGCTTTTCATACAATAACTGACAGTGCTAGATCTCAGGACGTCCTGACGGACCTTGTCGGCTGGTGTGCTGCAGACTCGGATAAATTGTCGGGGCTTGCGCGATTAGCGACCAATAAGAAGCGTGATTGCAGTCACGCGCACAAACGTCATTGTAAACATGGCGGCCTCCGGTGCCACGGCCACGATGACAAATGGGATCAGGCCTCAGTTAGACTTCCTGGTGTGTTACACATGAATGTAGAGCACAGTCATTTTATATGTGTAATTTTTTTTTTAAATCTTATCATCTGACATAACTGCATCTGAGCAGGCACATTTGCAAGTTTGCTGGTAGAACATGTTGAATTTTTAGATGATTTCAATAGGTGGAAGGATTTTGTTTGTTTGCTTTTCTGCGTCTCCTTATCCTCTGTAGCATAATCAAGACGAACAAAGCTAGCTTCTGTCTTCTTCGTGTGGCATGAACGCCGCTATGTTTATTTAATTCCAAATTCGTCACTAGAGGCGTACTAGTCGTGACAAAATATCGGCTAGTGTGCTGCGACCTGATGGCTCGACAAATTTAATCCAGACGAAAAATCTGCAGTCCCCCGACGAAAAATCGGCTAGTGTGCTGCGGGCTTTATAAAAAAATCTCATCTTGTAAAAATAAACACCCGTCTTTTATTTTTTATTTTACCCGTCGTCGTGAGACATTTGCCCGTCTTGAAGGCGGGCAGACGCCGGGGTCCCTGGCTAAGGGCCTGCCACATAGTATAAAATTCCATTTCCGGCTGACTGTCACGCACTTTTGAAGTTACGCTTTGTGCAACCATTCAATCTTCCAATGACGATATCTCACACCTATCCTACGACAGATGTACATTCACTGTCTGTTTGTCTTAGTCTGCATGTCCTAAGTCCTACATAGATCGGCTTACACGGTGCATTCGTCATACCAAGGGGCCAGACGATTTATGAGATCTTATCGGAAACCTGGGCACCTATACTATAGACCGGAGTCGTTCCCAGATTCGCTGTCACTTAATTTATTTCGCTCACTAGATCGCGGTTAGCCGCATCAAATAAAGGCGGATCCCTAAACAGACCGGATGAAAAACGAGCCACAACGTCATTATGTTTGCCAGCGAGAAGTCTTAGCATGGGCGCGATACGGCGCTAGACTCGACGGGGGCCGAAGTTTCTTTTCGATGTCGGTCTCGTCAAGTGCGGGAACTCCCTCGGGCCTCGATGAAAAACTTCTGACCGCAAAACGTCATCAACAGCAGCGCCCCTGTCGGTCACACGTTTCCTGAGTCAATAATTAAGACTTCAACGCGTCAGTCGTGAAATATGAAGTTGGTGACTCAGTAGGATTAATATTTTTACTGAAGGAAAAACAATGCAATGCAAGGTAATAGCATGATGTCATTAATATTAGAAAACTTCCTTTTTTAATGTTGTTGTTGTTGTTGTTGTTGTTGTTGTTGTTGTTGTTGTTGTTGCTGTCCATGACATAGTCATTGCATTGGTGTTGTTGTTGCAGCTGTTGCAGTGTTGTTGTTGTTTTTGTACGCTGGAACACACTTTTGTCTCTGTCTGGCAGTGTACGACTACCATTTGAACACACTTGTATCTTTGTCTGGCAGTGGAAGACTACCACCGGAACACACTTGTATCTCTGTCTGGCAGTGTACGACTACCACTGGAACACACTTGTATCTCTGTCTGGCAGTGTACGACTACCATTGGAACACACTTGTATCTCTGTCTGGCAGTGTACGACTACCATTGGAACACACTTGTGTCCCTGTCTGGCAGTGTACGACTACCATTGGAACACACTTGTATCTCTGTCTGGCAGTGTACGACTACCACTGGAACACACTTGTATCTCTGTCTGGCAGTGTACGACTACCATTGGAACACACTTGTGTCCCTGTCTGGCAGTGTACGACTACCATTGGAACACACTTGTGTCCCTGTCTGGCAGTGTACGACTACCATTGGAACACACTTGTATCTCTGTCTGGCAGTGTACGACTACCACCGGAACACACTTGTGTCCCTGTCTGGCAGTGTACGACTACCATTGGAACACACTTGTATCTCTGTCTGGCAGTGTACGACTACCACTGGAACACACTTGTGTCCCTGTCTGGCAGTGTACGACTACCATTGGAACACACTTGTGTCCCTGTCTGGCAGTGTACGACTACCATTGGAACACACTTGTATCTCTGTCTGGCAGTGTACGACTACCACTGGAACACACTTGTATCTCTGTCTGGCAGTGTACGACTACCATTGGAACACACTTGTGTCCCTGTCTGGCAGTGTACGACTACCATTGGAACACACTTGTATCTCTGTCTGGCAGTGTACGACTACCACCGGAACACACTTGTGTCCCTGTCTGGCAGTGTACGACTACCATTGGAACACACTTGTATATCTGTCTGGCAGTGTACGACTACCACTGGAACACACTTGTGTCCCTGTCTGGCAGTGTACGACTACCATTGGAACACACTTGTGTCCCTGTCTGGCAGTGTACGACTACCATTGGAACACACTTGTGTCCCTGTCTGGCAGTGTACGACTACCATTGGAACACACTTGTATCTCTGTCTGGCAGTGTACGACTACCATTGGAACACACTTGTGTCCCTGTCTGGCAGTGTACGACTACCATTGGAACACACTTGTATCTCTGTCTGGCAGTGTACGACTACCACCGGAACACACTTGTGTCCCTGTCTGGCAGTGTACGACTACCATTGGAACACACTTGTATCTCTGTCTGGCAGTGTACGACTACCACTGGAACACACTTGTGTCCCTGTCTGGCAGTGTACGACTACCATTGGAACACACTTGTGTCCCTGTCTGGCAGTGTACGACTACCATTGGAACACACTTGCGTCTCTGTCTGGCAGGCTACGACTACCATTGGAACACACTTGTGTCTATGTTTGGCAGTGTACGACTACCACTGGAACACACTTGTGTCCCTGTCTGGCAGTGTACGACTACCATTGGAACACACTTGTGTCCCTGTCTGGCAGTGTACGACTACCATTGGAACACACTTGCGTCTCTGTCTGGCAGGCTACGACTACCATTGGAACACACGTGTGTCTCTGTCTGGCATTGTACGACTTCCACCGGAACACACTTGTGTCTATGTTTGGCAGTGTAAGACTACCACCGGAACACACTTGTGTCTCTGTCTGGCGGTGTACGACTACCATTGGAACACACTTGTATCTCTGTCTGGCGGTGTACGACTACCATTGGAACACACTTGTGTCCCTGTCTGGCAGTGTACGACTACCATTGGAACACGCTTGTATCTCTGTCTGGCAGTGTACAACTACCATTGGAATACACTTGTATCTCTGTCTGGCAGTGTACGACTACCATTGGAACACACTTGCGTCCCTGTCTGGCAGTGTACAACTACCATTGGAACACACTTGTATCTCTGTCTGGCAGTGTACGACTACCATTGGAACACACTTGTGTCTCTGTCTGGCAGTGTACGACTTCCACCGGAACACACTTGTGTCTATGTTTTGCAGTGTACGACTACCATTGGAACACGCTTGTGTCTATGTCTGGTAGTGTACGACTACCATTGAAACACAATTGCGTCTCTGTCTGACAGTGTACGACTACCACTGGAACACACTTGTGTCTATGTTTGGCAGTGTACGATTACCATTGGAACACACTTGCGTCTCTGTCTGGCAGTGTACGACTACCATTGGAACACGCTTGTGTCTATGTCTGGTAGTGTACTACTACCATTGGAACACACTTGTGTATCTGTCTGGCAGTGTATGAATACCAATAGAACACACTTGTGTATCTGTTTGGCAGTGTATGACTACCAATAGAACACACTTGTGTATCTGTCTGGCAGTGTATGACTACCAATAGAACACACGATGTATGAATTGATGGTTGTCTGTGTCACCGATCGAGCTGATTACTCGACACGCAGACACCCGGACGTGAGCGGAATAGGACTGGCAGTCTGACGGGCGTATGGCCAGACACCAAGACACCACACAAGCCAGTCCATCGACGTATAAGCGATGCCGCATGACCTCCGCCCAGCCCTGGGTCGCGCGTAAGCTGCCGGAACACCAGACGACGTAATTGGGGTCTCGCTATTACATTTCGCAGGCGGACGTAACTGACTCGTCCGGCCGACCTGTTTCCTACTGTCGCTAACCACTAAGTGAGCCGTATTGTCGGACGGGAACAACGACGGGACTATAGCGCCAACATGTGACACGCTTCTCGTGATCAGACTCGGCAATCGTGACAGTCGATTCGTAACACCGATGGCGTACGCGTCGTGACCGCGTGTCCAGCGATGTTGACTCCGTCTACGGTTGTCCAGCGACTGTCCGCGTCGAGTGATCAAAAGTTATTTGTCCACATAACTCCACCGTTATATTTAAACTAATAGTTAGGCGACCGATGACTAGGCTGAACGTGTACAGATCCAACGTCCGCTCAGTACTACTGTATGCTTCAGAAACACGGAGGACCAACAAAAAGATAGAGTGCTGCGGTTTTGAAGGAAGAAGCCAAGGAAGCCATTGGCTTATCGAGAGTCCAACATTTATAATCTATGTGTAATCCGCCCTCCTGAGATATATGTCAAATTTTTTTCTAAACATATTCACGCTGCTAACAGTTACATAATCTGTAGATAAATTGTGCCATTCATTGAAGGTGGCGATAGCTTCGCTATGTTCTTCGCAAGGACAGAAATAGTCTTCCACAATGCTGCTTTGAAATGGACACCACCTTGAAAAGGAGAAGAGACAGACTATTGGGCATCTGGATAAGAACAGTAGAAGAAGACGTGAATATGGCTGGGACGAACAGGAATGAACTCAGCTGGCTCGTCCAAGACCGTGCTCGCGTTCTCCGTCAACCGGTGGAACTAACCAGCAAGATAAAGCCAATGTCATGTAGTTTCTGTAATTGTTTAAAAGCTTATTGCACTATTTTCTTTATAAGCCTATATAAAGAGAAACACGTCCATCGCAATAGACGTATATGACATTATTAGTGTAACGTTTCTCAGACGTAGTGTGGGTGAAAAAGAGGGTGATCAGTGAAGGGTGTATAGGTGCGAGGGTAAGCAATCAGTGAAGGATATATAGGTGCGAAGGTAAGAAAGAGGGTGATCAGTGAAGGATGTATAGGTGCGAAGGTAAGGAAGAGGGTGATCAGTAAAGGGTGTATATGTGCGAAGGTAAGAAAGAGGGTGATCAGTAGAGGATGTATCGGTGCGAAGGTAAGAAGGAGGGCGATCAGTGAAGGATGTATAGGTGCGAAGGTAAGAAAGAGGGTGATCAGTAAAGGGTGTATATGTGCGAAGGTAATAAAGAGGGTGATCAGTAAAGGATGTATCGGTGCGAAGGTAAGAAAGAGGGTGATCAGTGAAGGGTGTATAGGTGGGAAGGTAAGAAAGAGGGTGATCAGTGAAGTGTGTATAGGTGCGAAGGTAAGAAGGATGGTGATCAATGAAGGGTGCATAGGTGCGAAGATAAGAAAGAGGGTGATCATTAGAGGGCAATTGGGTGCGAAGGTAAAAGGGTGCATAGGTGCGAAGGTAAGAAAGAGGGTGAGTAGTGAAGTGTGTATAGGTGCGTGGGTGAGAAAGAGGGTGATCAGTGAAGGGTGTATAGGAGCGAGGGTAAGAAGGATCGTGACCAGTGAAGGGTGCACAGGTGCGAAGGTAAGAAAGAGGGTAATCAGTTAAGGGTGCACAGGTGCGTAAGAAAGAGGTTGACCAGTGAAGTGTGTATAGGTGCGAGGGTGAGAAAGAGGTTGATCAGTGAAGGGTGTATAGGTGCGAAGGTAAGAAAGAGGGCGATCAGTGAAGTGTGTTTAGGTGCGAAGGTAAGAAAGAAGGTGATCAGTGAAGTGTGTATAGGTGCGAAGGTAAGAAGGATGGTGATCAGTGAAGTGTGCGAAGGTAAGAAAGAGGGTGATCAGTGAAGGGTGTATAGGTGCGAAGGTAAGAAGGATGGTGATCAGTGAAAGGTATACAGGTGGGAAGGGGTGATAGTGAATGATGCATGAGAATGATGTTGATTTGTGAAGTATGTTTCGGAGTGAGGTGAGACGAAGGGTGAATTGTGAAGTATGATTCAGAGCGAGGTCGAACTGGCGAGTTTCCTTGTAATGCGGCGCCTGCGTACGAGACGTGTTCCCCGACGTTTGCCACCCTGTACCCTTTCAGATTCATCGGCCGTGTAATCGGCGCCGTAGAAAGCATCAATACGCTCCGGTAACGACGTTAGCCGACACGCTCGACTGGTGGCAAGCGTTACATCACAACTTATGGCGTTTCGCGCTGCCTGGGGGCGTGTCACAGAAACTGGATGTGGCAGCGCTTTTGCTTTGCATCGCTGCCTCTGCCAAAATATGTTCTCGCATCTCGCACCCATATTCGTCGGGATTAAGGATGCGATCGTGGGGTTGTTAATGTTATATAAAGAGCGACTGTCGACTAGTTGGCCGAGCGCGAAGTTTTGTGCACAGTTTAGCAGGAGACGCCCGCGGTCGAGCTGGACGAGTCCACTACAGCCCCGGGGCGGGTGGGTTTCGCCTCAATGATTCGACCTCTCATTCACACCAGCTCTACGGACTACGACAGAGCTTAATTACTATTGCTAATCACGATCACTATAACAATCATTTTTAAGCTTCAAATATTCATAGCACAACAATAAAGGTTAATCTAATAAGCATGCAACATAGACAAACTCGTTAATATGAAATATAACAACTATAAAAATTACCTGTTTTTCTTCTTGAGAATGAAATTGGCGGGGAACGTTTAGATGACTGTGCGTAACAACACAATGCCGCTCCGGTTATACTATAACTATCCTTTATATGGTAGCGCTTGACTTATTGGGTTCAAATGTAAACAAGTGTTTAAAAGTTGTATACGTGTATAAAATATAGCGTCACGCCGCATGTCCTGTACTATATTTTACAGCGCGTTTGCAAAATGGTAAAATTTATGCGTTTCAATAAACGTGCGCCCTTTCATCAAGAAGACGTAATTGTGAAATAAAGATGTCGCGTTTTCTTTCACCAATCCAGAATCTGTTGCAGGAACGATGTAATTGAACACGCGTAGATGATTGTCTTGTTCGACCTTTCACCGAAGTGGGGACGTAGCTGTGTGGATGGTATTGAGCACCAGGTATAGACAGGGTGGATATACGCGAATGAATAGCCTTTGCGCAGTAATTGCAGGGTGGCCGAATGCTTCCCAGAGAAGTCCAGCTGGTGTTGGAATGAACAGGTGAACAGTTGTGCCAGGAGGTGCTTTGAGCGGTCCCAAGGACTGGATACAGTGCTATATAAGAACTTACCTTTGTATTTCATAAAGTCACATGGGTAATAACGCAAGGTCAGCGGTTACAATGCCACCACTGTGTCCCGTCGTTGTCCTCGGTAGTCCCCCGTGGCCGGGGCAATGGGGGAGGGGGCAGGGAGGGGGAAAGGAGTAGCCCGTGAATTAGACACTGTCTCACAAATGGTGGGTCGGAGAAAGGAAGGGAGAGAAGAAAGGAAGGGAGAATGAGAGAGCGATGGAAGGAGGGAGACAGGGAGAGATATGTTCGTTTCGGGGTTGTGTGCTAAACGCTACTAGTTTAGCGATGTCTTCACAGTGTTATATTATATTTTCTGATTATCAACACGTTATTCAACTTCCGAACACACCCTTGGTCTATTCATCTAGCCGCGACCTATCGTGTGCTGTCGCCGCTTGCGCCCCTACCGACACTGCGGCCGGGGTTCAGATTTGTCATAACATTGAAACGCGCGCATGCACGCACGCACGTACACACGCACGCACGCACGTAACTCGGCATGAATCGGCACATTGTAGCGCTCATCAGCAATTAACTGTAAATTATGTTTGTCATGTACGTCAAGTTTGGGTGAACCTCACACGAACCCCAGATAATAAACTCTTGTAATGGCTGACATGAGCTCTTGTAATGGCTGCCATGAGCTCTTGTAATGGCTGACATGAGTTCTTGCAGTGGCTGTTTGGCTGTGATGAGCTCTTGTAATGGTTGCCACGAGCTCTTGTAATGGCTGCCATGAGCTCTTGCAATGGCTGCAATGAGCTCTTGCAGTGTATGCCATGAGCTCTTGTAATGGCTGCCATGAGCTCTTGCAATGGCTGCCATGAGCTCTTGCAATGGCTGCCATGAGCTCTTGCTGTGTGTGCCACGAGCTCTTGCAATGGCTGCCATGAGCTCTTGCAGTGTATGCCATGAGCTCTTGCATTGGCTGCCATGAGCCCTTGCAGTGTATGCCATGAGCTCTTGCAATAGCTGCCATGAGCCCTTGCAGTGTATGCCATGAGCTCTTGCAATGGCTGCCATGAGCCCTTGCAGTGTATGCCATGAGCTCTTGCAATGGCTGCAATGAGCTCTTGCAGTGTATGCCATGAGCTCTTGCAATGGGTGCCATGAGTTCTTGTAATGGCTGCCATGAGCTCTTGCAGTGTATACCATGAGCTCTTGTAATGGCTGACATGAACTCTTGCAGTGGCTGTTTGGCTGTGATGAGCTGTTGCAGTGGCCGCCGGGTAACTAGGCTAGTTGAACTAATTTCGCGTGAATTATCGTTCACCACGAAGAAGGACACGTGAAATCGTTACAACTTACCCCAAAATGCATAGTAGTTCGCAGCAGCGGACAATGTACGTGCGCAAGTATGTATGTATATATTAAACCACAATTGTTACGTGGATATAGAATAACTGCCGCCAGTTTTACATGGTATATCCATTGCCCTCAGAAAACATTCCACCGAGAACTACCAGATGGCAGATGTTCTCGTCCTGGTCAATCGTAGGTAGAATAAACGTCAATGCTCTTTCATCTACTTATTTATAAACCCATTTTAAAATTCGTAGTTTCTCTTTAAACCAAATTATATAGCAAGACATCACACATTCGAAGTCGTGCACCACAAGTGCAAACATTGATGCAATATTATAGTAACAAATTACATAATCAAAGATAGCATTGAGTAAAATCAACGGCTCCATAACGTAAAACTAGTCATTACCAGGCGCGTATTTATAATGTATTTATAATGTATTTATAATGTATTTATAATGTATTTAGAAGGTATTATACTTCACGTCGTTCAACCGCTTACAATGATCAAATGAATAATAATATTTAAGAGTTTTGGGGTCTGAGAACCCCCAAATCTAGCGTCAAAACCAAATCCTATATAACTTGATTCCAAATGAACTGGCCCGGTGGCTCAACAGAAGATTTGATGCAAAAGCGCGATGGCAAGTTGACATTTTCAAATTCTCACCAAGAGGTTATTAAAAGCCTTTCAACGCTTGCTCTTGTTGTGTCGGCCATTTAAACCGTATCAGAGATCTGCGAGTACGCATGAACCGGTTAGCATCACATCGAATGTTAGCAATTTTCTTACGCGCCCAGCCGTTGCAGGATGGAGGGTCCCCTCATAAAGCTGGGGCCGCTGTTGCCGACTCGATAATTACCGAAGTTGTCGTCACATGATAGAGGACCGTCGCGGAAGACCAACATTGTCAAAGGATGTTTAATAAAACCAAAATTGTCACATCGGATTTTATCGCAGCAAACATGTACGACATCAGATAAGAGGTTTTTCTGGGTCGCCCGAGGCGACATAGAGGCGCCATCATCGATCGGGGCAACGACGCCCGGCGCCGAGACAAGTAGGGGTGTTTCGTTCTACTCCGTTCGACGTCAATCGTAGCGTCTACGCCTGTCCTTCTGCGGTCCATATTACATCACCAATGTTCCTCGTGAAAGAGTGCTGACAATGTTACTGGTGGATATATACAGACTACCGTAACATTGAACTTCCTGTACATCCGGGTAGACTATTTAAGGAACTCCGAAAGCAAGCTACTAAAGCATTAGCAAAATCCTACAAAGACTATGTTAACAACCACATTGGAGACAGTCTGAAAACTAATCCAAAACGATTCTGGTCATTTATTAAGGCAAATAAACGAGAAAACATTGGCATTCCACACTTCGAGTAAACGACCAGCCAATAATAAATGATCGTGATAAAGCAAATGCCCTAAACAACCAATTTAGCTCTGTATTTACCCAAGAAAAGCACCCAATCCCCCAAATAGCCCCCTCTACTTACCCCAATATCCCCCTTCTCGAAATTGGCATATATGGCGTAATAAAGCAGCTGGAAAATCTAAACCAGAGCAAAGCTACAGGCCCAAATGAACTCCCAGCCAGAGTCCTTAAAGAAACTGCAAAGCAGATAGCTCCCATCATCACCCAAATTTTCCAACAGTCATACAACACAGGTAAACTTCCTAACGACTGGCTACAAGCATTAGTAACTCCTATACACAAAAAGAGCCACACATCTGACCCGGCTAACTACAGACCCATATCACTAACCTGCATCCTCTGTAAAGTAATGGAACATATCATCCTAAGCAACATGTGGAAACACCTGCACAAGCATAACATCATTCTCCACTTCCAACACGGATTCCACTCGGGACTGTCTTGTGAATCTCAACTCATTGAGACATTCCACGACTGGATGACTGCTATGGACAACAAGACCCAAATTGACGCAATCCTGCTTGACTTTGCCAAAGCCTTCGACAAAGTGCCTCACCTACGTCTTCTATCAAAATTGACCTCCTACGGAATCGCTGGAAACACTAAAAATTGGATCAAATCTTTTCTATCCAACCGCAAACAGAGAGTCTCAGTTAACGGTGCCCTGTCGGACATCACAGATGTCACATCTGGTGTCCCACAGGGTTCAGTTCTAGGACCTGTCCTCTTCTTACTCTACATAAATGACATAGATGGGAACATCAAATCTTCTATACGCCTTTTTGCAGATGATATTATTATATATCGTAAAATATCTTCCAAAACCGACCACGAAATTCTCCAAACTGACCTAAGCCAACTCCAAACATGGTCAGACAAATGGCAAATGGAATTTAATGTATCTAAATGTGTCCACCTTCCAATAACAAACAAAACTAAACCCAGCACACACAAGTACTCGCTTTCTGGCCAGCCATTATCCACTGTATCCAGCCACTCATATCTCGGAGTAAAATTGGATTCCAAATTAACCTGGACAAATCACTTCACTGACATAACTTCAAAATCTTCGAAATGTTTAGGCGTGATTAAACGAATTCTTGGCCCATGTAAATCCGAAGTTAAACAAACAGTGTACAACATGCTAATCCGGCCAAAACTTGAGTACTCTTCACCCATACCTTTTCACAAGTTAAAAGCCTTGAAAGAGTGCAACACTCTGCTGCCAGATTTGTTAAAAATGATTACAGACGGAACACAAATCCAGCAGATCTAATTACTGCCTTTGGATGGCCAACCCTCGAACGAAGACGCATTATTAAACAAGCCACAACCTTCTACAAAATTCTAAATAACATTATTGAGATCACCCCCCCCCCTCCAGGCCTACTAACCAGCTCTCGAACCCGTGGACAATACATAGCCCCCAGGTGTCGTATAAATGCAATGGTATTTTCATTTTATCCCAGAGCCATTCGCATATGGAATATGATTCCACCAAAAATTACCAACATAAAATACCCAAAATCATTTCAAGAAGCTATTATGAAACTCCCTTTCACCACACCTCCTCACCTAAACTGCCTTTAAAACACAGTGCTCAGCGTAAACTTATCCATGGTGTGGGTACGGAGACTGTCTATGTGTGCATGTGGCAAGACAGCGTCAGTATCCATACACATAACCAACCTATTAAATTTTTTCGTTTAACACCGTATACATAAAATAAATAAAACTATCAGATAAAACCATTTCAGCAACATTAATGATACTAGTCTTTTAGTCGAATGTACCACCCACAGCGCATGCGCACAGTCCACCACAAACTCCTGCGTTAGCCCAAGTTTGGGCTGTTTGGAGTATAACCACTTGAGACTTGAGACTACTTCAACCGCAAATGCACGACAGAACCTGTCGTTTATATATTATTAGCACAACATTTAAAATTCAAACTTCAACTCGTGGCTGTATCGATGAAATGTGTTTATTTGCTGAAACACCAACGTCCACATTTATTGCTCAGTGGCATAAGTGTAACATAAGTGTAAGTGTAACACTAGAGACACAATTACACATATTTTGAGGGGTATCAACCACAGGGTGATGTAGGCAGGGTGTGATGTAGACGGGGTGATAAAGACAGAGTGTGATGTAGACGGAGACGGGGTGATGTAGACATGGTATGACGTAGACAGGGTGTGATGTAGACATGGTATGAAGTAGACAGGGGTGACGGATGGTCCAAGCATTTCACCATTCGGACACTCTCTCCGAACTACAGCAGTGGCCGAGTTGCCCGGCGTTGCACGGGACAAAAAATCAACCACTGCAAGTGCTCATGACTCCTTGCACTACCCAGTCAAGTGTTGGTGGGGCAATGGCAATGGTGGATACAACTTATGACTCCTTGCACTACCCAGTCAAGTGTTGGTGGGGCAATGGCAATGGTGGATACAACTTATGGCTCCTTGCACTACCCAGTCAAGAGTTGGTGGGGCAATGGCAATGGTGGATACAACTTATGGCTCCTTGCACTACCCAGTCAAGTGTTGGTGGGGCAATGGCAATGGTGGATACAACTTATGACTCCTTGCACTACCCAGTCAAGTGTTGGTGGGGCAATGGCAATGGTGGATACAACTTATGGCTCCTTGCACTACCCAGTCAAGTGTTGGTGGGGCAATGGCAATGGTGGATACAACTTATGACTCCTTGCACTACCCAGTCAAGTGTTGGTAGGGCAATGGCAATGGTGGATACAACTTATGGCTCCTTGCACTACCCAGTCAAGTGTTGGTAGGGCAATGGCAATGGTGGATACAACTTATGGCTCCTTGCACTACCCAGTCAAGTGTTGGTGGGGCAATGGCAATGTTGGATACAACTCATGACTCCTTGCACTACCCAGTCAAGTGTTGGTGGGGCAATGGCAATGGTGGATACAACTCATGACTCCTTGCACTACCCAGTCAAGTGTTGGTGGGGCAATGGCAATGGTGGATACAACTTATGGCTCCTTGCACTACCCAGTCAAGTGTTGGTAGGGCAATGGCAATGGTGGATACAACTTATGACTCCTTGCACTACCCAGTCAAGTGTTGGTAGGGCAATGGCAATGGTGGATACAACTTATGACTCCTTGCACTACCCAGTCAAGTGTTGGTAGGGCAATGGCAATGGTGGATACAACTTATGGCTCCTTGCACTACCCAGTCAAGTGTTGGTGGGGCAATGGCAATGGTGGATACAACTTATGACTCCTTGCACTACCCAGTCAAGTGTTGGTAGGGCAATGGCAATGGTGGATACAACTTATGGCTCCTTGCACTACCCAGTCAAGTGTTGGTGGGGCAATGGCAATGGTGGATACAACTTATGGCTCCTTGCACTACCCAGTCAAGTGTTGGTAGGGCAATGGCAATGGTGGATACAACTTATGACTCCTTGCACTACCCAGTCAAGTGTTGGTAGGGCAATGGCAATGGTGGATACAACTTATGACTCCTTGCACTACCCAGTCAAGTGTTGGTAGGGCAATGGCAATGGTGGATACAACTTATGGCTCCTTGCACTACCCAGTCAAGTGTTGGTGGGGCAATGGCAATGGTGGATACAACTTATGACTCCTTGCACTACCCAGTCAAGTGTTGGTGGGGCAATGGCAATGGTGGATACAACTTATGACTCCTTGCACTACCCAGTCAAGTGTTGGTAGGGCAATGGCAATGGTGGATACAACTTATGACTCCTTGCACTACACAGTCAAGTGTTGGTGGGGCAATGGCAATGGTGGATACAACTTATGGCTCCTTGCACTACCCAGTCAAGTGTTGGTGGGGCAATGGCAATGGTGGATACAACTTATGACTCCTTGCACTACCCAGTCAAGTGTTGGTGGGGCAATGGCAATGGTGGATACAACTTATGGCTCCTTGCACTACCCAGTCAAGTGTTGGTGGGGCAATGGCAATGGTGGATACAACTTATGGCTCCTTGCACTACCCAGTCAAGTGTTGGTAGGGCAATGGCAATGGTGGATACAACTTATGACTCCTTGCACTACCCAGTCAAGTGTTGGTAGGGCAATGGCAATGGTGGATACAACTTATGACTCCTTGCACTACCCAGTCAAGTGTTGGTAGGGCAATGGCAATGGTGGATACAACTTATGGCTCCTTGCACTACCCAGTCAAGTGTTGGTGGGGCAATGGCAATGGTGGATACAACTTATGACTCCTTGCACTACCCAGTCAAGTGTTGGTGGGGCAATGGCAATGGTGGATACAACTTATGACTCCTTGCACTACCCAGTCAAGTGTTGGTGGGGCAATGGCAATGGTGGATACAACTTATGGCTCCTTGCACTACCCAGTCAAGTGTTGGTGGGGCAATGGCAATGGTGGATACAACTTATGACTCCTTGCACTACCCAGTCAAGTGTTGGTAGGGCAATGGCAATGGTGGATACAACTTATGACTCCTTGCACTACCCAGTCAAGTGTTGGTGGGGCAATGGCAATGGTGGATACAACTTATGGCTCCTTGCACTACCCAGTCAAGTGTTGGTGGGGCAATGGCAATGGTGGATACAACTTATGACTCCTTGCACTACCCAGTCAAGTGTTGGTGGGGCAATGGCAATGGTGGATACAACTTATGACTCCTTGCACTACCCAGTCAAGTGTTGGTGGGGCAATGGCAATGGTGGATACAACTTATGACTCCTTGCACTACCCAGTCAAGTGTTGGTGGGGCAATGGCAATGGTGGATACAACTTATGACTCCTTGCACTACCCAGTCAAGTGTTGGTGGGGCAATGGCAATGGTGGATACAACTTATGACTCCTTGCACTACCCAGTCAAGTGTTGGTAGGGCAATGGCAATGGTGGATACAACTTATGACTCCTTGCACTACCCAGTCAAGTGTTGGTGGGGCAATGGCAATGGTGGATACAACTTATGACTCCTTGCACTACCCAGTCAAGTGTTGGTGGGGCAATGGCAATGGTGGATACAACTTATGACTCCTTGCACTACCCAGTCAAGTGTTGGTAGGGCAATGGCAATGGTGGATACAACTTATGGCTTCTTGCACTACCCAGTCAAGTGTTGGTGGGGCAATGGCAATGGTGGATACAACTTATGACTCCTTGCACTACCCAGTCAAGTGTTGGTGGGGCAATGGCAATGGTGGATACAACTTATGACTCCTTGCACTACCCAGTCAAGTGTTGGTAGGGCAATGGCAATGGTGGATACAACTTATGACTCCTTGCACTACCCAGTCAAGTGTTGGTGGGGCAATGGCAATGGTGGATACAACTTATGGCTCCTTGCACTACCCAGTCAAGTGTTGGTGGGGCAATGGCAATGGTGGATACAACTTATGACTCCTTGCACTACCCAGTCAAGTGTTGGTGGGGCAATGGCAATGGTGGATACAACTTATGACTCCTTGCACTACCCAGCCAAGTGTTGGTGGGGCAATGGCAATGGTGGATACAACTTATGACTCCTTGCACTACCCAGCGAAGTGTTGGTAGGGCAATGGCAATGGTGGATACAACTTATGACTCCTTGCACTACACAGTCAAGTGTTGGTGGGGCAATGGCAATGGTGGATACAACTTATGGCTCCTTGCACTACCCAGTCAAGTGTTGGTAGGGCAATGGCAATGGTGGATACAACTTATGACTCCTTGCACTACACAGTCAAGTGTTGGTGGGGCAATGGCAATGGTGGATACAACTTATGGCTCCTTGCACTACCCAGTCAAGTGTTGGTGGGGCAATGGCAATGGTGGATACAACTTATGACTCCTTGCACTACCCAGTCAAGTGTTGGTGGGGCAATGGCAATGGTGGATACAACTTATGGCTCCTTGCACTACCCAGTCAAGTGTTGGTGGGGCAATGGCAATGGTGGATACAACTTATGGCTCCTTGCACTACCCAGTCAAGTGTTGGTAGGGCAATGGCAATGGTGGATACAACTTATGACTCCTTGCACTACCCAGTCAAGTGTTGGTAGGGCAATGGCAATGGTGGATACAACTTATGACTCCTTGCACTACCCAGTCAAGTGTTGGTAGGGCAATGGCAATGGTGGATACAACTTATGGCTCCTTGCACTACCCAGTCAAGTGTTGGTGGGGCAATGGCAATGGTGGATACAACTTATGACTCCTTGCACTACCCAGTCAAGTGTTGGTGGGGCAATGGCAATGGTGGATACAACTTATGACTCCTTGCACTACCCAGTCAAGTGTTGGTAGGGCAATGGCAATGGTGGATACAACTTATGGCTCCTTGCACTACCCAGTCAAGTGTTGGTGGGGCAATGGCAATGGTGGATACAACTTATGACTCCTTGCACTACCCAGTCAAGTGTTGGTAGGGCAATGGCAATGGTGGATACAACTTATGACTCCTTGCACTACCCAGTCAAGTGTTGGTGGGGCAATGGCAATGGTGGATACAACTTATGGCTCCTTGCACTACCCAGTCAAGTGTTGGTGGGGCAATGGCAATGGTGGATACAACTTATGACTCCTTGCACTACCCAGTCAAGTGTTGGTGGGGCAATGGCAATGGTGGATACAACTTATGACTCCTTGCACTACCCAGTCAAGTGTTGGTGGGGCAATGGCAATGGTGGATACAACTTATGACTCCTTGCACTACCCAGTCAAGTGTTGGTAGGGCAATGGCAATGGTGGATACAACTTATGACTCCTTGCACTACCCAGTCAAGTGTTGGTGGGGCAATGGCAATGGTGGATACAACTTATGACTCCTTGCACTACCCAGTCAAGTGTTGGTAGGGCAATGGCAATGGTGGATACAACTTATGACTCCTTGCACTACCCAGTCAAGTGTTGGTGGGGCAATGGCAATGGTGGATACAACTTATGACTCCTTGCACTACCCAGTCAAGTGTTGGTGGGGCAATGGCAATGGTGGATACAACTTATGACTCCTTGCACTACCCAGTCAAGTGTTGGTAGGGCAATGGCAATGGTGGATACAACTTATGGCTTCTTGCACTACCCAGTCAAGTGTTGGTGGGGCAATGGCAATGGTGGATACAACTTATGACTCCTTGCACTACCCAGTCAAGTGTTGGTGGGGCAATGGCAATGGTGGATACAACTTATGACTCCTTGCACTACCCAGTCAAGTGTTGGTAGGGCAATGGCAATGGTGGATACAACTTATGACTCCTTGCACTACCCAGTCAAGTGTTGGTGGGGCAATGGCAATGGTGGATACAACTTATGGCTCCTTGCACTACCCAGTCAAGTGTTGGTGGGGCAATGGCAATGGTGGATACAACTTATGACTCCTTGCACTACCCAGTCAAGTGTTGGTGGGGCAATGGCAATGGTGGATACAACTTATGACTCCTTGCACTACCCAGCCAAGTGTTGGTGGGGCAATGGCAATGGTGGATACAACTTATGACTCCTTGCACTACCCAGTGAAGTGTTGGTAGGGCAATGGCAATGGTGGATACAACTTATGACTCCTTGCACTACCCAGTCAAGTGTTGGTGGGGCAATGGCAATGGTGGATACAACTTATGACTCCTTGCACTACCCAGTCAAGTGTTGGTAGGGCAATGGCAATGGTGGATACAACTTATGACTCCTTGCACTACCCAGTCAAGTGTTGGTGGGGCAATGGCAATGGTGGATACAACTTATGACTCCTTGCACTACCCAGTCAAGTGTTGGTGGGGCAATGGCAATGGTGGATACAACTTATGGCTCTTTGCACTACCCAGTCAAGTGTTGGTGGGGCAATGGCAATGGTGGATACAACTTATGACTCCTTGCACTACCCAGTCAAGTGTTGGTGGGGCAATGGCAATGGTGGATACAACTTATGACTCCTTGCACTACCCAGTCAAGTGTTGGTGGGGCAATGGCAATGGTGGATACAACTTATGACTCCTTGCACTACCCAGTCAAGTGTTGGTAGGGCAATGGCAATGGTGGATACAACTTATGACTCCTTGCACTACCCAGTCAAGTGTTGGTGGGGCAATGGCAATGGTGGATACAACTTATGACTCCTTGCACTACCCAGTCAAGTGTTGGTAGGGCAATGGCAATGGTGGATACAACTTATGGCTCCTTGCACTACCCAGTCAAGTGTTGGTGGGGCAATGGCAATGGTGGATACAACTTATGACTCCTTGCACTACCCAGTCAAGTGTTGGTAGGGCAATGGCAATGGTGGATACAACTTATGACTCCTTGCACTACCCAGTCAAGTGTTGGTGGGGCAATGGCAATGGTGGATACAACTTATGGCTCCTTGCACTACCCAGTCAAGTGTTGGTGGGGCAATGGCAATGGTGGATACAACTTATGACTCCTTGCACTACCCAGTCAAGTGTTGGTGGGGCAATGGCAATGGTGGATACAACTTATGACTCCTTGCACTACCCAGTCAAGTGTTGGTGGGGCAATGGCAATGGTGGATACAACTTATGACTCCTTGCACTACCCAGTCAAGTGTTGGTAGGGCAATGGCAATGGTGGATACAACTTATGACTCCTTGCACTACCCAGTCAAGTGTTGGTGGGGCAATGGCAATGGTGGATACAACTTATGACTCCTTGCACTACCCAGTCAAGTGTTGGTAGGGCAATGGCAATGGTGGATACAACTTATGACTCCTTGCCCTACCCAGTCAAGTGTTGGTGGGGCAATGGCAATGGTGGATACAACTGATGACTCCTTGCACTACCCAGTCAAGTGTTGGTGGGGCAATGGCAATGGTGGATACAACTTATGACTCCTTGCACTACCCAGTCAAGTGTTGGTGGGGCAATGGCAATGGTGGATACAACTTATGGCTCCTTGCACTACCCAGTCAAGTGTTGGTGGGGCAATGGCAATGGTGGATACAACTTATGGCTCCTTGCACTACCCAGTCAAGTGTTGGTGGGGCAATGGCAATGGTGGATACAACTTATGGCTCCTTGCACTACCCAGTCAAGTGTTGGTGGGGCAATGGCAATGGTGGATACAACTTATGACTCCTTGCACTACCCAGTCAAGTGTTGGTGGGGCAATGGCAATGGTGGATACAATTTATGACTCCTTGCACTACCCAGTCAAGTGTTGGTGGGGCAATGGCAATGGTGGATACAACTTATGACTCCTTGCACTACCCAGTCAAGTGTTGGTGGGGCAATGGCAATGGTGGATACAACTTATGACTCCTTGCACTACCCAGTCAAGTGTTGGTGGGGCAATGGCAATGGTGGATACAACTTATGACTCCTTGCACTACCCAGTCAAGTGTTGGTGGGGCAATGGCAATGGTGGATACAACTTATGACTCCTTGCACTACCCAGTCAAGTGTTGGTGGGGCAATGGCAATGGTGGATACAACTTATGACTCCTTGCACTACCCAGTCAAGTGTTGGTAGGGCAATGGCAATGGTGGATACAACTTATGACTCCTTGCACTACCCAGTCAAGTGTTGGTGGGGCAATGGCAATGGTGGATACAACTTATGACTCCTTGCACTACCCAGTCAAGTGTTGGTAGGGCAATGGCAATGGTGGATACAACTTATGACTCCTTGCACTACCCAGTCAAGTGTTGGTAGGGCAATGGCAATGGTGGATACAACTTATGACTCCTTGCACTACCCAGTCAAGTGTTGTTGGGGCAATGGCAATGGTGGATACAACTTATGACTCCTTGCACTACCCAGTCAAGTGTTGGTGGGGCAATGGCAATGGTGGATACAACTTATGACTCCTTGCACTACCCAGTCAAGTGTTGGTGGGGCAATGGCAATGGTGGATACAACTTATGGCTCCTTGCACTACCCAGTCAAGTGTTGGTGGGGCAATGGCAATGGTGGATACAACTTATGACTCCTTGCACTACCCAGTCAAGTGTTGGTGGGGCAATGGCAATGGTGGATACAACTTATGGCTCCTTGCACTACCCAGTCAAGTGTTGGTGGGGCAATGGCAATGGTGGATACAACTTATGGCTCCTTGCACTACCCAGTCAAGTGTTGGTGGGGCAATGGCAATGGTGGATACAACTTATGACTCCTTGCACTACCCAGTCAAGTGTTGGTGGGGCAATGGCAATGGTGGATACAACTTATGACTCCTTGCACTACCCAGTCAAGTTTTGGTGGGGCAATGGCAATGGTGGATACAACTTATGACTCCTTGCACTACCCAGTCAAGTGTTGGTGGGGCAATGGCAATGGTGGATACAACTTATGGCTCCTTGCACTACCCAGTCAAGTGTTGGTGGGGCAATGGCAATGGTGGATACAACTTATGGCTCCTTGCACTACCCAGTCAAGTGTTGGTGGGGCAATGGCAATGGTGGATACAACTTATGACTCCTTGCACTACCCAGTCAAGTGTTGGTGGGGCAATGGCAATGGTGGATACAACTTATGACTCCTTGCACTACCCAGTCAAGTGTTGGTGGGGCAATGGCAATGGTGGATACAACTTATGGCTCCTTGCACTACCCAGTCAAGTGTTGGTGGGGCAATGGCAATGGTGGATACAACTTATGGCTCCTTGCACTACCCAGTCAAGTGTTGGTGGGGCAATGGCAATGGTGGATACAACTTATGGCTCCTTGCACTACCCAGTCAAGTGTTGGTGGGGCAATGGCAATGGTGGATACAACTTATGGCTCCTTGCACTACCCAGTCAAGTGTTGGTGGGGCAATGGCAATGGTGGATACAACTTATGGCTCCTTGCACTACCCAGTCAAGTGTTGGTGGGGCAATGGCAATGGTGGATACAACTTATGGCTCCTTGCACTACCCAGTCAAGTGTTGGTGGGGCAATGGCAATGGTGGATACAACTTATGGCTCCTTGCACTACCCAGTCAAGTGTTGGTAGGGCAATGGCAATGGCAATGGTGGATACAACTTATGACTCCTTGCACTACCCAGTCAAGTGTTGGTAGGGCAATGGCAATGGCAATGGTGGATACAACTTATGGCTCCTTGCACTACCCAGTCAAGTGTTGGTAGGGCAATGGCAATGGCAATGGTGGATACAACTTATGGCTCCTTGCACTACCCAGTCAAGTGTTGGTAGGGCAATGGCAATGGCAATGGTGGATACAACTTATGGCTCCTTGCACTACTCAGTCAAGTGTATAACTGCCGGTTTCACGAAGTGTTCCTACCGTACGAAGGAAAGAATGTGGACGTTTAACATAGATCACGTAACTCGGAACAATCGTAGAAAAATATTTTCTACGGACCTCATTCAACAGAATCCATCCGCTATTACATCCATAGTCCCTGGGAAAATTAATTGTGCAGTTTGGGTGTATTTGTGAGAGAAGAAATTGTATGAATGAGTGAGTGAAAGTAATGTTTTGTGCACAGTAGCATCTTAGCTTTGAAATGATGCCATCTGTCAGTTGGTATACCTGTTGCCATTGCCACAGTGGCCATTAGGCAGGATGTACTCATATTTTAGAAACCGGGGAATTTCATGGCAGAAATGAAGGGGTGTCATGCGTTGAAGCAATTTGTGCGAAAAGGAGGTATGTCATTTTCACGAATTTCACACACCAGGTGTCTTAGTGGGTCTGTCATGTGCTGTGAAATAATTTTTTTTTTCTATGTAGGCGTAAGAACGGTCGTCTATAGGAAAAGTGACTGTGGTCCGTGCCCACGTACGAACCATCCTAACGGCCCCCGGTCACGCCAACACAATGTCAGTCACATACATGCAAAACTGACGGAGATATGAAGGAATATACGGACAAATACAGCCACAATCTATACTTTATAGTATAAATGACGCTAATGTGTCGAAGTATACAGTGGACTGCGCTATACAGAATAACGGATAACATAATGAGCCGTTTCGTCAGTAGAATCAATCATACTGGCAAGGAAGGAATTATTCCCTATTCTCGCTGTATAATTTGACCCCAAGTGATTATATAAAGCGAATTCCAATGTAATTAAACGAAAGGCAAGATAATGGACTGTTACAAAGACAAACACAATCGCATATTTATTGGAATATTTCGTGGGACAGGCTGACCTGTCATCCTCACGGCTGGTTTGTTACGTCACCCTCACGGCTGGTCTGCCACCTCTCGCGCAACTTGCAGCGATCCCAACACACCGACGTTGAGTTGTAGGGCCTACAACCCACGTTACACGTACTTAAAAATGTACGCTCTCTGGGCCACAATATGTGGTCTGATATCGTCCCCAACCAACATTACCCGTTCCCCACTGCCAATCTCCGCCTCGCACGTTATGTCGCGACAAATGTGTTGTTTACGTCATCGCGTATAAACCAACAAGCGGCAATTAGATTGTTTAAAACCGAATGACAACCGATTGCAACGACATAGAACATAGTCCCCAACTTTTAATTGAACTTAAGGCGTGTGAAATACATTTTTAATGACACCTTTGTTGAGTGAATCGCCCAGCGAATCGTATACACATCGCAAAGGTGCCATTTAGTTTAATATCCACCGTAAAGCGACGTCTGCCCTTTCAATAGCTGGTCCTATACAGTGTTCTGGGTCTACATCAATTAACCCACGCCTGTTCATTCGTTTCACCACATGGGGTTTATTAATGCACGTGGCCCACGCGCGGCCAGATACTGGGTTCAGGTCGAGACGAGTACCAGGAGGCAATAACGTTCTACAACATGTTTTAAACTGAAACATAGACACCGTCAGCTTCTAACTGTAGCGTGTCATCGGAAGGCTAGAAAGTTTAATTTTACGTTGTTTCAACTGTTTAATGAGGATGTTTTCTCGAAATAGCAGAATAACATCACACAGGTATGTACAAAGTGCGGAACAATTTCTTAGAAGAAAACCAGTCTTCTTCCAATACTACGTGTACCTTGTCTAATTGATGGATATTACGTATATGACGCTGGTGCGCTGCGTAGGTAAACAGTATTAAACTGATACAATGTGGTAAAGGTAAAGGTGCCTGTGTGTTTCATTCTAGGACTGAGAGGCCCGACAGGAGAGACGTGTATGTCTCCAATGTGGGGGTCTGCACCTCCTGTGTGGGAAGAGTATTCCAGTTCAAGACAGTTCTTACACAGGGTTGTATGAAGCTAACACCGGGGTGTGTACGGACCAGAGAATCACTGGTAGTTCGCAGCAAATACAAGAACACGCTCGAACATTGAATAGGGACGACTCTGTGGACGAAGATCCACTACACAGCTGCTCTATTCAAGACGATCAACTGAGGGTGTGGGTGTGGCAGGAAGTGGTCCTAAACATTGGTGGGAGATGGGAGGTTGGTCTAACAAGTAGGTGGGAGGTGAGATTTGTGGTAGATGGGAGGTGGACTCTCAAATTGGTGGGATGTGGCCCCCAAAACACGTGGGAGATGGGAGGTTGGCCCCTGAAACAGGTGGGAGATGGGATGTTGGCCCCAAAACAGGTGGGAGAAGTTGAGACCCCGCCACACCTCTCTCTCTCTCTCTCTCTCTCTCTCTCTCTCTCTCTCTCTCTCTCTCTCTCTCTCTCAACTCATACAGAAGAGTTCCGTAGAGGGCCAGTCCGCAGACTAGTTGTAACGAACAGCTGACGACTGTGCTACACAGAGGAAGCGTGAGAAGAAGTCTCGCAACTGTCCCGCCCACACCCATTAAACCTGACGTGACGTCACAACGAACTCGTCAACATGACAGCGCGAGTTCGAGAACTGCCGCCGCTACACGTGGCTGCCGTAGATCGCAGCGCACGCCGCGGGACAGCCGGCGAAAAAAACGATGGGAGAAAGCGAACGTGTGACAAGTGCCCGAAGCGGCCTGGCCGTCGACATGTGCAAGACGTACGAGCCATTGTGCGGGCGGCTCCGTCTCCGTAATAACGCCGAGAGATGGGCCGGCGCCCACTTGACAAATTCGCGCTCGTTAACAACGAAAGAGACCCTGGACGCAGCTCGTACCCCGGTGGTTGTCAACCGAGCTCGCTCGTGCACCAACTGGCGTACCCCGATGGTTGTCGACCGAGTTAGCTCGTGCACCAACCGGCGTACCCCGATGGTTGTCAACCGAGCTAGCTCGTGCACCAACCGGCGTACCCCGATGGTTGTCGACCGAGTTAGCTCGTGCACCAACCGGCGTACCCCGATGGTTGTCAACCGAGCTAGCTCGTGCACCAACCGGCGTACCCCGACGGTTGTCGACCAGGCTAGCTCGTGCACCAACCGGCGTACTCCGATGGTTGTCAACCGAGCTAACTCATACACCAACCGTCGTCCCCCGAAGGTTGTTGATTAAGCTAGTTCATGCACCAACAGGTGAAGGTTGTCGACCAAGCTAGCTCGTACACCAACCGGCATACACCGATGGTTGTCGACCGAGCTAGCTCACGCACCAACCGGCGTACCACGATGGTTGTTAACTGAGCTAGCTCATACACCAACTGGCGCACCCAGAATGTTGTTGATAAAGCTAGCTCTCGTACATCAACCAGAGTACTCCTAGCTCGTACATCAACCGGAGTACTCCGAAGGTTGTTGACCGAGCTAGCTCATACATCAACCGGAGTACTCCGAAGGTTGTTGACCGAGCTAGCTCGTACATCAACCGGAGTACTCCGAAGGTTGTTGACCGAGCTAGCTCGTACACACCGACGGTTGTCACCTGCTATTCTCGGGAGCTGCTCGGACTTAAGACCTTCTAATTATTTATATCGTTCAACCAGGTGTTTGGGCATCTTCCCTCTGTTCCATCTGTTCCTCCTCGCAAGATGGAGTTTGCAGGGATGTTCTGCTATTTTAACCTTCGCATCTTGTATCGTGCTCAAGACAAGACACGATGAGAAGATGCATCATTTTCACGTGTTCTACCATGGGAGCACGAATCACGTATATACGTCATTTATTTATTCCACGTCATACACTACGTCACTTCCGTCGTATTGTGTGCAGAAACGTAGATTTCACGTCATTCAGTAACCGTGTCACGTGTTCTCTGTCACGTGCCCACCAGTGGACTCGTCGGTATTCGGTAAGACTCGGCAGTGCTCGGCATGTCCGTTGTACAGTTGTGCATGGCTCGTCATATAGACGGCTGATTCATAGCATAACGACACTGCACCGACCGACGCTATGAGCTGACGTTTCGCAGTCTTCATTTGTCATAGCTGCCGGGGTCTCCATTAGCGACAACTCTTTTTCTTCACGGTCCTCAAGTTTGTTTAACTGATAGTTCTCTGTCTCAACCTTTCGACTCGACAACAAGAAAATAAGATCCCGTTTTACGCGGCCAGTGCAAACGTGGTTATCTGCGTTTTTCACTGGGCGGATCCAAGAAGTAACATGGCCAGCTGTCAGCTCTTTCTGTCTTTCTTCGCTCTCGGTCTGTCTCACAAAAGACAATGCTTTGCACCGCGGTTGTCAGCTCAAGAACCCCACTTTGGCATTGCAGTCTCTGTCGCACTTTCTGCAGGTAAAGGCAATATGCTGAGAAGGTGCAGGACTTGCAGGCCTCTGTTTTCTGTGGTTCCTCTTATCAGCCAGTAGTATGGTTCGTTCGTTCTCCTCTTCTGATGCCCTTCTGGACAGTCAGCCTCCAATGGTCTTGGTTGTCGATCATCTGTGTTTGTGTTGATGCCAGTTATCTTCGTGTCACCGCGACCCAGTGAAAGTTCCCCATGCAGGAGACATGTTGGTGCTCTACACGCACCAGTACACGAAGAGACACGAAGCCACGGACTCGCCGGCGTTGAAGCACCGAGTCACCGGGTCGACGGGTCGCCGCGTGTAAGCTCTTTTTCATCGGACGATCCATCAGATTTTATTTTACCATAACCGCAAACCGCGTGACAACAATACGATATTGACACGCAAGCCCCGTAGGGAGCGCACAGCGGTGGAGGAACTCGACGAAACGTGCCGAGTCATAGCTTCGTATCGACATCAATCAACAACGCTGGTTAAGAGACACTATTACGCATTTGCACGTACTGTTCTCTGGACTGCTTGCGCCCAAAATATTTAGTTTAGCCCCAACACTGCAATGAAGTCCCCATCACCTTAAATTATTTGAAACCACAGCTACCTTCCGCAAACATTTAAGACTTATGTTTTCTAAATTGCATTTCATGCTTAGTGACTCTGGTTTGTTACCAGGTGAATTAGGCGCTAAGGAAGTTATTCTTATTATGATTATGATTATTATTATTATTACATCGTTTTCATAATAGCGACTTGTCTACTTTGCCTTAAGTTGTCTTAAACTAACAGCATTTCGGTTTCTTGCCCATGGCGAGTTACCTCGAGACTCACGTGAGAAAACTGCGCACCCGAGGAATGTTATAGCAAAATAAAAAAATTATATTTTAAAGGAAGTTATTGTACCTGATGCATCACCGCCTTGTTACAAGACTTGTTGACTAGTCACAAACTGGCAAATCAAGTCAAGTAACAATTAATTGACCTCCAAGTCCAAGTTAAGCCTAGAGTCATCACTCTGAATTCCTAGTGGAGTCGCAAGTCATGGAAATTGGTGACAAGACTGCGACTGAAGTCAACCCCTAAGTCTGGCTGTTACCTGGTGTTAACAACATATCCTGACTAAAACATGTATTAAAATGGAAGTGTTGCATTTGGAAATAAAGGTTAATGCAAAACCGTGTTTTACTAAGTAGTACATGTTCTACGTTTCCGCATACATGCGTAAAATGCATGCACGCATGCATACGCGCACACAGGCATACTCATACGCTTACTGACATGCTCACTTACACGCTAACGTAGGGGAGACCGGGGATATATTTGTATACAGGAGCAAGTTGTTACAGAGACGTTTTACGAAAACATAGCACACACATGGAGTCACCATAGACAGTAGTTGGTTGGAAGTCCACCAGCAGACACATGGAGTCACCGTCGACAGTAGTTAGTTGGAAGTCCACCAGCAGACACATGGAGTCACCATAGACAGTAGTTGGTTGGAAGTCCACCAGCAGACACATGGAGTCACCGTCGACAGTAGTTAGTTGGAAGTCCACCAGCAGACACATGGAGTCACCATAGACAGTAGTTGGTTGGAAGTCCACCAGCAGACACATGGAGTCACCATAGACAGTAGTTGGTTGGAAGTCCACCAGCAGACACATGGAGTCACCGTCGACAGTAGTTAGTTGGAAGTCCACCAGCAGACACATGGAGTCACCATAGACAGTAGTTGGTTGGAAGTCCACCAGCAGACACATGGAGTCACCATAGACAGTAGTTGGTTGGAAGTCCACCAGCAGACACATGGAGTCACCGTCGACAGTAGTTAGTTGGAAGTCCACCAGCAGACACATGGAGTCACCATAGACAGTAGTTGGTTGGAAGTCCACCAGCAGACACATGGAGTCACCATAGACAGTAGTTGGTTGGAAGTCCACCAGCAGACACATGGAGTCACCATAGACAGTAGTTGGTTGGAAGTCCACCAGCAGACACATGGAGTCACCGTCGACAGTAGTTAGTTGGAAGTCCACCAGCAGACACATGGAGTCACCATAGACAGTAGTTGGTTGGAAGTCCACCAGCAGACACATGGAGTCACCGTCGACAGTAGTTAGTTGGAAGTCCACCAGCAGACACATGGAGTCACCATAGACAGTAGTTGGTTGGAAGTCCACCAGCAGACACATGGAGTCACCATAGACAGTAGTTGGTTGGAAGTCCACCAGCAGACACATGGAGTCACCATAGACAGTAGTTGGTTGGAAGTCCACCAGCAGACACATGGAGTCACCGTCGACAGTAGTTAGTTGGAAGTCCACCAGCAGACACATGGAGTCACCATAGACAGTAGTTGGTTGGAAGTCCACCAGCAGACACATGGAGTCACCATAGACAGTAGTTGGTTGGAAGTCCACCAGCAGACACATGGAGTCACCATAGACAGTAGTTGGTTGGAAGTCCACCAGCAGACACATGGAGTCACCGTCGACAGTAGTTAGTTGGAAGTCCACCAGCAGACACATGGAGTCACCATAGACAGTAGTTGGTTGGAAGTCCACCAGCAGACACATGGAGTCACCGTCGACAGTAGTTAGTTGGAAGTCCACCAGCAGACACATGGAGTCACCATAGACAGTAGTTGGTTGGAAGTCCACCAGCAGACACATGGAGTCACCATAGACAGTAGTTGGTTGGAAGTCCACCAGCAGACACATGGAGTCACCATAGACAGTAGTTGGTTGGAAGTCCACCAGCAGACACATGGAGTCACCGTCGACAGTAGTTAGTTGGAAGTCCACCAGCAGACACATGGAGTCACCATAGACAGTAGTTGGTTGGAAGTCCACCAGCAGACACATGGAGTCACCATAGACAGTAGTTGGTTGGAAGTCCACCAGCAGACACATGGAGTCACCATAGACAGTAGTTGGTTGGAAGTCCACCAGCAGACACATGGAGTCACCGTCGACAGTAGTTAGTTGGAAGTCCACCAGCAGACACATGGAGTCACCATAGACAGTAGTTGGTTGGAAGTCCACCAGCAGACACATGGAGTCACCATAGACAGTAGTTAGTTGGAAGTCCACCAGCAGACACATGGAGTCACCGTCGACAGTAGTTAGTTGGAAGTCCACCAGCAGACACATGGAGTCACCATAGACAGTAGTTAGTTGGAAGTCCACCAGCATACACATGGAGTCACCATAGACAGTAGTTGGTTGGAAGTCCACCAGCAGACACATGGAGTCACCGTCGACAGTAGTTAGTTGGAAGTCCACCAGCAGACACATGGAGTCACCATAGACAGTAGTTGGTTGGAAGTCCACCAGCAGACACATGGAGTCACCATAGACAGTAGTTGGTTGGAAGTCCACCAGCAGACACATGGAGTCACCGTCGACAGTAGTTAGTTGGAAGTCCACCAGCAGACACATGGAGTCACCATAGACAGTGGTTGGTTGGAAGTCCACCAGCAGACACATGGAGTCACCATAGACAGTAGTTGGTTGGAAGTCCACCAGCAGACACATGGAGTCACCGTCGACAGTAGTTAGTTGGAAGTCCACCAGCAGACACATGGAGTCACCATAGACAGTAGTTGGTTGGAAGTCCACCAGCAGACACATGGAGTCACCATAGACAGTAGTTGGTTGGAAGTCCACCAGCAGACACATGGAGTCACCATAGACAGTAGTTGGTTGGAAGTCCACCAGCAGACACATGGAGTCACCGTCGACAGTAGTTAGTTGGAAGTCCACCAGCAGACACATGGAGTCACCATAGACAGTAGTTGGTTGGAAGTCCACCAGCAGACACATGGAGTCACCGTCGACAGTAGTTAGTTGGAAGTCCACCAGCAGACACATGGAGTCACCATAGACAGTAGTTGGTTGGAAGTCCACCAGCAGACACATGGAGTCACCATAGACAGTAGTTGGTTGGAAGTCCACCAGCAGACACATGGAGTCACCATAGACAGTAGTTGGTTGGAAGTCCACCAGCAGACACATGGAGTCACCGTCGACAGTAGTTAGTTGGAAGTCCACCAGCAGACACATGGAGTCACCATAGACAGTAGTTGGTTGGAAGTCCACCAGCAGACACATGGAGTCACCATAGACAGTAGTTGGTTGGAAGTCCACCAGCAGACACATGGAGTCACCGTCGACAGTAGTTAGTTGGAAGTCCACCAGCAGACACATGGAGTCACCATAGACAGTAGTTGGTTGGAAGTCCACCAGCAGACACATGGAGTCACCATAGACAGTAGTTGGTTGGAAGTCCACCAGCAGACACATGGAGTCACCGTCGACAGTAGTTAGTTGGAAGTCCACCAGCAGACACATGGAGTCACCATAGACAGTAGTTGGTTGGAAGTCCACCAGCAGACACATGGAGTCACCATAGACAGTAGTTGGTTGGAAGTCCACCAGCAGACACATGGAGTCACCATAGACAGTAGTTGGTTGGAAGTCCACCAGCAGACACATGGAGTCACCGTCGACAGTAGTTAGTTGGAAGTCCATCAGCAGACACATGGAGTCACCATAGACAGTAGTTGGTTGGAAGTCCATCAGCGGACACACTGTCCAAAAATCGTTAAGAAGACGAAATTAACGAGATGTGGACAAAATTACTTCTTAACCACCTAAAACTATTTTGGGTATGCCCAAATAATATCATGTCACGCAGGCACTTTTTATGTTTCGAGAATGAAACTTGAAACGTGTATACCATATAGTATAAGGGTTATGCCAAATAGAAGTTAAATTGAAATTCACAATTTGTTCACATTTATTTAACCACGACGTGTGAACGCTTTATTTCACATGTGAAGCCTATCGTACTGGTTTATAACCAGACTGAAAATGCTAGCAGCGTTGAAACAAAATTTAAAAAGTATTCTCAGTTGAGACTGCAGTTTGTTTCCACCGATGACGATGCACGTTGTATTTACTGGTTCATATGTGCACGTCTCTTGCGAGTTGTGGAAATGTTTGTACTGCGCAGTCACTAGGTGTCGCCACCGCGAGGTTACACTAAACATAATTCCGCAGAAATGCACGACCCGCAATAACTGAACAAATATCGTTCTGTTATATGAACCGATTGCACACACGTGGAATTATGTGGCACCTCAGTAGATACATTTTATTATGGCATCACAAAATGTAAACTCGCTCAAAAAGTTCGATCACTGTAGGAGAAGGCAGTGTTAGATGAGCCAACATCATATTTCAGACACAATCATATTCAGGACCACCCAAAATTGTTTTTACTCACGCACACTATGATTATTAGTGAATAATTTTAGACCGTTTGCTCGCTTCAATGTTTCGAATCACAAATGCACAAAACATAATATGTCGTTAACTAACATAATGTTAAGTTCATATATCAACGACACTTTGAACTTGCAGTTGCATATATCCAGACTCGAGTTGCAGGGGCTGACTCGAATTCAGATGGATGAATCGAGTCTTGACTTGGGCTTGGAGATCATTGACTTGCGACTTGACTTGACGGCCATTCACTTTAGACTTGACTTAACTGTATACAGCCGTGTATATATCGGCGAAAACTAGTTTGTACAACTAAAATCTAATTGTCGTTCTCCGTTGCGTCAGCGACTAAGCTAGCTGGTGATCTGAAACAAAGATAGTGCCCGGGGTATCCACTTGGGGTTGATGCACACAGAAACCACCAGTTTGTGTTACGAGGATGCGGCAAACGACTGAATTGTATCAGTGGCACCTGACACAAGCTGTCTTGATTCAGCCGTCCGCCACCTTATCTGATCGCTCTTATCGATAGCACATCCAAACGAAGCTAATCTCGTCTGATTCCATAGAGCTAATGCTTTGTATTTAGGGAAGAACATCGCGTCTCGTTTTATCTGGTACTATATCAGTAAGCCGTTTATTGAGCGATGGTGAGACGCCGGAAAAATGTCTGCAGTCACTCGGTCTACAGCACCAGTCGTCGGAATAGAACGGATGGCCATGTCTGGCGCTGTCACGGCATGCTCCCATATGAGTTACCAGAATTTTTTGTCGTCAAAAAAAAACAGACAACACATCCGACCTCATCGTCAAACTGTGAATTTTCTATCATCGGCCCGACACCAGCCCATGGTTGGCTTCGAACAGAGTCTTCTGTTTCTTTCTCCATTTCTCCCTTGCCGTGTCGGGGTCACGTGATGGGCGTCAACATCGACAACAAGGTTTCACAAATTCGCCGTGCTCTGAACTCCACGAGGCGCCGCATCTTTTTATCTCGTCAAATATCCTAGCTTTTCCTGAGAACAAAACTCATCTGGCGAGGTTTATAGCAGGCCAGCTGGATAAAAAATGCACCACCTGACTGCCTTTGCAGGGGAGTTTCCTGATGAACGGAAAGTGCAGTTATCATAGATACCAAATGATATATCAGCTCCCGCCTCAACACACGAAGAGGCTGACACACGATTAGTGCGGCATGGCATCAACAATCTCTTTAGTAACGTTGTTCTGTCTGCAATAGATACTTCTTCTACTGCGTCTGCTCATGTTACGTTTTCTCGCTTTTCGTGATTGGTGATGTTATTGTCAAGCACAGAAAAGAAGCAAACATATATCTCCAGCAAGGACATCTTTTACCAGCTACATACCCTCTGGAGTGGCAGCATCACTCCAGCACTGACCAGATATGACAATATTCCTTCCATATTCAACCACACAAAACGATCTGCATTGAACGCGTCCTTTCAAACCGCACACCTTTCTTGTTGGCTTGTGCGAGGGAGACTTACAGAGAAGACTGAAGTAGCAGATAAACGTGCGTTTATAGTGTACACGTTGGATCATGTTGATTATGTAGACATGGCTCGCTGCATCATGTTCTCCAAAGCATGCAAGCCAGAGGCCATGTCACCGACGAGCAATGCTTTTGTTTCGTGTTACGCTTGTTCATTACCAGACCCTGACTTGGCAGCAAGGTCACTGCCCGGAACCAGGTCTGCCTACACCAGCGGAGATGGAATGAGAACGACAGCTCACTGCCCGGAACCAGGTCTGCCTACACCAACGGAGATGGAATGAGAACGACAGCTCACTGCCCGTAACCAGGTCTGCCTACACCAGCGGAGATGGAATGAGAACGACAGCTCACTGCCGGGAACCAGGTCTGCCTACACCAGCGGAGATGGAATGAGAACGACAGCTCACTGCCCGGAACCAGGTCTGCCTACACCAGCGGAGATGCAATGAGAAAGAGAGGGAGGGAAGCTACAGCCGGTCCTACTGACACTAGCGGCAATTCATGAAGCATGTCATGACGTTCACTACTGCTCGCGTCCCACCGCGTGCAGAACTCTCCGCTGTAGGTGTCAGAAGGCCAAACTATTCTGTACTGCAGATGCAGCAAACGCACAAGTGAAAATAGATGTGCCAATGTTAGTCCCACATCTGTCTATATATGAGCATCTGATGATAAATATAGTTGTGTTATAATGTCCCTGTATATAATTACGCATTACGTCTAGAGAACTAGTGACATCACGTCAACTCCTGCCTTAATAATCCAAATAATCAGTTTAAAAAAGGGTAAAGGTACGCTCAGAGCGCTTTTCACGTCACCCCTACACCATTCTGATACTGTTTTGAAGTCACATAGTTCAACATAATATTTATGTTAAAGTGTTTGAAAATCCATTCCAGTATGCTGGCTACAGTCTTTTGTAGTAAAAGCCTACATTCGTAGCCACAGTTCGTCGTCACTCGGTATTTACCTGCGGGAGACATCTTGCCGGGAGGATGCTCGGACGCTGGTGAAGTCCGATGGAAGGGATGATCTCGGCACGCTCTAAGTCCGCACCCGGCTGCTCCCAAACAGTTCCCGGGTCAGGTCCAGGCGAACGTAACGACGTGCTCCACGAAAGTGGCCTCCTGAAATAACGACAGCGACCGGGTAGCGCCTGCAGCTAGCCACGGACGCTCCACGGATCACCCAACGACAAGACTTACCCTAGTGTACGGTGACGAATATGATGCGTTGCTGCGCATTAACAGAGAATGCCTTTGGTTGAGACCACCATTGCACAGTTTGGCGACGTCGAACGAAAGCTATGTGCGCAAAAAAACGAACGGCAGAGAGAGAGAGGGGGGGGAGAGAGAGAGAGAGAAATAGAGAGAGAGAGAGAGAGAGAGAGAGAGAGAGAGAGGGAGGGAGGGAGGGAGGAGAGAGAGAGAGAGAGAGAGAGAGAGAGAGAGAGAGTGAGAGAGAGAGAGCGAGAGAGAGAGAGAGAGAGAGAGAGAAATAGAGAGAAACAGAGAGAGAGAGAGAGAGAGAGAGAGAGAGAGAGAGAGAGAGAGAGAGAGAGAGAGAGAGAATAGAGAGAGAGAGAAATAGAGAGAGAGAGAGAGAAATAGAGAGAGAGAGAGAGAGAGAGAGAGGAGAGAGAGAGAGAGAGAGAGAGAGAGAGAGAGAGAGAGAGAGAGAGCGAGAGCGAGAGGGAGAGGGAGAGGGAGAGGGAGAGGGAGAGAGGGAGAGGGAGAGGGACAGGGAGAGAGAGAGTTTATAAGTTGGACAGGGTTTTATTCTTTATAAACGACTCCATTGTCTTCCATTTTAAGTGATGCGTTGCATCCTTATTTGGTTTACCAGCGATTTAGTTTTTCTCAATTTATTTGAACAGTCTGCATTGAGTGATAATTTTAGTACTCCCTCGTTTGTGTAAACCGTGTACTCTGTTGGTGTATTTGATACGACTCGCTAACGCTAGGTCACTCGGCCTTTTGTCCCTTCTTGTTGCACAACCGCCTAACGCAAGAAAGACATGCGAAGTAGCTGTTTGGAAATTAGTACAGGTGTAGGTGTAAAGTCAGAAAATGTGCGTGCGTGCGTGCGTGCGTGCGTGCGTGCGTGCGTGCTGGATGTCGAGCGCTGGAGTGGAAGTAGCTCAGGTGATGCTCTACACATGACATGACAGATGCTGATACCGGAACCGGAAGCGGAATTGCGATACAATTTCGTGGGTAAGATTAAACACCAGCTTGATAGTGACGGTCGTGCACGGCTCTGCACGCAGACGGCCGGAAACCAAACGGCTGCTCGAAACAATGCCATATACACGCATGCCAGATACAAGCATTCATTCGCACGCGCACACAAGCGACAACGATGTTTTTATTTAGCTTTGCTAGTGTTTATGTTTAATGGTGATTGTCAAGTGAAGGAGTCCTAGTATACGTTCCACTAAAAAGAGAACAAATATAGGGAGATATTATCACATTAATTGCATATAGGCCTAATACCCTAAATTACTTTTTAATACCCTTAAATAACTTTCGATATTTACTGCATCTAAACCAGGTCGAATAAGACAGACGAGAGAGAATGAGAGTGAGAGGTAAAGTTACCTTCTAGTATAGCGCGTGTCTGGTCCTTGGGACTTCCTAAAGCACTTTACACTTCAACCCCTGGCAGACCTGTTTACACTTCACCCCCTGGCAGACCTGTTTACACTTCACCCCCTGGCAGACCTGTTTACACTTCAACCCCTGGCAGACCTGTTTACACTTCAACCCCTGGCAGACCTGTTTACACTTCAACCCCTGGCAGACCTGTTTACACTTCAACCCCTGGCAGACCTGTTTACACTTCAACCCCTGGCAGACCTGTTTACACTTCAACCCTTGGCAGACCTGTTTACACTTCAACCCCTGGCAGACCTGTTTACACTTCAACCCCTGGCAGACATGTTTACACTTAAACCCCTGGCAGATCTGTTTACACTTCAACCCATGGCAGACCTGTTCATTCCAACGCAATCTCGACTTCTCTTGGAAGCATTACCAAGAAGAGAGACAGAGAGAGGGGAAAGGGGAGGTAGATACAAGTCGTCGAAAGCGAAAGGAATTATGGCCCCCACCCCGCAAGGAATTAAGAGGTAGAAAGATATTCCACTTAGTTCCCGTCACGTAGTATAACTGTACTCTTAAGTTCATGGTTGATCTTAATAAAAAATATCAGCGCATCAAGTGCTCTCTTCTCCGCAAACACGTCACAATGGCGAAGTGCTGCCCTGGCAGCGTGTGTATGCCGCCAACCCGTTACAACAACGGCATGCGACTTTGTCGTTCGCGGAAATGTAAACACGTGAAAGGCATGCGGTCGCTCCCCGCTCGAGACACTCGCGTCAGTATCACACTCACTCGTACAACGTCCAGTGATCACTTACGATACAACACAAGGACCAACGAGATTCGACACGAACCAGTCTCTGTCCTACCCTTATGACAACAAACCGTCGTATTCCATGGTAAAATACCATGATTTTTTTAAAACAGGTAATCATGGTAAAATACCATGATTTTTTTAAACAGGTAATCATGGTAAAATACCATGATTTTTTTAAAACATGTAAAATACCATGATATACCATGATAAAATACCATGGTGTTTTAAAACAGGTAATCATGGTAAAATACCATGATATACCATGGTAAAATACCATGATTTTTTTAAACAGGTAATCATGGTAAAATACCATGATAAAATACCATGGTGTTTTAAAACAGGTAATCATGGTAAAATACCATGATATACCATGGTAAAATACCATGATTTTTTTAAACAGGTAATCATGGTAAAATACCATGATATACCATGGTCAAATACCATGGTGTTTTGAAACAGGTAATTATGGTAAAATACCATGATATACCATGGTCAAATACCATGGTGTTTTGAAACAGGTAATTATGGTAAAATACCATGATATACCATGGTAAAATACCATGATTTTTTTAAACAGGTAATCATGGTAAAATACCATGATATACCATGGTAAAATACCATGGTGTTTTGAAACATGTAAACCATGGTATACCATACAATTACCATACACAATATATGAAAAAGCATGGTCTACCACTGTTTACCACGTAATGTCATGGCATAGCATGGTATACCATGTAATTCCATGATATAGTTTAATGAGGGTAATGATGAACATGGTCAGCATTACATAGTGTAAGTGCTCATATATTTTGTCGATGGGAAGAGGGCTAGTTGAAACATTGTTTTATAAAAACAGAAATCATTTATTTTGACTGTTAATCATGATGACCGGGGCCATTTAAAACCTGGGTAATTTCGTTCACCCAACTTTTCCTTAGTTCATTTAGCTGTGTGAATGAGTTCCTGACAGTGATGGGAATCCAGTGATGGAATTACAAGAACGAACACATATCGGGCAGCAGTTGCAGCGTGGCTGAATACTTCAATATAAGTTGAAATGGTGTTTGCGTCAATTTCAACATTTTTAAAAACAGAAATATTTACATGTTTCAACTAGCCCTCTTCCCAACTTATTGACAAAAGGAGGCAAATTGAGGTAAAGTGTAACACACCCGAACTACGAATGTAGGAGGGGCATGGTAGGAATCGAACATTTTGCTTTATTATTTGAGTTATAAAAACATATTAGTTCTACAAACTCCTTAACGTTATCCACCAACCTGTTTTAATGCTCTGTTTGAAAACACCATGGTATACCATGATTTCCATGGTATACCATGATTTCCATGATATACCATGGCATTTTACCATGGCATCATTTCATAAGGGATAAGACGCGATTCGTTATGATAGCTTGAATAAAAGACCAAAAAGTGCTGAAAAATACTGTTCTTCATTTTCCTTTGTTCGCGCGATCTTGAGGTAATTCATGCAGGCCGTGCCACCCAACTTTCATAGGAATGCGTTTCTTTCACACTACAAATAATATCGACACCTCGACTGCAATGAATGTGTTACTGTCGCACTCCGGAGAGATGACATCTCAAAATAGCAGAAGAAATAACACCCCCTCCTTGCAGCCTTCGGGTAACATGTCGGCCAGACCTGAACGGATGCGTCACCATTGTCACGTACCGATGTTGCGAGGTGTCTCGCCACAATTTTATTCCTTTGTTGCCGGCAGCTGAGAACTGGGTACCGGAACAACGGGACGAGTGTAGGTGGCAGTCGACCCGTGCCAGCCAACGAGGCAAGGGACGTGAGTCAGGGAAGACAGGAAATGAGACGCCACCCTAACAATGCTGTACAAAGAAGTAGTTGGGCCTCATTTTGAATATTGCATACGCGTGTGGAGGCCGTATCATAAGGACACAGATAAAATAAAAACCAAAGTTAGGCCTCGTTTGGAATATCGCACGCGTAAAGGCCGTATCGTAAGGACAGAGAGACACTAACAAATAATAAAAAGAGCGATTAAGCCGATTCCAGAACTGAGATACCTTAGTTGTGAAAATTGCTGGATGGAATGTGGTTTGCCAACACTATAGAGACAAGGAGATTACGAGGAGACCATATAGTAGTCTTTAAATGTTTAATGGTTATAAAGATATTTATACAAATATTGTTTTCAAACGTGGGAACAACGTAGCATTAGTAAAAGAACAGTGTAGATTGTATACAAGAAAGTACTCATTCTTCCAGAGGACGATAAATGAAAGGAACAAATAAATTATCTACTGATTATGCTAATGTTAGCAGTGTGGATGTTTAACAATAAAAGTGACAGATATCTGACAAGGGCGGGTTACACATAAACGAAAAATGGTTGGACTCTCCATAAGCCAGTGGCTTCCTTGTCCACTTGATATATGGAGCTTATCGTTTTGGCGGGAATCTTGTTAAATGGTGACAGTGGTGCAACAAAATCAAACTTCGGTCGAATTAAAATCACCCAATAAACAGTGTTGCTTTTAAAAAGCCCGAGTGTGAGCGCGCGGTAAATAAGGTTAGAAATGAGGTTTAGTTCAGCGTTTAGTCCAACTTCCTATCAAATATCTTCAGTATTTATGTTCGTTCTTGTTTCCGAGCCGGATATTCGGAATAGTTTTTGTTGGAGAGTCTGAGTCTGGTTAGTACCAAAAAGTGTGAACGTAACGATAAAGCTGGTGAAATATTGGAAGAGGCATCTATATTTAGTAGCGACTTGTCACTATGTGCAATACTTTGTAGCACGTGCGTGCGTTTATGCATCGTTAAGATATATTGCCGTCAAACAAACACTACAGCTAATATTGACTTTTGCTTTTTACGTTGATGATGTTTTAAAGAATTTATGTTCCCTACTTCATTACTGCGGTCTACGTTTCAGTCACTGGACCACGCATGTTGTCCAACATTTGCTCAGTGGTGATAGTGGGAGACATACCTTTATCTTCATTGTAGACGAATTAGTTTACAATACGTCAGTTATTTTATCAAATTGGATGTATGTAGACAATGTTGACTAGTCTGAATCATGTGCTACTACAGGACTTCTGGAAGTTCTGCTTTGATGAACCAATGCAGCCATGGATTCTCTGGGCAATTCTTCGTATCCGAAGCTATGGGGAAGAAGATAGTTCAGCCGGCTCGACATGCCCTCTGATGGCTGATTTTGGAGAGGCAAGATCTCCCGCACGAGTTGAACGTGACAGCCTGTCCAGGATCATGTGTAGGACATTTCTGGAAGGCTACCATAGCACTACCAAAACAAAACAGTGCTTTAACTGACACAAACTCTGACATAAATACACACATTGTTTATTTGGCTATAGCGTGTCACACATGCTGGATGACCTTCACATGTGACTAACAAACTAATAATGAAATATCGGAAATTTAACTGTTGGATGATGATGTCTGAAACAATTCTTGCACTACTATACATGAATTCATAAAAGTACCATTATTCCATTTTGTTATATTACTCACTGTTTCTAGCTTAAGCTGGGCTTAGACAAGGCAATATCATTGCATGCATCAAGCTACTGCCATTTCATGCGATCAGATTGCAGCTTGATCGTCCCATGTAGATTTGATGTTCCCACGATGCATTGAACTTAGCCTATATTGAATATGATTTGAAACAGCATTGATTTTCCTAAGGATGTAGCTATCGCCTCGCATACCAACGTTCACTGATGTCTTCGTACTGGCCGTAATTCTGTGACGTCCAATCTAACCCACATTAATAAAACATGAATCCCTATAAACCAACAGATGATAAGCACCAATGTCCAAAAGCAGTTTAACACAAGTTGCTGTGCCAGTATCACCCTAGTTATTCAAAAAAGCTCAAAGCATTCTCTAGACAAAAGAATGCCCCAGGCATTAAAACAAATATTGCCAACTGTTCTTGTTCTGCTTCTGTTCAACGGGCGACATAAAGGTCATATTCTTAACATCTTCTCATCTGACTGTACATTATTATATATCACGGTATCATCACTAGGCCCTCGACACATGCGAGTTATCATTGCCACGCTTGAGTGAACTTGACACGGTTCAGTGATCATATGATTTCAAATGCCTTCTTCAACTCGACCATAAGTTGCCAGTCTGTCTTCGTCATTTCTTCACGGAAGTATTGCTTCACAGCGTCTATAGACTCACGGCTTATCTACAACACAGAGAACACTTCAATTAGCAATATTCAGAGAGATCAATCTGAATGGCTCAATTAATGGTTTACTAAATCGCCAGGATCCTGAGCTCAGAAGCACAACAACCAGAATTGTTAAGCATCATATCAGGAGACTATCCAACTAGTTTTACATTTGATGACAATTTGTGACACAACTTCGACTGAAATTATAATATTACAAATTTCCTTCCCAACATTAAACCAAATTAAAGCTCCGTTTCATCTCTGATAACTGTTGTCTCTTTTCAGTACCTTCTTGAAAAACTTAACAATTGCCTTAAAATGTGAAATGACTACCTGGCCTTGAGAGGTAAATATATACTCAAGGATCTCCTTGATTGCTAGTGAAATTACTACCTGACTTTGAGAGGTAAATATAATACTCAAGGATCTCCTTGACTGCTAGTGAAATTACTACCTGACTTTGAGAGGTAAATATATACTCAAGGATCTCCTTGACTGCTAGTGAAACAACCACCTGGCTTTGACTCCCAAATAATCAAGCTAACAAGGTTTCGGAATCGAGCATTTGAAGTGGTCGTTCCTCATTTTATTGTTCGATGTTGTTATCTGGTATATAAATTATATATTTGTTTGTCATCCATTTTAATAATGCTTTAATTACAACATCAACATTTTATGTTTTTTTATCTAATTTAAATGTTTTCATCCATTTTTCTTAGGCCACATCAATTTATTAACTATTTATACAATATTCTATAATATTATATACAACTTAAATATTTTCTTGATCTTGAATTTAATTTTTATTCAAACATATTTTACACATTACTTCTAATTTTATCATTAAATAATTATGGAAAGTGCTTTGAGCTTTTTAAGGACATTGCGCTCTATATAGATTATATATTATTATCTACACACACATGAATCAGTGCAACGCCAAGACAAGGTGCTTACGAGCCACTACAACACCTGTGTTTACCCTTGCGTGGTACTTCTGGCACTGGCAATGCACCAAACGCCATTATGTGGTGTTTATCTAAGGCACCCTGCGCCATCCACCTGCCTGCTATCTCACTGAGACAGGCGGTGTTGGATACTCAAAAACGTGACATTGGATATGAACATACAAAACTAACAAAGAAAGTGATGACAAAAACATTCCAACAGCGGGGAGGTAAGGAAGCACTGTTTGAATCTAATCACTGTCTTAATTACACTCACAGCTAACACAAAAAACAGACAATAACTCGACATGAAACCTGCATTTTGTACACTTGGTATATAAAATCACTTAAAGATCCCTCCTAAATTCAATTCAACTCATTTTACAAAATATGTTTACCTATCTAGTATCCCCATGACATGCTGGCTCGTTTCATTTAGTTTTGGTGAAATCATCGGACCAATGATTAAGTTATTTTTTTATCGGATCCAGTTAAATTAAAAGCTCCGTTTCATCTGATATCTGTTGTCTCTTTTCAGTACCTTCTTTAAAAACTTAACATTTACCTTAAAATGTGAAATGACCACCTGGCTTTGAGAGGTAAATATATACTCAAGGAACTCCTTGACTGCTGGTGAAATGACCACCTGACTTTGAGAGGTAAATATATATTATTTTTTATCGGATCCAGTCAAAATTCTTTATATTATATCATATGGTTATTCACTGTTTTCCTACATTCACTGTCTCCTCATTTCCCAGTTTATCTAGCTTGGCTGCATAGTGCACAGTACTATGCAATATGATGTGTATAGTATAAAGTACAAGATTTTATTTTATGTTGTTTAAAACATTAGACAAGAGACTATACCCTCTTGTAATCAAAATTTTCCATAATTTAATTGAAAGTGCGCACACATTTAGTTATCTAGGTTTATTCATGGATGAACATGTAACTTGGAAAAATCATGTTGAAAAACATGTCAAACTAAATTAATGAGCACTCTATAAAACTTTTGGAGCACTTAAAAATTGTCACATTTTATCAACATAATAATTTTTTATTGGCAAATAGTAACAGTGCTCAACAGATTTTATTTTATCAGGATAATGAGTGATATCAACAAATTTAACCAAACATAACGTTTTATTGGAGTGCAGTAGAATGATGCAGATAAATGCCATGTCGCAACATCCCTGGAGTGACACCCCTGGAATGATGTAACACTGCCAGAGTGATGTGGTAACACCGCTGTTGTGATGTCACAAAACCTCTGGAGTGATGTGACATGGTGACATCCCAGAGTGACACTCCAGAGTGACACGGAATATTCACACTGTCATATCACCTGCATATTGCAAGGACAAATGCAGACTGCTCCCATCAAACAAGACACAATCATTGTCTCATCAATATGGCCCAAGGTGTGCATGCAAAACCCTGCCGGAAACCTACAGGTCATGGCCTGTAGATTTCATCACAAAACCATCGTAATTTCCAGTCGTAATTTCCCAAGCCTCCATTGTCAGCATGCTATTCTTAGCTTGTACAATTTGACGGTTGAACTATAGCAATTACGCGGTGGCACGCATGACATCAGTACTCACTTTCACGCCCTCTCGGTGTCAGATCGCAGATGGGTTCGTGACCCAAAAAACACCCTGTTCTACTGTCAACCCACGCCTTGCTATCTGCAATGTGGCTCCACACAGATCACCCCTCTGTCTTATCTACTACGCCCATCTTTAACTTCTGCACCTTTCTTTTCAAACCCACAACATCAACCATTCTCAATATTTCCGTCCCTTGAAAACCCGTTCATCCCACCCCCTATTATCCCAACCCACCTCCAGTTTTTCCACTTCCTCCTGTAATAATATCACGTTTCCCCCCCCAACAAAAACCTTTTTTTTCTAACAGAAGTCATGCCAATTACAACCGGCATGACCCTGGAGGTTGCAATGAATGGTATTGCATGTCACCCAGTCCGCTAGCATGGCCAAGCACGCATTCATTGATTGAATCGCAAACCACAACATTATTGCTAAATGACATGGTAACAATGGCAAATGGTAGACAGAGATCAAGCTCACTGATTCCGGCCAGGCCACAGCACGCTAAATTGCAGAGAGGTCAAGCATGTACACGCGTCACAACCCATAATTACCCACTTCGGAATGTGCATACATGTTATGTGCACCCTTATCTGGTGGGGGTCGGATATGGGGGTGACATTAGATTACATCACCCCATCACGCACGCATGCACACACCACATACAGCCACAAACTAAAGTTTAATCTTTCATTGTACCTAACTTCCCAAATCATACATATTTGATCCCTAACTGACAGGGGAAGGTGTATGATCATAAGTTGTATTCTAGCTACTTTTACTGATAACATGACTGCAGTTGTGTTGAAAACTGGTATATTTCTATAAAACAAAAACATTTTATTTTCTTGGTCCATAATTAAGTAAATATTGTTTTATTCTTCCTCCTACTTCCCTTTAAAGGGGTGAGGTCGCCTTGGCTGTTTTCATATTGTACTGCTCCCTAATGACAGCCTTTTCCTTCTAAAGGTACTTTCCCCCCTCCTCTGCCTTTCTTACAACCCTCTTAACGCAGTCTTCCCATCTTAACAATTGTAGTCTGCCCTTTTCATTAATGTAAGAAACTGTTTCTGAATCTGTTGCAACGCTGGAAACTGAACAACTATGGTGCAGACGAGGTTTTAGACCCTCAAACCTACTTTGCATTCCACAGTTGTTTACCTGGGTTTCTTGGGCTCATCAATTTTGGAAGTTAATAGCATATGAAACAAAGCTGAAATTTTTGACGAGGGTGTGTATGGTCATGTGTTTGTACAACACGGGAAACACATCACAATTTGCATTGCAGTGAACAACCCAGACAAAGCGGGGCGGTTTCCCTGCCAATGCTAATGACGTTGGGCGACAGCTGGAGCCCTCAGTGACAAACTTTGGGCCCCACAACAGTGGCGCGGCACACAGAGGCAACCACTTAACATAGCTGAGCATTGTCCAGGTCACATTACTGATGCTGTCTCCTAGTCACGCGGCCCGGAACCTGTAATGGAGCACACAGACCACAAGGGTGGCGCTGTCCCACTTGATGCAGCGGGAGTAGGCCACGCACATCTTGGGGCTTCAGATCGTACCCCAACAACAATGGCGTGCTTTCACTCCCACCAAGGTCAAGGTGGTGGCTAAATTTGTCACTGAGAGGTATGCTAACACAGTGGGTAGTCTAAATGAATGAACCCCCCTGTAAATGTTCTCAAAATATACTTATACAGGTTATAACCCTTACTTATAAAATGCGCACAGAGATGCATCATATTTCCTTTTTACCACAGTTGGCAATTATTTCATCAAACTAATATTAGAAATGTCAGTAACTAAAACATGTCTACACTGTACTCATAAAAAAATGTATAACACACAAATCAAAGCAAACAAGTTTTAAAATAGTGCCATCCTAAAATTGTTCTTATTCAGTTATAATAGCAACATAGCAAACGCAGAAAGAGGTACAGGTACACGCAGAAAGAGGTACGCACAGAAAGAGGTACAGGTACACGCAGAAAGAGGTACAGGTACATGCAGAAAGAGGTACAGGTACACGCAGAAAGAGGTACAGGTACACGCAGAAAGAGGTACACACAGAAAGAGGTACACACAGAAAGAGGTACAGGTACACGCAGAAAGAGGTACATGCAGAAAGAGGTACAGGTACACACAGAAAGAGGTACAGGTACACGCAGAAAGAGGTACATGCAGAAAGAGGTACAGGTACACACAGAAAGAGGTACAGGTACATGCAGAAAGAGGTACAGGTACACACAGAAAGAGGTACAGGTACACGCAGAAACACCTACACGAGGAGAAACACCTGCACTAGGAGAAACACCTACACTAGGAGAAACATCTACACGAGGAGAAACATCTACACGAGGAGAAACACCTACACTAGGAGAAACACCTACACGAGGAGAAACATCTACACGAGGAGAAACACCTACACGAGGAGAAACATCTACACGAAGAGAAACACCTACACGAGGAGAAACACCTACACGAGGAGAAACACCTACACGAGGAGAAACATCTACACGAGGAGAAACATCTACATGAGGAGAAACACCTACATGAGAAACACCTACACGAGGAGAAACACCTGCACTAGGAGAAACACCTACACTAGGAGAAACATCTACACTAGGAGAAACCCCTACATGATGAGAAACACCTACATGAGGAGAAACCCCTACACGAGGAGAAACACCTACACAAGGAGAAACACCTACATGAGGAGAAACACCTACACTAGGAGAAACACCTACACTAGGAGAAACACCTACACTAGGAGAAACACCTACACGAGGAGAAACATCTACACTAGGAGAAACATCTACACGTGGAGAAACACCTACACTAGGAGAAACACCTACACGAGGAGAAACACCTACACGAGGAGAAACATCTACACGAGGAGAAACATCTACACGTGGAGAAACACCTACACGAGGAGAAACATCTACACGTGGAGAAACACCTACACGAGGAGAAACATCTACACGTGGAGAAACAACCAAAGGCAATAAGCAGAATCAAACACTGCTCACACTAGTCTGCCTACAAGGCCCTACATACAAGGCCCTACATACAAGGCCCTACATACACACATACATGGATGAACGAATGAATACAACCCCTTTTTGAGAACTATCTACAGGGGAGGCCATTTTCAAACTATGACAAAAACTAATGACAGTTGAAATACAGGGTTGTCTAATAAGACATGTTAATGTTTGATGGAGTCATTGAACAAGTTATTCCCATTCAGTACAGAAGACCTGGCATTAAAAGTACTCGCAAGAAAATGAAGCAACTACCATAATGTGCCATCTCCTCTCAGAAGGTCGGCCATCATGAATCACCACTCATGTCTACATTTCCCGTTGAATTCTTTTATGATGTGCACAAACAATTGAACTTTGTATTTTTATATTTTGTTTAACGAGTTACTTTTTTATGCTGGCCCGATTTACTACTTGTACGTTAGTGGCGTGCTCAGTCCAGGTTATGTTGTATTTTTCTTAGGCTGTCCTGGATGTAGACTATTAAAACACTAGCGGAGCATTTCATTGGTTGATACAGCAATGGGGACAAAGTTCAAATACATGTTTGTTCAAGGCTAAGCTTACAATAAAACATCCCCCCTAGTTCAAAAGGAAGACCATTGGGAACAGTACACATGTCAATAACACAAATCACAAATCAAGTGCTGCCACCTACCAGGTTATGGAGACACTACAAGCACCTGGTGTTTTATTTGGTACTATCACCTCACAATATTTGGCAAGTTGTATTCTTATTAAACTTATACCTAATGTTTTATTAAACATATTGCCAATTTCACACATAAAATGATCTAGCTAGACACAATTATTTCATTCATTAACTGGCATATTGTAGCAATGCTGAAAACAAAGCCACCCCTAAATAAAAAAGAAAAGAATGAACGATCACCACCGTCGAGTTTTCATTGGTTAACTGATAAGCAGCTTGTTGGGGGCTTCGCATAATTAAATAAATAACACTCCAGATTAATAACAATTACTTTTTTATTTATTTGGTGATGTTTCATGATTTTTTTTTTTTAAATATGAAAAAATCCCCACAAAACGCCAGCTTATAAAATGTTTAGAAAATCCCCACAGAAATAAATGACATACATATAAGTAAGACAGCGTCGCTGATGACACAAGTTATTTTTGTTAACATCAATGAATTACACCTGCTACAGCACCAGGAAGAAGTTGATGGTCAGTTGAATGACAGCCAAAAGTTACATAATTTTTTTTAGACAAACCCTAAACTGTTCCATAAACTCGTATTATTTTGCCTATGGATACGTTCCTTTCATATGCTGTTTAATTAAGGAATGTATCCTGGTTGTTAGTGATAACAGAAATGTCAGTAGATACATGTATCATGTTTGAAATATGACGTTTTTCATTAGCGGTTACATATAATGGCCAATTTATAATATTGATGTTCCCCCTAATTTCCAGCCACAAAGTCCCTTGAATCTGCATTTGTAATGAGGTGTTGTCTATCAAGATCAGATTATGTCAACCTTGGGCAAGCATGTGGCGTCACTTTTGACGATTAATTTGTTATCCAATGCGGTGACAAGCAACTGGCGGCTTCTGTTACAATCAATAGCAGAATGAAATAAAATAGCACTGATATTTGTTATCCAATTTGTTATCCAATGCGGTGACAAGCAACTGGCGGCTTCTGTTACAATCAATAGCAGAATGAAATAAAATAGCACTGATATTTGTTATCCAATTTGTTATCCAATGCGGTGACAAGCAACTGGCGGCTTCTGTTACAATCAATAGCAGAATGAAATAAAATAGCACTGATATTTGTTATCCAATTTGTTATCCAATGCGGTGACAAGCAACTGGCGGCTTCTGTTACAATCAATAGCAGAATGAAATAAAATAGCACTGATATTTGTTATCCAATTTGTTATCCAATGCGGTGACAAGCAACTGGCGGCTTCTGTTACAATCAATAGCAGAATGAAATAAAATAGCACTGATATTTGCAAGTTTAAGAACATGATTAATTTAGGTAGATATCATACTGCAGTCTACTGAAATCACAGTAACCAGACAATATGTTCTGCGTTCACGGCAAACGAATTTACACTGGTATGAAGTATGCGCTGACCCAAAGCACAAAGAACCGTTACTATGGAAACATCATCAGCGTTTCCAAGAAGTCAGGAGGATTTCGCATGATGAAATACAACATTAGTGCCGCAAGATTATTGGTGTGAATGTTTAGTTCAATATTTCCTAGCATGTTGAGGAAAAAAATAAAATTATCAATTGACACATTAGCCGCCCCAGCCACCTTACAAATAAGTACACATAAGGTACGCAGGCACAAGATACTCACCCTGCTGACCAACATGTCTGTGTGGTCAAAGTGACGGCCAAACATCTTTGGTGTTTCGCCCGAGGTCGGCTCTATCTTGATACACACCTCCTGGCCCTTGACGGCTTTCTCTAGCGGCTTGTGGTTCAACTCTAGACTCGTCACTCGGCCAATGTACAGGAACTACAAGCCAACAGGTAAGGTTGAGTTTGTATATAGCGCAGTATCCAGTCCATAAGACCACTCAAATGTTTTACACTTCACCCCCTGGAAGACATGTTCATTCCAACACATAGACCTCTCTGGTAAGCAATCAGCCATGCTGCAATTTCTACACAAAGACTATTCATTGACACATATCCACCACAGGTATTCATTTATACAGCTGAGTGAACATAGAGCAAATGAAATTGCTCAAGCTTCGAACCGGCAGCAAGAGGATTCGAACACAGGTATTCTTGACTGAGAGTTTGAAACTGTAACCACAATAGACACGCTACTCAGTGTTTATTGTGGCATTAGATGTCTGTCCCAACACCTACAATGTGGACCTCACTCATACATGCAAAGAATAATGATAATTCTTAACTTCCACACACAGTGATTAGGGTAGTGATCACGTTCCACTAAACAAAAGCCCACAAAGGGTATTCTTACCTCTTTGCTCGGCACACACAGTGGGGTGCCAACCTTGACAAAGCCTGTCTCGATGATGACCCCTACCACAATGGGGTCGCGTGAGTTGAAGACGTACTGGGGTAGAATGCGCACTTTGCACGGGAATACAGCGACGAACTACAAGCAAGACAAACAAAACTGGTCATGAATATTTATTCTTAAATTTGTGGTTGTGATCACATTTTGTTATGCCAGTTTTACGGAATCTTTATCTGTTATGTAAAACCACAGTATAAGCCGATGGTCAAATGTGTACTGCTTGAACAGCGTAAGTAATACGCGTAGTGGGTTTAATGCAAGAGAGCATACTTTTGCACAAATCATCAAAAGAACGGACTCTGAGAGGCAGATCGGGGAACGTGCAAACTTTCGTAGTATGTAGAGCCGGACCATAGATGCCCTTTTTCCACAAAAATAATTCAATAATTTGTCCGATGATTTCTAAACAACGAATAAGTAGAAACAAGACAGCAGGTCGTAGTGGATAGTTGGACACAAGATAGTTGGACACCAGATAGGTTTGATTTTTCGTGAAAAGATTCTGAGACTGAGTGTAAAATGGAACCGAGGAAGAACTCTTACATTTGAGGTTATCATCTAAAAGCATTACATATAATATTTCTGACTGTTTTATGGAAACTTTATAAGCATAAGCCGAGCCCTACTGAATAAGTCTCAGATACTTAGTTTCTTACTCCCATCTCCCTCACTTCCCACCCTAACCTTGAATTCCTCCTGTTTCTGCTTCTTAAGTTTTTCCCTGAACGCCATGAATTTGTCGAACAGGTGGTAGATGATGTCGGCCGTGAAGATCTTCACTCCCAAACCGTCGGCCATCTCCTGGGCGTCTCTCTCCACCTTCACATCAAACGCCAGGATGACAGCATACCTGCACACAGCATGTCAGTGTTTACATTATGTGTGCGACTTTGGGCTGACCACATTTAAAGCGAAACAAAAGGTTTTGGTGCAATGCACCTAAAAGAGAAAGTAACTACAATCAAGCATATCATGCTAGCGGTTTTCTCAGAATTTTTTCTAAAAGTAGGAAATTCTGGTCAAATGTTTGTTTTCCTGGCGGCTGTATTTTCCAGGGTCATGAACATCTCCCTTTCTTTTCCATACATGGACTATCAATCCCGTCCGCCACTCCTGTGGGATCTTCCCCTCTCTCATGCAGGTATTTAACAATCACCTTGTCTATCTAACCCCAACACATTCGGCCATCACCAACACCTCCACTCGCAGTTCATCAATACCTGTCGCTCGGCCTCTCTTCATCTTCTTCATTGCTCTCTCGACCTCTGCATCTCCGATCTCCTCCAATTTCACTTCTCCTTCTACTGCACTCGGCAGTTCTAGTTTGCTGGTTTCCCTTTGGAATAAGCAGTTCCTTGAAATACTCCTCCCAGACATCTTTCCTGTCGGTGACGAGCTTCCCATTCTTGTATTTGATTACTGATCCAGTTTTTAATTCCTTGCTGTCCTCATCCATCTCGTGCCATCTTATATATCAACTTCTTTCCACAATCTTTGTCTAACTTTCTGTATAGTTCCTCCTCCATTTCCCTCTTTGCTTTGTTCACGGCTTTACTAGCCAACTTCTTTTTCTGTTCGTACAGTGAATTAAAAATATTATTTTATAGGTAGCTTTACTACATATATGATGATTTTTTTTTAGCTCAATGGTAACTAGGGAAAGAGAACTTACTGGCTGTCATGTTCCAACATCACGGAGGCTTTCATGATGTCCTTCTTATGCACAGGCCCAATGTTTATGCCGCAGTACTACAACATGGAGAGGGCACAATATGCAGGAGATGCTTCCCAACAAACCTGCTTGGCAGACACTAGATAGGAGATGATTACAACGTTTTGTTTCATGGACTTTTTTTTTTTAAACTTCTTCCGAAAAAAATATTAAGAGTGTTTTTTTATACACTGCAATAAAGGGCTAGGAAGCTGTTGGGGCTCACCGGGATCTTGGAGGTACGAAGGAACTCGAGCAGGGCTTCTAGGGAGCCAAGGGTGGAGGCTTGGACATACACCCCTCTCTCCTGCAGGCGGATGGAAGCGAGAACGTCCTTCAGGGCACTTGCTATCTCCTCCTGTTCACCAACATTGTCATCAGTATTAAAAGGAAAGCCAACAATTTTCATTGATAAACTGATACAGAAATAATGCATTATTAAAATGCCAAAATGTTCTGAATTTTTTATTATAAAGTACACCCGAGTTAAAAATGTTCCTGCTTTAATCTTTAAACCAAGACAAACTGTTTGTCAAGCAATGTCAACAAAGTTGGACTCTTCGTCAATGCCTCGAAAACTGAAGTCAAGAGAGCATACTGTGACAGAAAACCACTTTTATTGAACGACATCATTTCACCTACTTTGGTAATGTAATATTCAAAGATAGAGACTGTTCTATTGACATCAAGAATAAGCTTGGAAAGGCATAACATATTTTGTATGGATATTATTTTTAACCAACCAAGATGTTATACCATTAATTAATTAATTAGTTATTCAGTTAACCAATGAAAATCATTGTTCACTTGCTTTAACAATTCATCATCACCACAGAAAAATTCTGCACTGCTAATTTTGAAAACACTATGTAATTATTTTTCAGCAGTGACTTTATACATAAATAATATTAACATTAATTCTTCTGACATAAATCGTTTGTCATCAGGATTTTTGTTTTTAGCAGATATTCTGTTGTTACTTGCTATTTTTAGCATTGATTCTATGTCATGAGTATGAATGATTTCATATCATCACATCACATTTTTTCTGTAATGACTTAATCTTGAACAAACAAATTCTGTCATACTTCATGATCATTACTAAACAAATACACGGGTGCTAACAATAATTTATTGTCATACGTAATATTTATTTGCGCCTGACAATGGCTCACTGCAACCAACATTGTTTCAAAACAACTCTTCATAAGAAATTATTAAAACAAAAACAGAAGCTCTGATGACTGTCAAATATGTGGAATGAATGTGATGCTTCCCTGCGTGTAAATGACCCTGGTACCCTACAGAAGTGTTTAATATCCCAGTGGCAGGGTGGACTCACTCATTCTTACCTTCCAGATTTCTGTCTCCTCTGCACTATATGAGATGTAGACAGGCAGGCCCGCAAGAGACTTCTCAAGGTCTTTGGCTATTATCTTGACCCCCTGTGCTGCCAGCACCTCCTTGTGGTGGTCAAAGTTGGTCTGGAGACAACAACAATTTTCATTTACCTCACAAGAAACTTGGTTGCATTCTCACAATAGGTTGACCACTTCACATGTTCCAGTCCTTTAGTCGGTTCAAGGCACTTTACAACATGGTCTCCTCTCTCGATGTCTTCAATTAATTGGTGCATGCAGTTTTTAAAATGCGTGTCTTCAGTGCTGTCTTGAAAAACACAGTGGTATTACACTGTCTGACAAACTGAGTTACATAGCAATGGTGCTGCTTCAGAGAATTCAAATAGAGGTAGAGCAACTGTACTTCAGTACAACATGCATTCTTAAATACCAATTCATAAAACAAATCAGTACTCGATACATAATTATTCTTAACTCCTCGAACAATAAACAAACCACTGACCTTGACTCGCATTTCCTTCATGGGCTTGGGCATGAGCAGACCACGGATCTGAGTAACGATTGGTCCCTCGGTGCCAGCCAAGATAATTGTGTCTCCTTCGTGAAGAATTCCATTGACGAGGATCACATCGACAGTTGTGCCCAATCCAGGCAGAGCCTTTACCTGGATCACACAGGGTATGTTATCACACACAATGGCACTCCAGAATCATTGGAAGAGTCAAGAAAACATTACTTGGACCACTGGCTCTGAAGAGAAAGTGTTCATATTTTTTATGTATTTCACAAAAAATAAAACAGCTTTTGCGACACAAAAAGCCAAAAATTTACACAAAGGTCAAAAAAGAACACAACTTTATGAAGATTGGTCTTAAGTTACTGCGTTCTAAATTACTCAAACAGCAGATCAACTAATGTTTGCATTCTGATGCCAGCGTTGTGATTTTTTTTATTAAATATCACCACTTTAAGCATTAAAGTTACATAGTTTGGTGGTTGTGTCATAAAATTATGTTTTATATATAGTATATGTTCTGGCACCTTGACCGCTGTTTTAATGAACCACAGTGTGTTAATATAATTTGACCATTCAAATGATTAATTTGAATGTTTTGAAAATGTTTCATGTTTACATTGCCTGCTGAACAGCAAGGTAGATATTTGTAAACAGATCAACTTACATCTACGGTCAACTTATATATATTGTGGTTCATTCTAACACATTTGGGCGGTCAAGATGTTAAAATACAGATAAACCTCTGTAGTTTATACTATAAAACATGATTTAACAATAACAAAAATCAGACTATGTACCTCTAATGTTGATATGTTGTACTCTTTGCTGACATGATGATTCGTTAAATATCTGCGGACTAGGTTCAGGCATGTATTGCCGTGTATACGTGACTGTTCTACTGTTTGTGAACAAATGACTATTATGGTATACATCAGAGATGCCATGGGTCATTTCGGGAAGCCACTTTTGTTCCAACCAAATGAAATATGAAATATTAACAATCCGACACTTTAATTTTTTAACAGAATTATACACTCAAGAATACACTTTCAAAATGATTCCGTAATTGGACATTTGCGAGCACCCTCACCTCCATGGCGGTGGCCTGCAACTCCTCGGAGTAGGAGATGCGCGTAGCCAGCAGCTTTTGGCTGTATATGCAGATGAGTGCAATCAGATTGCCAATGCCGTCTCCAGAATGAGCCGACGTTGGCACCAGCGATATGTAGTCATGTATGTCCTTGTTCTCGCTGAACAAAGTCGCATTCAGGCCCTAAAACAACAAGTAACTGAACAAAGTCGCATTCAGGACCTAAAACAACGAGTAACTGAACAAAGTCGCATTCAGGACCTAAAACAACGAGTAACTGAACAAAGTCGCATTCAGGACCTAAACAACAAGTAACTGAACAAAGTCGCATTCAGGACCTAAAACAACGAGTAACTGAACAAAGTCGCATTCAGGACATAAAACAACGAGTAACTGAACAAAGTCGCATTCAGGCCCTAAAACAATGAGTAACTGAACAAAGTCGCATTCAGGACCTAAACAACAAGTAACTGAACAAAGTCGCATTCAGGACCTAAAACAACAAGTAACTGAACAAAGTCGCATTCAGGACCTAAACAACAAGTAACTGAACAAAGTCGCATTCAGGACCTAAAACAATGAGTAACTGAAGAAAATCGCATTCAGGCCCTAAAACAACTAGTAACTGAACAAAGTCGCATTCAGGACCTAAAACAACAAGTAACTGAACAAAGTGGCATTCAGGACTTAAAACAACAAGTAACTGAACAAAGTCGCATTCAGGCCCTAAAACAACGAGTAACTGAACAAAGTGGCATTCAGGACCTAAAACAACAAGTAACTGAACAAAGTCGCATTCAGGCCCTAAAACAACAAGTAACTGAACAAAGTCGCATTCAGGACCTAAAACAACAAGTAACTGAACAAAGTCGCATTCAGGCCCTAAAACAACGAGTAACTGAACAAAGTCGCATTCAGGACCTAAACAAGTAACTGAACAAAGTCGCATTCAGGCCCTAAAACAACTAGTAACTGAACAAAGTCACATTCAGGACCTAAAACAACGAGTAACTGAACAAAGTCGCATTCAGGCCCTAAAACAACGAGTAACTGAACAAAGTCGCATTCAGGACCTAAACAACGAGTAACTGAACAAAGTCGCATTCAGGACCTAAAACAACGAGTAACTGTACAAAGTCGCATTCAGGACCTAAAACAAGTAACTGAACAAAGTCGCATTCAGGACCTAAAACAACAAGTAACTGAACAAATTTGCATTCAGGCCCTAAAACAACGAGTAACTGAACAGTCGCATTCAGGACCTAAAACAACAAGTACCTGTATCACACACACGCACGCACACACACACACACACACACACACACTGTAACATAACCTAACTAACCCAGCATATTTAAGCTGACACATGCACATGCACGCACGCACGCACGCGCACACACACACTGTAACAAAACTTAACCCAGCACTGACACGCACGCACACCCGCACGCACCTGCTCTGCAAACTGCACTTTGACACTGGTGAGTCTCTCGTCAAACTCCAGCTTTGTGTTAGGTTTCTGTTTCTTTATGGCGTTGAGAACATCCGAGTGGGGACAACTTTGCCACTGGAATAGTCGGTCAATCTGCAAACACCCAGTGCCCCGTTAGCAACACTGGCCAATGGTCACCAGAAATGATCCCTGCAACATTTATTCTGCCACATTTATACTACTAGAAGGTGATATGCTAAAGATGGATGATGCAAGAATCAAGATGTTTGCCTCAAGAATCAAGATGGCTGCTACAAGATTCAAGATGGCTGCTAGTGTACTGACCTTGTTAAGGGCGACAATGAAGGGTGTCTTGCGCTCCTTGAGCAGGTTGATTGACTCGATGGTCTGGGGCTCGAGGCCGTGCATGATGTCCACCACCAGGATGGCAATATCACAGAGGGACGAGCCTCGACTACGCAGGTTACTGGGACAGGAAGAGGAGCAGACTAAATATAAGGGTTAACACAGTAACATTGTACTGTAAGAAAGAATAGTGTAAAACAGTTTGTGCCTGTATTTGTCGGATTATATGTTCCCTCATATCTGTCAGTTATGCATGTATGAGGCTGAACTTGAGTAAGCAAGCTCAATGACCAATGAGGATGGTTCGTACGTTAAAAAAATATTGAAATTCCTTGGGGGGGGGGTGGATATTTTATGAAGGAACTTATATGGATGTTTGATGCAGATTATGTAATGTAATTTATAGTTACGTACAACTGTTTGCAATGTTGTACGTGTTTTCTATGGCTATTTTGAATTACACGATCTACATCAACCATCTACGGAAGTTCCTTCGTAACATGTTTTCTATGGCTGTTTTGAATTACACGATCTACATCAACCATCTACGTAAGTTCCTTCATACGGCAGTGGTACATGATTGTGGAGGCATGAGAATGGGCTCATCATTGCCATTGGCAATGCCCTACCAAACCTTGACTGGAATCATAAGTGATGTGTCTATATTACATAATTATCTATGTAATAAAGTAGTTTGCGACTCTGTCTGTCTGTTCCCTCGTATATCCGTCAGTTTCGCATGTATGGGGCTGACATTTTGTAAGCGTGCCCGGGGGTCCACGGGGATGGTTCGTACATTAAAACAAATTCAAAATGCCCCCGGGGGTGGGGTATTATGTCAAAGGAACCAATGTGTACATTTGACGTAAATTATGTAACTGTGCTTTTGTTAGCAACACTATGAATGTTTCAACCATTATTACTTGATCTACATAAAACATCCACCAAACGCTTCGCGAAACCGGCAGCTGTACATGGTTTTTGTGGTATGAAGTTGGCATTGCCATTAAACTACCAAAACTTTACTGGGTAGTGCAAGGAGTCATAAGCTCTTGTCTTTTCTCCTCTGCAACGACAGGCAACTGGGCTAGTAGACTATATATATATATATATATATATATATATATATATATATATATATATATATATATATATAACATTTGACAGTGAGACAAAATCTCAACAAAGTAAAATATTATTTTGTCTTGCTGTAAAAAAAATTATATTTACCAAATGTCTCATTTCTAGTGCTTAATTAACAGTTTTTTGTTAGGTGGATAGGGCAGGTATTCTGTTTATTTTTAATTGAGTAGTTTCAATAGAATTTTTAAAGATAAACTAACCATTTCTTCACTGAATGTTGTTGAAATATTATGTAATACTCCAGATTAATAAAACACCCATATACAGTTAGCAAATGATCATTCCTACTTCTGAAAGTGTTGAGACTGTTGTCTACCTCCTTGAAATACTGCCTCCATAGACAACAATAGGGTCTAGGAACAGGCAATGATTCCGTCCCAGCCATTGTTATTCTACTAAGTGACTGATTCTGATCTGATCATTGATTGTGGCGTCCAATATAAAACAACTGCAGGCTGCAGCCAAGTACCATATCAAACATGATACATACCTGAAAGACTCGTGACCAGGTGTGTCGATAATCAACATACCCGGGATTTTAAGTTCTTGCTTTGCGAACTGAAACACAGATTTAATTCATGCAGAATCTCGGTGTCAGATGTGCACAGATTAAAAAAATTTCTAACAAGTAATCAATTACTATATAGCTAGTTATAATTTAAAATTGTTATCAAGTACTTTCGTTAATCTGGAAACCTTGCCATTCAGAAAAGAATGTCACATGTTGTAAATGGTGTGGTTTGTTATCATGAATTTGTACTGCTCGTTGAAAATATATTAGACTGATTGACAGCTATAATGCTGTTGTGTGAGTATGAACGAAAAGGCCAACAAGAACACTCTGACTTACATAACTGCAGCCATTAGGCATCCACACCTGAATTCCCTAAGCTAAGATTACTGGCTTCCCTTATTCTCAACTACTGAAAAATGCCAGAATAGAACAAAAACCAACCGATTCAACAGTTGAAATATACATCTTCATTATCAGACCATCTATGCCATCAAGGTTACAAAACGTTCCATGACCCTACAGAGGGCAGCACCCACCTCCTTGCACATCTTCGTTTGTTCGCGTATGGCGTCAAAGGGCACATTTGTTGCACCAATCTGCTGTGTAATGCCCCCTGCTTCGCCGTCCTGAACATTTGTGCGACGCAACTACAACAGACACATCACTGTTACGCCACAACACAAACATTTGTGCGACGCAACTACAACAGACACATTACTGTTACGCCACAACACAAACATTTGTGCGACGCAACTACAACAGACACATCACTGTTACGCCACAACACAAACATTCAAATAACGACATCTTGCTATGGAAAGACATTAGCAATATTCATTTCATTATACTGATGAACCAGATCAGTGGAAAGGTGTCTGAACAGGAAGAACAGAAGAAGATACTGTACACACATATCAGGCATACAACATTTGAAAACACACATCAGGTATACAATAACAAGTGGTAGTCTAAATGGAAGACAGGTCATAAAACCTTATTATTGTGCAACTTTTCCACATTCAACACTCATCTTACCTTATTGGTAAGGTGAATGACACAAGCACCGAATCAGACGTTGCTCCCATGACAGTGACCAAAGTGGGAGTCTCCTGTCACATTTACATAGTTGGCATTGACTCTTAATTTTGCATTGTTCAATCTGTATTGTTTAAAGTTTTGTTTAGTGATTGTTTTAATTCTACAACAGAAGAATATTGTATAATGTCAACTTAGATGCTGTACAAATTATTTTGTTTGTTACTGGAACAACAAAATATTTCCTGCTTTCTCATGGCACGGACCAGACCAGACAATGTAAAGTACCAGTGATATTGCCACTTAACATACAGTGCCACCTGATGGTGATGACATGAACCACACATCGAACTAGCAGCAAGAACCTACCTTATCGAGTAGCTTAGTCTTGCCCGTGTCAACGTGTCCCAATACAACAACCACGGGAGCTCGCAGGACGTCCGTCGTCCTCTTCTTCTCAGCCTCCTCGTGACGCTGAAGTATCTTTATCTCGGCCCGCTGCCTCGCATTCGTTTCATCCTCGTCACTCTCATCACTGCTGTCAGTCTCACTCTCCTCCTCACTGCTTCCCTCTTCTTCAGCCTCAGCCTCCCTGGTCGGGGCGGTTTCACTCGCTCTTTCTGCATCTTTTGATGTGACTTTTACAGGAGAGTCTGTGAGGTGGAGAGACAAATGTACTGGTGACTCTCATAGTCTAGATACACTAACTATATGTAATAATAATTATATCATATATAGCACCACTGTCTGGTAAGACAATGCGCTTAATCCACTGTTATACATCCAAGTTTTTGACAGCAGCTAAAATGGATCTATATATCTAAACCATTTGGTCTGTGAGTCAGATTTTCTTCAATTTCCCAGTACGGCATAGGCACCAGGTAGAATGGACCAACTGTTTTTATTGTCTCTTCCAAAAGACAAAGTAGGGTAAAAAAAATTCCCCAAGTTTCTAAATGGCAGCAGGTGGGCCTGTCAATCAAGAGGACCAGGACAGTCCTCTTGATTGACAGGCCAGCCCTAACTGGCGAGCTCCCATTCCTCTTAATCAAATGATTGGCAAACACACATAAATTGTTAATACAGATATATCAGAAATAAATAACAATGAATAAAAGTATGAAAAAACAGCACTCCTACTACGAAAATTACATTTATTATAGCTAAGGTAAGAAAATTAACTAAATTATTATATTATGAGTTACCATCTTCTCTTGGCTCATATACATTTCCAAGATTATTGAATCATTCCTTGGCACAGATATTCATTTTCAGAAAAACTACCCTCTATGCATCGCCACAACATGCCCCAGTTGCTATTAAGCATAACAATATGTGTTTATGAAGTACTGTACCTCATTAGTACCTCACTTACTCTTAAGTATACATTATTGTAGCTAAATGGACAGTAATACATACTGGACAAACCACCATTGAAAACAATATTTCACTGCAAATATATATATATATATATATATATATATATATATATATATATATATATATATATATATATATACATATATATACATATATATATATATATATATATACAAAATAAACATATATAAATACACTTTCAGATCAATATAATATCACTAATGCCAGTATGATTTTTAATAAAAAATTTGTTTGTGAGGAGAATGTCAGATAAATCTCACAATGGCTGCTTTCTCCAGTTTGTGATGTGCACATTTATAACCAGAATGCCAAAGGAATATAATTATGAAGTTAAAGTCAATTACTTTTCACTGATGAATGATGCAGGACTTCATAAGCTCAAACATTTACACGCATGACAACAACAGTATCAGATTTATAATCTTCAATGTTTAATTAAATCGTCAACATTTGCCCCATGTTCTATTTGGGTGCATTGCCAAACTTATGCAATTTCTCAAGCTTCTTTAAATTTCCCCACATTCTAATACACATAAAAATGCCCATAACTTTTTGAAAACCGATTATAACATTTCATGAATATCCTTATACTTAATGAGCAGGGAACCCATTGAAATAAAAAGATCTGACACATTTGGGGTTGAAATCCATATGTTTAACTTGAAATTCTGTATAAAGTTGTATAAATCCATATTACATTTTTCATAGGTTAATTGGCCTATAGCATTTCTATTCTGATCGAGTGACACCATCTAGAAGGCAAAATATACCCCCATCTGAAATCTGTCAAATCATCAAAAGTATTTGTTCTTTGACCACAATGAGTTTGTCATTAAATTTGATAATTGTGTGACGAACACAAGGATATATGTACTTTATCACGATTTTTCCAATTGAAACAAATCCATATAAAAACGGGATATGTCTGTGTTCCAAAGAGGCATGTTTGATACAGGCAGAGACAGGGCAAAAACTCACCTGTCACGTCGGCCCCATCCACTGCGTCTTCCTCCTTATTTCTATACTCAGTCTCATCTTCCCACGAGTCCTTAACATCTTCCCACGAGTCCGTCACCTCTTCTACTTTCTCCACCTCCTGGGGAGCCGGTTCTTCTTCTTCCTCAGCCTTCTCCACCTCCGAGGATTCTTCCACGGATGACACACGATCCAGGGATGGGGTCTTCTCTGACGGGGACACTAGAGGAACAGTTATATACATGAGTATCCCCCGTGGCCTTCCCTAGGGAAATGGGACAAAACGGTTTCTGTAAAACTTAGGTTGCATGGTTTGTATGGTACTGAAATATCTGTTTATATTTAATGAATAGCAAAAAGGGAGAGGTTTTACTCCACTGCAAATTGTGCTTTTATTATAACTATTGTGGAAAGTGCTTAATACAGTTTATATTTATATTTTCTGTTTTCCTATTTGAATGCATCTCATTGTTGTACGTTACGTCATCCTCACTAGCCAGGCTGGTAGAAGCACTACAGTACCTCTGGCAGATCAAACTGTTAAAATGTGGATTTGTCAGTTTATCCCATGCCATGTGTGGATGTACGCTGTATCATTTGTACTTTATCCCACATGCTATCTTGACTGACGTGTTTCTAGGAACTAGAAGCACCCAATCACAAACTTCAAAGAGCATTCCCATGAAATGCCCATCATTACCCGTCCAACCAGCGACGACAGGTCCACTACCAATAAAGTTAAGTTCCCATATCCGAGCCTGTAAATCTGAGCGAGCAACATTATTGGTTAACACAGCAACTAAAAAATCAGCTTTTCAACAGGTTGATCTGCCAGGGGGTACTAATGTAGTCAGAAGACCCTGGTGGCTAGGGTAGATATGTCAGGGGGTACTAATGTAGTCAGAAGACCCTGGTGGCTAGGGTAGATCTGCCAGGGGGTACTGATGTAGTCAGAAGACCCTGGTGGCTAGGGTAGATCTGCCAGGGGGTACTGATGTAGTCAGAAGCCCTGGTGGCTAGAGTAGATCTGCCAGGGGGTACTGATGTAGTTAGAAGTCCTGGTGGCTAAGGTAGATCTGCCATGGGGTACTGATGTAGTCAGAAGCCCTGGTGGCTAGGGTAGATCTGCCAGGGGTACTGATGTAGTCAGAAGCCCCTGGTGGCGAGGATGAGTTATGTGAACGTATCCTTTCTCTTGTTGCACTAACCAGGCTCTTGGTCCTGAGACTGCGACGTTTTCTTCTTCTTTGTATACACCACTCGTTTCTTCTTCTCACCGTCCACCTTCTGAGGAATCTCTAGGCCTGTAGTAACATCACACACATGTCTCAGTCTTCATACATTAGACACATTTCTGTAGTTAATCATTTCAACAAGAACCAACATTAAGAGTAGGTGTCATCCACTGAACTAACAGTGGCCTATCCCATTCTCTACTCACTACCTTCCCCTTCCTTCCATCAGTCTACCAACTCCAATTTCCCTACCTTTCCATCCTCCAGTCTCCCTATCAGACCCGCTACTTCCCTTTCGTTTCAACATCCACCCTTCCACAAATCGCACACCCACTCCTTCCCCAGATGTTTTCCTCCCAACAGCCCTGCCTCCCCAAATCTTGCCTGCCATCTTGATCCCCTTTCCCCGGCCTGTCCCCCATGCTCCCTTCTCACCCTGAGCCTTCATTGCCTCAAGCATCTGTTGTGCCCTCTTCTGAGCCTCTTTCTGTTTTGCCGTCAGTAACTTCCCTTCGGCCTTCAGTCGTTCCATTTTCTCTTTCTTCTTCTGCTTCTCTCGTTCTTTCCGTTCTTTCTCAACTGTCTCCTGTGAACGGCATCAAAACTTAATTTCTCAACATTTAAAACCCATGTACAATATTTCACTGGTATTATAATTATATTGTCACTGGTATTATAATTATATTGTCACTGGTATTATAATTATATCGTAGTTATTTTAAAACTTTTTCTAATGCATTTTCACCTTTTTACAACAGAACCTTATCTTATGTCATAATTCTTAGTAATCCTTGAGTAATTATACACCACTAATATATTTAATTACACTCGCTTATCACTGAGCTTGGCATCATAGTATACATTTTTTGTCTTAGGTCAATAATATGTTGTCATCTAATTTTAACAATGACAACTGTTTATATACATCAACATGTTAAATCACACTTACTTTATATTATGATGTTGCACTATTTAATTTGTATATGGCATTAAGTATACTACACTACGTGGTCCTTGTCATGAGTCTATTCTGGGTTTCTTGGATCTTGTTATTGTATTATGGAAGTTTGTTATGTGACTGAATAAAGTTCAATCATTCAAAAAGCATTATTTTGTTATTTTATATGTTCTGACATGAATGTTCTTTATGAGAGAGGCACTGGTGCAAAGACCATCGTCCTAAGAACCGTCTTCTTTATATACCGAAATATCTTAACACGATCAGTGTTACAAAATAACCTTGTGAGGATTTACATAAAAATAAATACTTTCAAAAACTTACCTTTTCCTCCCGTTCCCGTTGAGCCTCCTCCGCTATCCGTATCTTCTCCTCCTCTTCCCTCTTTAGTCGTTCTTCCTCCTCCTGTATCTTCCTCAGTTGCTCCTGCATTGCTTTCACCTGGGGACAGTGTCAAAAGTGACACTGATGAGTGAACCTATTTAATGTGGCAGTGTTAATGGACCCTGAGATAGGATCACGCGAACAGAGACAGTGGTCAGTGGACAAAGGGGACCATGTCAACAGACAGTAGACAGTGTCAACAATAAAGGTATTATATCAATAATATGGCATACCACTTAAAAAATTGCAACACTTAAATCATTTTCTATATGCATGTTTGTCAAAAACTGCCAAATGTTTTTAAAATTTCACACAATGACAACTGCACATCCCGAGGTGACAACCAGGCAATAACTGGGTGACAACCGAATGAGCAGCAATAGTGCTGCGGCTGCTGCCTGGACCAGACATGGCACCTACCATCTTGGATGGGGGTTTCTTCTTGGCCGGTTTCTCCTCCTCCTCTCCTTTCTTCTTCTTCCGTCGATCTTTCTTCTTCTTCTTGTCATCCTCCTCCCCTCCATCTCCTACAACGAGGCCAAGGTCAAGTGACACTGCATGAACAACAGGCCTGGAGCTGGGTTTGCATGAAACATATCATCAATACCATAAATTAACCAAAATAAGTCATATTTATTTTATTTGTGAAAATACAGATGGAAGGAACGTCCTGATTGGCTTAAAAATACAACCACCAGAAAGAGCAACATTGATATGACATACAGTAACATGAAGCCTGGTAACTCGCAATACAGCCATAACTTCTTGGCAAGTTCTTGCATATAATGCTGGAATTCTGAAATGGGACTAGATTGATTCTGACAACATGAGGCATATATGCTCATTTAACAAGATATTATGAAAAAAACAATCAGGCTGTACTAGTAAAACAAAATCAAAACCAGTCAACATTTGTATGAAACAAGTGAACCAATGTGCTTTATATCACTGCAATGGTCCAATTATATATCACTGGACTAGTCCAATTATATATCACTGGACTGGTCCAATTATATATCACTGCAATGGTCCAATTATATATCAATGGACTGGTCCAATTATACATCAATGGACTGGTCCAACAAAGGTAAACCCATTTCAATAAGGCAACTAGAAATTAACAATAATTCCACCTCCTGGCATAACTTTTTGCCAGAACCTAAGTATTGATGCCAACTTCTTCCCACTAACCTTTCTTTCCTTCTTCTATGTTTCCCTCGTCCTTCTGGTCTGCCATGGATGGGGCAGGTTCTCCAGCTTCTGGTGTTGCAACGGGTTTGTCTTCACCAGCTGCATCTACATCTACTTTCTCCTCTTTTGTTGGTTCAGGTTTCACTGTCTTCTGGGATGCACTTTTGCCTTTCTATGAGGGCAAAACACAATGTTGATACTTTAGGGAACGCATGCAGTAAAACAGACCAGTTCTGTTACAGTGTTACATTAAGACCTATTCTCATTCACCTCAGTGAATCACAGGCTAAAACTCCAAATAAATGCTCAATTAATGTAGATTAGACTGTCCATGCTCTAACAAATATCAATCAAAGTATTGTGACCTATAATACCAGGCCATAGACTAAGTAACACATGCATTGTCTCATACACAAATTGAAATACCTTGAAAAGATGTTAAAAATTGCTGCATACATCCAGCGACAGATTCATAGGCATCATTACCTTTATGATTACATAGAACAAATTTAAATTCCAATGCTGCAACATCCACTACAGCCCTTTTGAAATGTTGACCTCCACGACACCAACTCCTGGGGACATTTTTAGAAACCAAACATGTATTAACCCTCCCCGTGGGCCCCGAAGCCCGTCTACAATATTTCAGCCCCATACATGTAAAATTTACGGAGATATGAGTGTACAGAGAAACTCAGCCACAACTTTGTTTTATAGTATAGATTATTACTCACCTGCAATTTCTGCTGTTTCTGTCGTTCTCTTTTCTCTTTCTTCTTCTGAGCAGCTGTCTTCACAGTGCTCCCTCCCTCACCCTCGTCTGCCTCCCCATCATCTTCTTTCATCTCGTGATCGTCATCAGAAACATCTTCGTCATCCAACGCCTTGGCTGCTGACTCTGGTGTTACAATGGGTTCTTGTGACGCTGCCTCAGGCTCTGCCGTCTTTTTCCCTTTTCCCTTCTTCCCTGGCTTTGATGTGCTTTCAATCTGGGCTAGGATTGCATCGATGTCGTCCTCCTCCGTCTGAGCCTTCTTTCTATCCTGCTTCGACTTCTTGCTCTTCTTCTTATCCACCTTCTTTGTCTCCTCAACCTTCACGATTTCTTCCTCATCTTCTGATGACGGTTTCTTCTCCTCATCTTCAGAATCGTTCTCCTCATCCTTAACACAGAAATTGTCAGCATAAGACCCTTCAGATGGGTTCAATTATAATTATACAAACTATAATTGTGAAAGCTGTAATTAATCACAATTGCAACTGAGTTTTTATGTGTGTAATTATAATATACCATTGTAATTTAACCCAACCATGGCAGCAAAAAACGAAAGTGGCCTCTTAAAATAGATAATTCAGCATGTGAAACTCTTGTGAAAAGAGGAAAGGACTGGTCGTTAAAGACAGGTGGTCGTTTGAGCAGGTTTGCATAGATCAATATCAAATACATTTGAGAGTGTTACTTTGTCGTAGTTGCCTTAAAGTTGATCCTACTACCAAATTGAGACGTTACAATGACACACCTCTGCTGCGCTGTCATCCATGTCCCCCAGCATCCCAAACCCCATCTTCATCTTGGGCTTCTCTGCCACTTCCTCATCATCTTCACCAGATTCAACATCTTCTACTTCCTTCAGCTTCCGTGTCTTTTTCTGCAGAAACAACCCGGTTTGAAGATAAATGGTGTAATATATTCCAATGGTCTCTTTACAAACATTACAAACACATAAACAGTTTTGAGAATCATTGCTATCAATGTTGACACAACTGTTTTCATTAATAATATTCATGGGAGATATTTTCTATTTAAACTTTCACCCACTGGTTTTTTAAACATATAATATAGAATTATTTTACTACAAAAGTTTACTAACTATATTATATTGACATACAAGTATATAATTTTGTATTTAATGATATTAAAATATAAAATCAAATTGCATAGCATGTTCTTCCCAAATAGTTGTCTTTGTTTTTGTAAAGAATTTTGCTCTGTTTATTAGTACTTGTCAAAAAGACAATAAACTATTTGATTTAAACTCAGGGTCTTTAAGATAATTGCACATTATTCTATAAACAAAGGTTTATAGCAACAACCAACAAGTTACATTGTTTTATTTTCTACTTGTTGTCAAAGGGACTACACACCAAAACAAAAAAGAAAACCATAGAATTCCAGCAACAACTGATACATTTCTGCTTTTATTTGTACCTTCCATGTGTACAAAATACTCATTATAATACTGATACAATACTGTGGGTGCTACTTAAGACTGGTCAAAGCAAGCAATTTTTGACTGATTTGTTGCCCGACATGGTTTGTGCGACAATGCAGTGAAAGAGTCAGTTGTGTAAATAGCTCAAGAGACCCATTAGAAAGGCCAGCTTGTGGCTGCAGTTTCAACTGTGTCCTGTAACCACAGTACTGTCTGTCCTGGACCCACTGTACTGTATGTCCTGGACCCACTGTACTGTCTGTCCTGCACCCACTGTACTGTCTGTCTTGGACCCACTGTACTATCTGTCCTGGACCCACTGTAGTCTGTCCTGGACCCACTGTACTGTCTGTCCTGGACCCACTGTACTGTCTGTCCTGGACCCACTGTACTGTCTGTCCTGGACCCACTGTACTGTCTGTCCTGGACCCACTGTACTGTCTGTCCTGGACCCACTGTACTGTCTGTCCTGGAACCACTGTACTGTCTGTCCTGGACCCACTGTACTGTTTGTCCTGGACCCACTGTACTGTCTGTCCTGGGCCCAATGTACTGTCTGTCCTGTAAAAAAGGTACTTTCTTATATAGCGCAGTATCCAGTCCGTACGACCGCTCAAAGCGCTTTACACTTCACCCCCTGGCAGACCTGTTCATACCAAGGCCATCTCAACTTCTCTGGGAAGCATTCAGCCACGCTGCAATTGCGCGAAGACTATTCGTTCACATTTCCACCACTGTCTGTATTGCCAGGTACTCATTTATACAGCTTAGTGAACTGTGGCAACATGGGGTGATCAAACTTGCCAAAGGTTCAAAGCGACCACAATGGGATTTGAAACCGGGTTCTCTCGATTGAGAGTCCGGCCTTCTAACTGGTATGTCATCACGCCCCATAGTAATGTCTGTCCTGGACCCACTGTACTGTCTGTCCTGCACCAACTGTACTGTCTGTCGTGCACCCACTGTACTGTCTGTCCTGCTCACACTGTACTGTCTGTCATGCACCCACTGAACTGTCTGTCCAGGACCCACCTTCTTCTTCTGTTTGACAGGCTCTGCTGCCTCAGTGGCTCCATTAGTCAAGTCCTCAGCTGCTGCATCCAGAGACAGACTCGCTATCTCACTCGCTATGTCATCCTCCCTACAATAGGTGAACACGATGACATAAATCATTGATCAAGATAACAGGCGATGTCAAGGATAAAATACATTAATGTCACACTGTTAACATTAGACCAGTTATTTAATAATAATAATAATAATAATTGACTTCTATGGCGCCTATATCCTCAGGAACCTGAGCTCAGAGGCGCAACAAAACAGAATCAGTAGGCGTAATCGTAACCAAAACAATCATGAAAGAAAGAATTAACATGAACACCCAAAGACAACCTGGCAAAAAACTGTAGAAAAATTAAAACGAGAAATGAGATGGAAGTTGTGGACTGAAGCCAAACAGGTGCCCAAAGACAGGGTGAGTTGGAGAAAGTACTTTACGGCCTTATGGGCCATCAGGCCCGAAGAAGAATAAAAACCATAGTTCCCTCCTACACGACGACTACCACAGCCAGTGCCAACAGGGACTAAAAATATCCCCACCCAGGGTAAATGTGTAACTTGTTGTGGACTCAGAGTTCCGGTCTAACCCTAACTTGAACCCACCAAAACAAGCCACAACAGAAACTTCCATGGTATGGATCAGACATTTCTGATGCAGTGGACTCCCCTCAGTAGAATCACTACAGGCGAGAGGAATTCGATTCTGCTAAGTGGCTAATTATCATAAGCCAATTTAAGAAAAAATTATGTGGAAGTGAATGTACGTCAAACAATGGAGTTTTATTTCATCCATACTGAATTACTTCATAGTAGCTATGTAATTTTGTAAATTGGAATTCTCAAACAACATATTTTTTAGATAGATGAAAGTCACAACTTAGTTATATAAATCTCGTGAGTGTTGCAATGGCTAGACAGTTTGGTTTATGGAATGGCTTATTATTTTACCTGTACTGTGTCGGTTGACACTGTAGGAGTCCTCGCCAGGGCGGTCTATTTTGGGCAAGTGTGCACCACTGCTTTGAGTCTATACTTTTTCTTCAAACTTCGCTTTAGTACTTTGTTGCATCTAAGTTTGGGGCGGCCTCTGTTTCTATACCTCCCATCAACTGAGAGAACAGCGTTTGTTTTGGAAGTCTGTTGTTATCCGTACGAGCCACATGACCTGTCCATCTGAGGCTTATTTGCATAAGTAGCTGTTGCATGCCCATGATGGATCTAAGAAGAATATAGTCTGGTATATAGTTAAAAAGCTTCAGCGTTTTCCAGGTGAAACCTGTTATTTCACACTATAATGTGTCGTTTTAGTGTATCTAACTCTACTAAGCAGCACATTTTACCACAGAGGGAACAGGAAACAAATGTATCCCAGGCATTTTGGTTCTACTAAATGGTTCATTCTGTTATCCATGCTTCCATGAAGCAGAGTGCACGGTAACTGGCTCAACGTGATGGCCCAGTCTGTACCCACCCTCTAAATGACTTACCAATCATCATCCTTCTTCCGGTGTCCCTTCTTCCCTTTTTTCCCACCAACTGCTGCCTTGGCTGGGGCTTGGGAATCGACAGGATCTGCACTTTCTTCTACCTCATCATCTCCATTGATTCTAGTAGGAGTACAGTACGCAATGACACAATAATAATGCAAAATCCATGCATAAAAACAATCACAAGGCAAAATCACAGTTAACACTAACCTGGAGAAGGGATTTTGTTATATCTGATTAGACCTCACAATCATGTTATTTAAAAAGAAACTTACAAATTAAAATAAAAGTTACCCGATTGAAAAAAGCATGCTAAAATTTGTTTTTCACTGATAGTGATAACAACGTCAGTATTAAATTCCTTAAAGATGTCACCACTTGTAGTCTCCACTAGACACATACACGGGTTTCTCTACTTAGGAGTTAAGTGCATGTTTTGTTTAATTTAAGTTGTGACCATAAACTGTAATCATAATGATATATTATGTCTAGGGTGTAATCATGCATTTTGTAATCACTGCACTAAAACCACCTTATTAAAATCAAAGCTTTTATAATGTTACTAATCAAGGTTCACATATACTATATAATAAAAAATATGAGAAAAGTGCTCAACTTGTTGATACAAAGTCTAGCACAAATGCCAACAACTCATCACTACTATTTCTTATTGCAAGTATTTAACCAAAACAAATTTAGCAAAAAAAGTTTAACCAGGGCTTAAATAATAGTCACACTGGCAGTGTTTTCTACCTGGTGACTGTGCCGGGTAAAATAAAACACCCCACACAGGGGGTAAATGTGCAACCTGCTGTGGATTCCATCTCTCATGAGCCACTGCAGAAGCGTCCGTGACTACCTCGCAAGAGGATATGATTGAATGAAAGTACCCGCAATTAGTATAACTTTACTTCCGGTCTCACAGTCTATTCACCCGGTCTACGTTTGTGCATCTCCCGTATGCTGGCTGCTACAGGATGCCAATGAAGACAGTCCTTGATGCCATTTCAGCATTGGGCTTGCAGTAGTGCCCAGCCTCCTTTCCCATATTCTGTGTGTGACTTCGCTCATTCTGCTACAATTTGTCATAAGTTACTGCCAGTGAATGCTAAAAATATCTTGCTGCATTTTGGTGCAACACCCATCAAGTTGTTTTCAAATGTTTTTGTTACTGTGCACGATTTGTAAATAAATGATGATTCGACACCGAGCAGTTTATTTTGTGTTGAAGTTACAACCCATATTAATGTGCAGGTCACACTATATACTAAGACAAATGATAGCTGGCTAACAGTGGCTATCTCTGTAGCTGTGTAACTAGTATATTATTTATTAATAGGGTTCATCTTTCCCGATATCACTCCACAAACAGCCTGTCGCCAGTTGTCTATACTTATCCTATTTGCACCCTAGTTGGTGGATAAGGCCACGATATATATGTCTATATTTAACACAAACTGTGTGCACAGATACCAATATTTTCCTTAGTAATAATACTAGGCCTTCTTTGATAATACTAACTAGCCAGGTCAAGACTAGGAACATGCCAAAAAATGGGTGTTGGATGTTTCAGCCCATAATGGGTTCGACCCATGGACCGAACCAACTGTTTTTGTAACCGGTGAACCATGTCGTGTGCTCACTCACATAGGTCGAATCAACCGTGTATACAACTGATGCTAGCGGGCTCAGTGGGGCGAAATGACTCGTATTCTAACTGGGAGATGGGCTCTGTAGGTGTGGACCTTGTTTAATATTACTTTTGTAATTTTCGTTAATTTGACCAACTTGAATATTTGCGACATGCGTATTGCAACTGGGAAATGTTATGCTAAGTTACACATATATATATTATATATATACAGCAGCGGACCCAGGTGGTCTCAAGACCCCCAGGCCATGGAAAGAGGGTCTTAGATCCGCCATGTCCGTGGCAAATATTACGGTAAAGGACAACGTGTATAGGCCTACATCAGAACTTGTGTCGTAAATAGAATGACATGACTACGGCTGACATTCCCCCTGCCAACAAGCCTAGATCCGCCTCTGATATATGTATATATAAAATTATATATTATTATTACAATATTAGCATGAACGGGTGTCCTATGTGCGTGTTTCTTTGCACTATCATAATTTCCCTTTTTATTGAATCAGGCCATGGGCCAAAATTACTATTCTTAGAATTCCGCTACCAAAGTGGGCCGAACCATCCGTCGGCGTGGGCCGAACCCGTCATGGGCTGAATCATCCGGCACCCCCAAAATTGGCAAAAAAATCTCCTGGGCCTGGCCAATCGCGTTTCACTGACTTTTAGGACTCAGGCTCTGATGTTTTGAGAATGTGGTAGTTGTTGTGTTAAACTAATTAATATAATGTGTCTCGTGTTCTTTTTGACTGAAACCTTTCCAGCGCGAAGAAATTGAGGACAGCCGAGGGTCACTGGCTATCAGTAGCATAGTCCAGCCATCGTCCATGCTGTCGTGTTGACAATGACGATTCAGAGATGACATATGTTTCTACGCAACTTACAAGTCTTCCTCATCCTTTCGACTTGTCTTGTCTCGTTTCGGCTTCCCCATGACTGTTGGCTTTCATGTAAATTTCACAAAGATAACCACTCCAAATAACACGCCGAACGGATCGTGCAGACCAAGCGAAAACACGACTTTCGCCACCACACTATTCAGAGTACGAAAACTGCGCAAGCAGCAACCAGCTGAGAATTGGTGTATCAAATACCCGTTATAACAACATCGGGGGACAACAGCAATCGGTCCGATAACGTTTTGTTTATCGGCTCGACGATGGTCATACATTATATGCACACCTCATCGGCATAAAATATATTTAAAGTTTTAATATACTACTTGGACTGGTTTCGTTGTACTAATGATTTATCCATATTTGGACTATATATAGGCACTTATTTCTTATATGACAGTTTTGCATAAGACGATTGTAATAAATAAGGTCATAATTTTTTGTATATCTATGTCTATGGGTGCAAATGACGCGAATATACGAGACGAAAATCGTATGGTCGCACATAGACATTTAACCTTACAGGATCGAAAAAAATCGCACAGCACTCAAAATTCGCATGCCAAGATCCTTTAAAAAAATCGGGGTTTTAGTGCGACTGTGTCACTGACGTTATTATTGAATGTATTTATGTATGTATTTATGCGCAGACAAATGTTTTAGCCAGAAAAAATTTTACTTATGCAACAGTACCATTAAAACAACTTTATTTAATTCATACTGTGGTTCAATGTATACCTCAAGCCTTTGGTGTAATTTAAAAAAAAAACAGAATCTGAAAGGTATTATTACTGTTGCTTATAACAACAGTTTTATAGTTTTATACAACTTGTTACCCGTTGTAGTGCAAGTCATTTGTTCGCTACTAATTATGTAAACTCCTTTAACGAACGCATTCGCTCGTCAATATTTAGCCTTTTTATGCTGGCTAGAAAAGTCCGATAATATACTTTTTGTGAATTATTTTCACACTTCTATTTATTATCGAA